>CM053626.1:72355282-72448635 GCA_028646595.1 Phalanger gymnotis
AATTAGTACAATTAATTAGGAATGCAATTCAGAATTATGCAAATAAAATGCTAACATGTCATACCCTCTGACTCAGAGATTCATATACCCCAAGGAGGTCATTGATTTAAAAATATTTATATCAGCACTTTTTTGTGGTAGTGAAGTAGTACCCATCAATTTTCGATTAGCTAAGCAAATTATGGTATATGGATTTAATGTAGTATTTTTTACTGTAAGAAAAAATGAATATGATGAACATAGAGAAACATGTAAAAGAAAATAATGACAATAATAATAATATCCCCATTAAGTCTAGCACCAACATAGTGAGGTTCTGGGAGTGGGGGATGGGGCGGTACCAGATTGCCTAAGGAGGTGGACTAGGGCAACTACTGAGCAAGTCAGTGCTTCTTTGACAATATCACTGAGGCCTGTCAGTGGTCTCTGTACTTCCAGCTTGGGCACTATAGGGAGATCCAGCCCCACCCCCCACTCCCAGACAAAAAAAGGGAAGCTTTCTGATGAGTGTAGCCTTTTAATGGCAGCTTTAGACCTTCCTAGGCAGCCAGGTCTTGTAGGAGCTTATGGTGGGGAGAGAAGGGAGGGGCAGTCCATCTGGGTCTTAAGGGCTCTATTCACCCAGAGCAAGACTGGCTCCTTCAGGGTTGTATCTCCTCTCCAGTCATCCATGTACAATTCATTGCTTTAGGTCTGTGCTGAGAGGCCAGTAAGGGGGCATTGGCCCAAGGCACTTATACAAGGATTTAAAACCAGATGTCACTGGAATTCCAAAATCCCAGCCTTTTGGTCAATTGGGTTTTACAAGGGGCTATTGATCCTGGATCATATGTTTTTCAAATTAAGATTGGATCTTGAGTCTTTGTTTAAGAATGACGTCCTTGGTTGAGAGTAGCCCAAAGTAAAGGATATTCTAAAGAGGGGAAGAGGTTGCTGACATGGATGAATTTCTTAATACTTGCTCAAGTTTGGACTCAGGCAGAATACAGTGTAAATAAGGCAGTAAGAGAGCCTCGTGTTTGTGTAGATGTTGCAAAACACACTTTAAAATAACACTTTTTAAAGCTGAAATGTTAAACGACCTAGTCTGTATTGCCGTCGGGGTAAGGGACATCACTTTTAAAAGTAAAATCCCTTCATAGATCATCTTGAGGCAAAGTGATATTTAGGGCAGTGGTGTTAAATTGAAATAGAAATAGGGACCACCAAACCATACATAAGGATCGCTGTGCAGCTATATTGACTTAGAAAAACATATATTAACATTACCTGTGTTTTATTGTATTTTTATTAATTTTATTAAATATTTCCAAATTGCATTTGAACGGTTTCAGCCTCTTGGGAGTGTCGGGGAATTTAGCCTGTAGTCAGTGTTTTTGACTCCTCTGGTGTAGTGGATGGGGGTTGGACTTAGTGTCAAGAAGACTGGGGTTCATATCCTGCTTTTGGACACTTTCTAGCTGTGTGACTGTAGATAGGTCACTTAACCTTTCTGTGCCTCAGTAAAGTGAGGGGGTTGGACTTGGTGTCCTAGAAGGTCTCTTGCAGCTTTAATCATAAGCCAATCAATCCAATCATTCAGTTTGCATCATGTCTTCTGCATTCAGTCTCTAGTATTGGGAATTATAAGGTGAGAGTTATCATTGCCCCTTAATGTCACTACAAGGGACTTTTTACTATACCATACAAACATGGAGGATGAAAAAGACCTCCAGAGGCATCGATTTGATTCTCCTATTTTGGATAAAATATCCCTTGAAACAGTTTTTAATATTTCAAAGATCTGTTCTCTTTGGATGCAGGTTGGGACCCATCTATAACTTGTTTATGGGTCTTTTGGGTCTTTTGAGCTTCTCTAAGCTTACTCTGGGCAGATGACAGACCTATAGCCTACTGCTGAGCTGAGGCCCAAAGTCCTTCCAGCTTGGTAGTACCCTCCAGAGTTTGGGTCCCATTGGTATAACCTCAGAGAATACAGGTTTGACTTCATACCACTGTGAGGCATCAAAGGAGGATTCCAGTGACTGCTCCCTGAGCCACTGGTGTCTATTATTTAAAATCTCACAAAGGAGGATTGCTCATGTACAATTTGACAGTTTTTGTAGGCCACCAAGGTCTAACCTAAATCTCTCTTGCTTCAGTGAAAGCTGAATGACCTCTGGTACTATGCTTGTTGGAAATAGGGAAAGGATATACATTACATTCTGTGTAAAACTTCTGGTTCTTGAAAGTGACTAGCTGAGTCCTACCTTCACTTTTGATTAGTTACAGTTCAAAAAGCAAGTGGCATCCAGGTCATTGAAACCTCTTAGGTTTAATTGGTGCTCATGGGATAACAGGATTTAGACCTGGAGGATATAATCGAGGTCATCTAGTCCAGCCCCCTCATCATACTCTTTCAACCCAGATGTGCCCAAATTAGATTTGTTATTATTATACTCTGGGTGCACGTTTAGATGACAGAAACATGGAAGAAGGCTTAGTAATCATGTAGACCAACCTTTTTTTCTTGGAACTAGGTGGCACACTGGATAGAGTATGGGACTTGGAGTCAAGAAGACATAAGTTTGAGTCCTGTCCCAGCTTCTTATTAGCTGTGTGAGTGGGGCAAGTCATCTCAGTTTCTCTATCTGTAAAATGGGGACAATAATAGCACCTACTTCCCAGGGTTATTGTGAGGATCAAATGAGATGAAATATGTAAAGCACTTTGCAGACTTTAAGAATGTTACAAATATGGTGATGATGATGATAGTGGTGATGGTGGTGATGATGATGGTGATGATGTTGGAAACTGGAGCTCAGAGATGATTGTGTTAGCCCATGCTAGCCAGCCAATGTGTTTATGTCAGTGGCTGATCTGAGCTAAATTCTTTCTCTTAGCCTAATGGTCAGAGTGATAGCAAACCTCAGCGACAATTGCTTGGGCACCCTGTCCCACTCCTCGCCTCCCCTCCACATCACCATAACGTCAGCTTTCTAGGGCTCTAAAACACACTTTCTACCTGCGAACCCGATTCGTCCCCTCACCCAGAGGCAGGCAATAGAGTTGAGTGAGAAGAGCGTCAGACTGGCAGCCCGTGGACTGGGATCTTTTGCTACGTTGCTAATGAGATCTGTGAATTTTGGAAAACTGTAAATTTCCCTGGGTTTCAGTTTCCTAATTTGTAAAGTGAGGAAGTTGGACTAGAGGATCTCTAGGTTACTTTTTAGCTTAAAAGCCCATGACTGATTCTATTCTGTACTCCTCTGAGCTCCTTGTCTGAGCTATGGTTAAGTGGGAAATCCTTGTTTGCTCTGGAGGCTTTCCTCTTCCTCAGGTCCAGTTTCCTACAGAATTTATTAGAGAGGTCCCCACCCAAGACCTTGCTCCACTCCAGATCATGGGGTTTAGAGCTAGATGACACTTGAGACACTATGCACTTCGGTATGTATCTTCCATGACTTTTTCTCATATGTACTCATCTTAGATTTTTAGATTTTTAATTTTCGCAAGAAAAAAATAACCTTAAACATAATCCCTTCAATTTTGAATCATCGAGTGACACCTTTTACATGAAGCCTTTCTAGTCTCCCAGGTTTCTAGTTCATTCAACTCCCAAATTAATGTGTTTATCTTTGCATAGATTTTATGTATACTTAAATGTGTACATGTTGATTTCCTATAGAATATAGGCTCTCTGAGGACAGTGATCATTCCATTTTTGTCTTTGTATTGCCAGCATTACTGGCAAATAGTAGGGCACTTACTAAATGTCTATGTATTGACCAATTGTTTCAAAGA
The DNA here is from genome assembly GCA_028646595.1 of Phalanger gymnotis. Taxonomy (NCBI): domain Eukaryota; kingdom Metazoa; phylum Chordata; class Mammalia; order Diprotodontia; family Phalangeridae; genus Phalanger; species Phalanger gymnotis. Next base: position 72,359,066 of record CM053626.1, read on the forward strand.
TTTGTGATGTTGTTATGGGAACTCTTTCTATTCTTTCAGATTCAAAACCCTGCAGGTTTCTTAGTAGACGGTCTTGACGAATGTCTATGTCTGAATCAGTTAGTGCTCATTAGGACTCTGTATCAGAATAGAACTTTCTAAAGAATAGAGTGTGGGAAGGGATAGAGTAAATAATGTTAAATAACTCCCTCCTTCCAAAGTAAAACATGCAAAGCTATGTGGGACAGGTGATGGAAGAAACAAGAACAGGAAAGACAGGAACTGAAATTGTAAAGAAAACTGAAGTCTGTGCAACTAGTTGACAATGGAGAGAAGTTGTCACATGATCAAGATGCCTGTTTGGGGCCTCTTTTGCCAGGGATCTGGTGCATGATGGATAAGACTAACCTTGTTGTTTGTCCTTCATTGTCAAAGAGGACCATGACATCAGGAAGATGATGCCATCACTTGCAAGTGAATTGGATTTAAGTGAGGGGGGGCTGTGCAAGGTCACCAGCTTCACTTTCTCCTCCAGAGTCATCTGGGTCCAGTGGCAAGATGTAGATCAGGACTACTGGAGATGGCCCCATGACTAACTGTGAGTAGGAAATGGAAGTGCTAATCCTAGCTTTATCTTTCACTGCTCACCTTGATGTGCTCCATGTTCTAGCTAAAGTGCTTGACTTGTCATTTTCCAAATATATCCTAGACTTTTTTGCCTTTGAGTCTTTTGTTTTACTGTTCCCTGTGCATGGATTGCTCCACTCCCAGTTTCTGTTTGTTGAAATCTGTTGAAGACCCAATTAAATGCTGCCTCTTCCATGAAGCCTTTGCCAATTTCCCTTTACTATACATCCAACACGGCCCTGCTGCCCTCCCCCAAGATGTGCTCAAAGGCCTATATACACATACTCAGAAATGACTCTTCATTGGTGGGAACTTATGTTATATTATATATTTTTATGTCTTATGAATGGATTGTGTTTCATTTTATACTTTATTTCTTTATTCACATATTTTATCTTACCTAGTAAGAAGAAACTTGACATAGTAGGTAGAGAGACAATTTCCAAGCCAGGAAGATATGGTTTCAAGCTTTACCTCTGACACATCCTGGCTGAGTGGTCCTGGGCAAATCACCTGACCTTTCTGTGTTCTAGCCAAGTTGACAACCTAACTGGGGAGAATGATTTTGCTTGTCTGGAAGTTCCTCATACTAATGAAATCACAGGTTCAATACCTATCCTAGCTTGTCTTCTTGTCTTAACATCTTCAAGGGTAGGGACCATATCTAATTTGGATTTGCCTTTCCCTTGCTGTATAGCATCTAGTTTTGTAGTTTGGTCTTGTTTTCATTGGGTCTGTGATTTCATTGGTATGAGGGATTCCAGATGCAGAAACTCTTTCTACCAATGTAGTTCAACAAGGTCAGTAACTAATATTCTTAGAAAATTTCCTGAGGCATTGAGAGGCTATGTGATTTGCCATTTGTCCACTGAAAGTATATGTCAGAGGAAGGATTTGAACCCCAGGTCCTCCTGACTCCAAAGCTGGCCTTCTGCCCGCTATGCAACATGATTTTGCCACCATGTTCCAGTTGCCTTCTCCTTCTATGCCGGAGACCTCCTTCTCCCATTGATGAGTTCTTCTCAGGACCTCCTTTTTGAGGAAGAGCCTAGATTTGCAATGATTCTCTCTCTAGACTTTGCCCCTTCCCCACTCTTATTTTCAGCTCTCTTTTATGTATTGTCTTCCCTCATTAGAATGTAACCTCCTTGAGGCAAGGAATCGTTTTTCTTTTTACTTCTATTTGTGCTTATTTCATATTGTGCTATATTTTATATTATGTTATTATATTACTTATATAATATACTTATATTATTATATTACTTACATAGTGCTTAACACAGTACTTGGGATATAGTAAATGCTTAATAAATGCTTGCTGACTTATCTGTACCTAGGAGGTACTTAGTGTTTGGTGACTTGTAGAATCTGAAAAGAATAAATCCCAGGAGCAGTAGCATTAGATTTCCCACTTTTTTACCATTATGGGAAATGAAGGGGTGATCAAATCCTAAGGTAGAAAGGGACCCTAGCATATTTAACTTAAATGGCACTGGCAGATTTTTCAAGATTTTACAAGAGACAATGTGTGAATTTGGAAAGAGCAAGGCCAGGTAGCACATCTTGCTCCCTGCCCCACCTCCTCCTGCCTGGAGGCTGACAAGAGCACAAAGGTCCCTTTGAAGTCAACAGAAAATCTATGCTTCCATCAGCCTTCCGAAACAGGTCTCATATTCAAGGAGAGGTGCTATTTTTAAGTCAGGAGAGGAGGCATTGCTGTGGTCTAAAAGAAGCCTTTTAAGGTTCCATTGCTGCCTCTTAGAAGGAAATCCTTTCATGTTGAATCCATTGATACAAATTCAGTGCCTCGATTTAAAACTATTTTTTTCCCCCGACAGAAAAGCCTATTCAGTGTTTCCATTTTCTCCCATTCTTCACATACCACCAGCCTCTCAGGGAGAGTGACATGGAAGGTCAATAGCAGTCACTGGGCAGCCATTATGAGGTTAGAACTCTGCAATGACAATCAACTGTCAGGTATCTCTGCTCAGGTTGCCAGTGCTCAATCAGGCCAATTTCCCCTCCCATTTGACCCCCTGATGTTAGGGAATATGCTGATAGAGCACAGCTTTGTCATTTGAAAAAGAATGATGCTTCCCTCTGAGAGGCAGCATAGTATAGGCCCCACAGGGGTGAGGAATCTGTGGCCTTGAGGCTACATGTAGTCCTCTAGGTCCTTGAGTGTGGCCCTTTGACTGAATCCAAACTTCACAGAACGAATCCGCTTAATAAAAAGATTTGTTCTGTAAAACTTGGACTCAGTCACATGTGGCCACAAGGCTGCAGTTTCTCCACCCCTATACCATAGGGCATATAGAACCAGTCTTGAAGTCAGCAGAATATGGATTCAAGACCCAGATTTGACTGGCTATGTTATCATGGACAAACTGCTTTAGCTCTTAGTTCCCCAGGTAAATTCTCTGAGACCTGAAGTTGCAGAGAAAGTGCTGATTTGTATCAGTAGAAGAATTTTCTTCACCTGGGAGTTCCCTGTATTTATGAAATCACAAGTGGTCCAGTCCATATCTCTGAGGATCTCAAAGCATTTCAAAGGCATTAAATGATTTGTCACACTTATCACACACAGTCTCAGCTAGTACAGGGCTGGCACCAGGGATGTGCTAGTAACTAATTCTTGGGGAAAAAATTACAAATGACACATTTTAAAATTTAATCTATAACATTAACATTTTCCCATCACTTTCCAAAGTCTAGGCAATCAACAAAACAATAAATCAAGCCTTGATTCATAGTGTTTGCTGATTTCTGAGGTGTAAATGCTCACGCTAAAAATTTAACAACCAGCTGCTCATAGCCAGTAGGAGCTGGCTGGCTCTCACATATCCCTGACTGACTCTTAAGACTGGTTCTTTGTTATAGTCAAATAAATCTACATATTATTAGGACTGCAAGACTTCGTGGAAGTCACTGTAGCCAGAATACTTACCTCTTCCTGCCCTACTTGCCCACTGGACTGACTAAAAGAGAAACCTGAGAACATGTATAGCAGATATAGGAATGAAGTCTCTGGATTGCAGAGTGGGCATAAGGTGCTATGTAGTGACAGCTCAGGGCACGTTATTATACTTCTAGGTAGAGGCAGAGGAGTTTCCAATCCAAGCCAAGAGTTACAGGATAGTGCTGAGAGACAAGGAAAGACTAAAACAGCACTCTATAAACTTTTTTTGGCCACACGCCTCATCAGCCAAATTTTTTTTTAGCATCCCTCAATGCATCTCCTTAACAGTAATGATAATATTAATAACTAACATTTATATAATCCTCAAAGTTTGCAAAATACTTTACGAATAGTTTCTCGTTTTATCCTTACAACAACCCTGGGAGGTAGGGGCTGTTAATGCTCCCCTTCTACAGAGGAGAAAACAAAGGCAGAAAGATGTTAAGTGATTTGCCCAGGAACACACAGCTAGTAAGTATCTACAGCTAGATTTGAACTCTCCTTCCTCATTCCTGGACCAGCGCTCTATTCACTGAGCGACCTGGCTGCCTTCTTGTTCATAAGTTATGTACGTAGAGTACTATGTTAATCATGATATACATTACAAAATACAAAAAAATGGAAATTAAGAAAGGATGAGATGGAGACATAATAGTATTTGATTTCAGAGTCAATAAGAACCTGTTGGAATTTATTGAGTAGGGGAGTGGCATGGGCTGATCCGCAGTTTTGATAAATCGCTTAGTAGCTGTCTGGAGGATGGATCGGAGAGAGGAGAGACTTCTGGCAGAGAGTCCAATAAGGAGGCTATTGCAAATAGTCCGGGTGAGAGGAGAAGAGGATCCGAATGAGGGTGGTGATGAACTAGATGAGTGAAGAGAGGGGGACAGATTCAAAAGACAAAAAATAACAAGCTTTGAAATGATACCAAAGTTGGGAACCTGGGGGACTCTAAGGATGGTGCTGTCCTGGATAGTAATAGGGATGTTTGGAAGAGGAATTGCTTTTGAGGGAAAGGTCACTGTCCTTGAGTATAGGGCACCCCCTCCAAGGGACTTGTGCCATGGTAAGAGCTGATTGGAGGAGTGTGTGTGTGTGTGTTTCCCAATGTCACCTGAGAAACCATGGTTATGTTATGACTGCCCTGAGGGACCCAGGAAGCTTGTACAGTGGGGGTGGATACCGAGGGTGGAGGGTAAGGGCAGGTTCGGTTGTGCTGGAGATAAGCCTCATGATTGGCTAGAGTGGGTAATGTATTGGATGCATTTTCCCATTCTCTGATCACATAAGTCTTTGGGGATCAGATTGTGATATCAGCCTTGGAGGCCATTGGGCTAAAAGGGAAAGCGTAAGAATAATGATGGGTTTAGGGAGTACACAGACCCCAAAGGGAAAGACGAGAGAGCACTAAAGCAGCCTCTCATTCTGTGATAACAGGAATGTCCCATTCAGTAATTTGCTATTATCTGAAATTGCAGGCCTATGCTTTTTCTTGGGTGAAGAGAAATGAAGCTCACCAAAAAGATGCTATAACTACGTCCTTGCTAAAGAGACTCAGAGACATATCCCTTTTAAATCCTTTATTGGTTTTTATGTGGTTAATGTTTCTGTTAGCCTCATTGCTTGCAGAGGTTCTGAGAGACCACTGAATACAAGACAGATTCTCACGTTCTCTTGTATAACCCTGGGTAGGGCAATAGGAGTTACAGAGATTATTATCAGAGAGAGTCTTAAGACTGACCCTGATCTGTCTGTCAAAGTTTAGGGTCTGACACAAAGAAGTAATTCACCCATGGTTTGGAGCTAGAATGCGACTGTTGGATCAAGAGCCCAGCCAGAACCATGGGTCCTGTCTTCCAGAGCAAAGTAATATCCTTACCATTAAAATATGCTGATGCTTTTTGCAAGGTCAAAGCTAAAGAGAAGCCAATTATTTGGAGGCAGGTTGCCCCAGGGGTTTAGCCACAGATGGTGAATCAGGAAACCACATGTGATTTCTTCCAGTTTTGCTACTACCATGTGACTTTGATCCAGTGAGTTACCTCTGGGAACCTCGGTTTCCCTCTTTGATGAGGAGGGTAGGAAGGGCTTATTTGTCAAAGGGCATATACATGGGTCCTTTGGTGATAGGCATCTTCTTGACAGATCTCTCCTCTTGTCTACTCCCCACCCCTTCTAGAACCATGATTAAACTAATTCTGCCATTGCCCCTGGAAGGATGCTAAATCCATTCGACCATGGCCCCAGTTAACATCTCCGTAACTTTCCTAACCAAAGTATCCCTCCCTTTATATGCTTTCTTGATGTCTCTATTAGAATGAAAGCTTCTTCCCGTAGCCAGTCTCAGATTGTTTTCTCGGTTGGAGGAGGACCAAACTTCTTGGAGGCAAGAAGTGGCTTTGCTTTCGTATTGTGCTTCCCGTAATCAGCAAAGGGCTTGGCACATAGTAAGCACTTAATAAACGCTTTTTCATTCATTCATTACAAGTCTGCTAAACATTTGATGACACTGTCGAGTCACAGACAGGTGTAAGGCTTCTACTCTATTGAATTAGGAACATTATTTTTCTGGGGATAAAGCATATATATTGAGAGGCATCATAGAGGGATGTGGAGGAACAAGCTTTGGACTCGGAGCCAGAAGACCTGGGTGTGAGTCCTGACTGCTACTTCCTAGTCCTGTGACCTTAAGTAATTTAAATTCTGGGAACCTCAGTTTCCTCATTTGTAAAATGGGTCTAATGATCCATACACATCTTTTCTGTATTAAGTGAGATAAGATGCGTGAAAATGCATTTCAAACCATAAAGTCCCTTATGTGTCTAAGTTATATAAGGCTATTAACGTAATAGGTGCTGGGATATTTCTTCCTTCTCCTTCCTTCTCTCATTTCAGTGAGTTGGGAGAGAAAAAAAAGTAACTACCTGTGGGCATACATGGTGATCAGCGAGTTCTTAACTGCTGGAGGCTGGGGAAAAAAAAAAGAAAGAAGGAAAAGAGAAAGCCAAGGAGAGGGAAGTCCAGACAACTGGGGAAAGGACAAAGACAATGGAAGATTTCCCCTTCTTTTCCATTATGGGAGATAGCACCAAATGATAGAACCTAGAGACACATTCTTGTCTGACTGTGTGGATGTCGGACCTGGTGAGAGCACTGATGAGAACCTGGCAGGAAGCTGGAAGGAGTGAGAGAATTCTCTCTTCCTCCCCCACCCCTCTCCGCACTCCCGCTGGCAGGCATGGGATTTTTTGGTGGTGGTAGGGGGCGGGGGGAAGCTTTCCTCAGCCTTTAAAAGATCCCAGTGCTTTATAAATATCTAGTGGCCACGTGGTGCAGGAGATGGAGGGCTAACCTCATAGTCAGGAAGACTTGGGCTTGTGTCCCGTCCCTGAGCAGGTAGACCTGCATGAGTGGGGAGGCTGCCTCATTAGGAACTTTCTGCCTTGATGAAATAGCAGGTCCTGACCAGAACAAAAAAATGCTTTCTCTAACACAAACTTTGCCCTAAGTTTTTTTTTTTTGGTAGGAGCCAAGAAAATCCTTCGAAGTGTTACCATATATCCCCATGTATAAGATGAGCCTTAATTTTGGGGGCCACAATTTGAAAAAAAAATGTATTCCATGAAGTTATTGAACTAAAGTTTTTTCATCTGCTCATAGCTTTCAGACATCTTTTGGGCAAGGCTGGTGCGTGTACGCATGCTTAGTCCATTCTCTTTCATGAACCTGAAGCACCAATTGTGTCCTCCTTTGAAATCAGTAACTTCTTTTTCAACAGCAATTCTTCTTGCCTCTTGCTGAACCATCTTTGCGGACACAGGAATTCCAATTGCCCTTTGCTCTTCAATCCATATCTTCAATTCCCTCTCTAAATCAGGCCATTTTGCTGACTTGCCTCTCATAGCCTTCTTCTGCAGTTGCGTTTTCAGTAGGGTTTCTTCTTCCCATAGCCAGTCTCAGATTGTTTTCTCGGTTGGAGGAGGACCAAACTTAAGTTCAGCAGCACGATTTCCACTCACTTTTGCAAACTGGATCACTTTTAACTTGAATTCAGCACTGTACGAAAATCTTTTCTGAGTCATTTCTGGGCAGAACGTAACCTAATATACTGGTAACAAATGTGAAACAAGGAGCGCAAAGACAACAAGTGCGAAAAAGCCCGAAATGCAAATAAAAAAAATCTAAAACCACTGTATAAGACGCACCCAGTTTTTAGACCCCACATTTTTCGAAAAGGGTGGATCTTATACGTGGGGAAATACGGTACTTGCAGCTAGGTGACTTGCACTCAGGAAGACCTGAATTCATATCCTGCCTCAGACACTTACTAGCTCTATGCTCCACTCAGCCTCAGTTTCTCTATCTGTAAAATGAGGACAATAGCACCTACCTGCCAGGGTATCATGGCAATAACATGAGATACTATATGTAAAGTGCTTTGCAAAACTTAAAGCATTGTATTAATAATTTGGGGCAGCCAGGTGGTGCAGTGGGTGCAGTGCTGTGCCTGGAATCAGGAAGACTCATCTTCATGAGTTGGAATCTGGCCTCAGACACTTACTAGCTGTGTGACCCATGCCAAGTCACTTAACCCTGTTGGCCTCAGTTTCTTCATCTGTAAAATGAGCTGGAGAAGGAAATGGCAAACTACTTCAGTATCTTTGTCAAGAAAATGGCAAATGGGGCCACAAAGAGTTGAACAAGACTGGAAATGACTGAATAACAATCTGAATGCATATTACTATTCACATTCTGACAATCTCTCATACAAATGTTCTACTTGCATCTAGATTGTTTTCTACTTGAATTGTATCTTCATCTAACTTTGGTGGCTCAGCCTGCTGACTGATTCCTTATCTAATCAGAAGCAGTATTGGTGGTGGAGAGGCCTTGTTTTCTACTCACTCTTTTTGAATGAAGTTTCCTGGGTATGATTTGAGGGTTGGTTATACAGAGTTTCAAATTCTTTTTCTTTCAGAATAACCCAAGAAAGGAGGATAGTGATTTTCATTTCAAAGTCTAGCAAACAGGCACAGAAAAATCAAGGAACTAACTTGGGGTCATGCTGCAAATCCACAGGAGAGACGGGCTGGGAAGAGCCAGGTCTTCAAGCTTGACCCCAGAGAAGAGATTAAAGAGATGCATCTGTCTTCCTCCTTTGCAGAGGGAAGGGAGGACCGTGGGCATGAAACATTTCGTTTGGTGTCAAATTCAGGGGAAGTATTGGTTAGTTTTGCTGAGCCGCTTTGTTTTTCTCTGTTCTTTCATAGTGTTTGTTATTAAAGATGACTTGCTTAGTAAGGGAGAGGAAAGGGATATATTCAGAAATGAACGTTATGTAAAAACAAAAGATATAAATAAAATTTTTATAAAGAAAAAAGGATGAAAAAAACCCCCATGCCAGGTCTTGCTCTCTAGGCTGGTTCTCTGCTAGGCCATGGGATGCTCTTTTGTAGGTCTTCCTTCTTTAGGGGGTTGGGGCCAGACAAGGGAGAAAGAAGCGTGGGAGGGGAGAGACAGAAGCAGCTGTGATGTATTAGAGGAAGGGATGATGGAGGAAAGCTGGCACCACCCCAAGCTGATCTATATCAATTGCTCTGTGCCAGCTCAGGTGAGGCTTCTGCCTTCTGCTGCTTGCCAGGCTACTTTTTCAGTGGGCAAGAATTCACTTGCAGCTGCAACACCCAGTTTTTTCTGTTCTGGAGTCTATCCTTATTAACCAAATCCCATAGACACAAGTGCAATATACCATCATTAGTTACTGTGGCAATCCAAGGGCCTTATTCATGCCCAAGAGACTTTGAGTGGGCACTTCTAGCAGCCCCATGACTCCTATGGTGCTTAGGGATCAAAATGCCCTCCGAGCAGGTGTGGGCGGCTGTGCAGACTTCTCAGAATTTCTGCAGCTGAAGGGTGGGAGGGAGAACTTCCAGGTGTCTGGGCTGTAGCAAGACAGACATAGAAGAGGGGAGAGAAGGTGATAAGCAAACAGCCTCAGGATGTAGAGGTAAGCCAATGAGATTTTAGAAGTGAGAAGGATTTACTTCATGCAGTCTGAAATATGACTGCTGTGATGTTCCATAAATGTGTATTTTGGTCAGAGTGTGCCCCTATGAGACAGCAATTCTAGCAGACCTTAGGACCTACCTCTGTGCTCATTCCCCTCTATTGCCACGTTGTACTATGGCTCCTTTTAAATATTTCAGGTTACCTGGGGGATTGAGAAGAAAGGAAATGGTCAAACTGGGGAGAAGCAATTCACTTCTGGCCAAAAGGTGGTTGAAGAGAAGGGTGGATTCAAAGGCAGCTTAGGTGAAACGGTAGAGAAAAGCAATTAATTGCCTTTGGGCACATCTGCCCAACACTCTGACAGATTTGGACCAGAAGCTGTGCCTTGGCCTCCTCTCTATTCCTGAGGCTTTCTGCATTATTTTGGCATGTTCCATCTTACATCAAAGATGGCAGCCCTTCTCAGCATGCCCATAGAGGACATCTTTGGAATAGCATAGCATTGAATTCCCAGAACCACAAAATGTTAGAACAGGAAGAGACTAGAAAGACCATCTAATCCAGCCTTTAGATTTAACCAATGAGGAAACTGAGGCACAGACGGAAATGATTTATTCTTCTGTCCTATCCCATCTCTTCCTCCATTCTCCCCTCCCCCATTTATCTAGGACCTAAGGTATGAGAGGTAGACTACTGAGTTAACATTTATGATGTTTTTTTTACATTAGAATCACTAAAATACCCAAACTAAAAATTACTGTCTCTGCCCCTACTTTCCTTACAAATCAGATATAGTAAATCTATACAGATTAAAATCTTTACTTTAAAAAAGTCAATCCAATTGGGGTGGGCTGGGGTGGTAGAAGCCATTCAGGTGAATGGAGAGCCAGCCAGTGCTTTACCCAACATGGCAGCCCTGAAGCTGGAAGTTCTCGGAGGCCCAGAATTTCGTGTTGCGTCATTTAAAGGTAGATGAGCAGAATCTGGGACAGCAGCTGCAGTGCCGGTTAGGTGATCCTGCTTTGAGCCGGCAGCCTTGAGTTTTGAGGAACGAGTGACAATGGCAATCACACACAGTTGGAAAGGAAAACCCAAACGTGTTCAGAAAGCTCCAACTGGCGCTGGCTCAGCGGTGGCACAGCTTCCTTCATCAGGCAGTTCATCTGGAGGCTAATAGCCTAGGCCACAAGGGATGGGCCCAGCCAGGGAAGCTGGTGTGTGATCTCCGCATGCTCCCCCTCTAGCAAGAAGATGAGATTTCCCTTACAACCTCCTTCCTATCATTCTACTCAGCAGTCTCCTGATGTAACTTTAACCTTTCTTTCTTCAAGCTATGTCTTCCCTGGTGGTTGGGTTGGGACAGAAAAGCACTCTTGGCAGAACTAGGCGTCTTGGTGACATATTGGATAGAAGACTGAATTTGGACTCAGGACCTGAATTTATATTTAAATCCTGTCTCATTTCACTTACTGACCATGTGGCCTTGGAGAAGTCACTTGACCATTCTTTCAGACTCAGTTTCCTCATTTGTAAAATGAGAATAAAAACAGAATTGCTTTTGATCAAATGAGGTTATATCTATACTGTACTTTACAAATCTGAAAGCACTATATAAATAATAATGATTATAATAGGGCCAGTGGCTCTTTGCTTCAGAGAGGCTCCTGGATAAGAAGAGGAAAGCACCAAAGATATAGATAATGCTACCCTATAGTCTTGGGTATGTTGGTAAATGTTTAACAACCAGCTATTTTTTTTTAAAAAAACGTATCTAAGATACACTTTTAAGTTTAATCGGCATTGTTAGCATTTTTTCATACACTTTCTTAAGTCTAGATAACCAATAGAACAACAAATGAAGCCCTGATTTGTTGCATTTGCCTATTTTGGAGGTGTAAATGCTCCAAATAAATACCCAAAATAAAAAAAAATACTCTTTCTTTCCCTACTTTCTAAACAAATCAGATACAGTAAATCCATATAGGTTAAAATCTTTATTTTAAAAGATATCAATAAAGCTGGAGTGAACTGGGGTGGTGGTGGAAGCCACTTAGGTGAATGCATAGCCAGCCAGTGCTGCCCCAACATGGCAGCTGTGAAGCTGGAAATTTAACAATCATTTCTCTTGAGCTGGTTCTCATATATCCACCACCAATACCCTGCATAATGCGTGCTCATAAAGGGCCCTCTGAGCCAATTCCAGCTCATCTAGTGATGCCTCACCCTCTCTCCCATCTAAGCCCTGAGACATTTTGCATTGCTCAAAATTCACAAGAGATGGCACAGAGTAGTGGTTAGACAGTCTTCCTTGGGGTCATTTAGGCCTGAGCTTCAGTCTTGCCATACATATACTAACTCTGTGACTTTGGGCAAAGTCTATTAGCTTCTCAGTGCCTCCAGGCAACTCTCAAAGACAAGAGCCTCTAGAATGTAGGACTCCCTTGATTTTCATTTGGTGGAGGCACATCGAAAACTGTGTTTTCCACAATAATGAAATCACAGCTTGAGACCTAAAAATACCAAACCAAACTCAAACCCTGAATCAAACCAACATTTGTCACAGGCATTAGGTTTTTCTTTGTTTTGTTGTTTTTTGGTCATTTTTCAGTCATGTTCGACTATTCATGACCCCGTTTGGGGTTTTCTTAGCAAAGATACTGAAGTGGTTTACCATTTCCTTCTCCAGCTTATTTCATAGATGGGGAAACTGAGGTCAATAGGGTTAAGTGACTTGCCCAGGGTCACATAGCTAGTAAGCGTCTGAGGCCAGATTTGAAGTCATGAAGATGTTTTCCTGACTTTAGGCCTGACGTTCTATTCACTGTACCATGTAACTGCCCCTTCTCTTCATTTACCCCATTCCTATCTGCCAATGACTTTCTCTTCTTCCTCTTCCTTATCTTCCTACTTTACCAGTCACTTGAGTGGTATCTCCGATTGAAGCACTGAGATGTTTAAGTAGCTACTGTACATACCTATTCGTTGGCATAGTTTCTAGTGGAAAAATGTCTGAAAGCTGTAGACCATTGTATGTATGACAGCCAGCAGGGGGCATTGTTTCATTTCTTCTCCAGATACATGGTAGTGGGGCTACATTTGGGTTATATGACTATTAGTCGTACTTGTCCCCGAGATGAAGACCTGATTGATTGATTGATTGGCCTATCTGGATCTGCTCTTTACTTTTCTCCTTAACTCTGACTGAGGCTTTTGTTTGAATAAAAGAATGATTCTGGGTAACTTCTGGAATCAACATTGCCCCATCTCCAGCACAGTCATTTCATGATTTTCAAATGGTGTTTGTTTTTCGATGCTACCTGCTAATCAGCTACTTACTCTACAGTGTTCTCAGTCTATCTTGGCTTTTCTTCCACCTTTCTTTCTGAATTTTATTGTTTTAAATTTATTTTATTTTGACTTTAACTTTTGGCTTGATCTGTGGCCAGGCCCTTTATGTTTAGGCAGTTCAGGGTAAAATTGATGCAACTTGATTGCATTGATTGCATTGCTTGTAATTGGCCAGTTGCCCAGGAGGCCTCTTTTGGGAGGTGGGAAGTGGAAGAGGTTTATCAAAGTGTCCAAGGGACCACCTTAGTTTCCTGCTCTTCTTTCTCCTCCTCTTCTCCAGTTTGATGAGGTCCAAACTTCCCAAGTGTCAAAGAGGCAGGACTTCTCAATTTGAACTATGAAATACAGAGGGTGATTGGTAGCACTGCTCAGGGCTCAACAAAACATTTAGCTTCCAGAGTCATCAAAGGCTTACTGATTTAGAACTGGGCCTTAGGGACACACCATCTCCAGGGTTCTTTTGTAAAAAATTAATTTACTTTAAATTTAAATACTGAAACTTAGATAAATGATAAGAAAAGAAAAAAGAAACATGTTATAAACTTAAATACTATTTAATACAAAATAAGAAAAGAGAAAAAAGCATTGCCATGTGCACAGCAGAACTAAGAGAAGAATCAAAATGTATTGCAATAAATTTCCGCTTCAAGGAAGCTTATATAATAAATAGTACACATTGTGTTCAGAGATGTCCATCTTTTCTTTGATTCTTTGTGAGTTTTCTTTTGTTCTGTGCTGTACACTTTTTACTTTGTTCTTTTTTCCCCTTTCCTTCCCCCCGCCCCAGCTGAAAATTACAGTTAAGCACGGATGGATAGTGAGGATATGCACACATGTGCATACACATATTTATATACACACAAACATATATAGACATACATACACATATTTAGATATCTATAATCATACTCATATATAGACATGTACATTCATATTCATTCATGTAAGACCATACTATACTTGTTTGCCCTCTGTTTCTCTGAGGGTGGATAACAGCTTCCTTCATAAGTTCAAGTCTTTCCATGTTTTTCTAAGTCCACCAATTTATCATTTTCTACATCACAGCAATATTCAAACCTTATACTGTCTAGTTATTTTAAATAGTCTAAAACAATATTGATTAATATGGCTGACATAAAGTGTAGTTTATCTATTTTTTTGATTAAATTTATTTTAGCTTCAACTCATTTTGAGATCATGATGACTACCTTTGCTTGTTTCCCTAATAAATTCTACACCTGATATTTATTCTTTATTTGTGGGTATCTCTTACTTCCTATCCCTTCTGATTCCTCTACTTTATTTTTGCCCACCTTGCCCTCCTATTATTCAACCTACCCCCCGCAAGACCCTTCCCTTGTCCTCTCCCTCCCACCCTTTCCCCTTATCTTCTGGTTTTTATCTGAATTTAGAACACTTTTATAGTCTTCCATATATATGTGTATATATGTTATTCCATCTTTATCCCATTCCCATTAATCTAGACACTCTTCTATATCTCCCCCCATCCTATTCCTTCACCCTCTTATTTCTTTATAAATTTAGAAGAATTTTATTCTCTTCTAAATGTATATATTGTTCTCTCCTTAGCCAGATCTGATGTGAGTAGGGTTCCCTCTAAAAATCTCTCCTTGTCCTCTCCCCCTTCCCTAGCCCCTTAGCCTTTTATTTTTTTCTGAATTTAGAAGACTTTTACACCCTTTGAGATGTATATATGTATGTATGTATGTATTGTTCCCTCTTTAACCCATACCTGATGAGAGCAGGGTTCCAGAATTACTATCCCTCCTCCCCCATCTAATTCCTCAGTGTCAGTTCTTCCTGCACTTCATTTGTATGAGATAATTACTTTTTGCCTTTTTCTAAGAGATTTTGCTTTTTTAGGATCGCATCATATTCAGGTCTACCCCAATCTTTCTTTCAAGTTACCCAATTACTAATAACAATCTTAGACATACCTTTTACATTTCCTCACATAAAAAGTAAACAGTCTGTCCTTATTGAGTCCCTTGTAATTAGTCTTTGATGTATACCTTATATTTCTCTTGGATCATGTATGTCAAACTTCTATTAAGTTCAGGTTTTTTTGCAACGAAATCCTGAAAGTCTGGCAATTCATTGAATGTCCACTCTTTTTCCATTCAGGATTATGCTTACATTTGCTGGATATGATATTTTTTGGCCACAACCCCGGTTCTTTTGCTCTTTGAAACATAGTATTCCAAGACCTGTGGTCTTTTAGTGTTGTTGCTGCTAGGTCTTATGTGATTCTAATGATAGCTTTACCATATTTGAATTGCTTTTTTCCTGTTGCTCATAATATTTTCTCCTTGACCTGGAGGTTTTAGAGTTTGACTATGATATTCCTGTAGGTTTTTCTCATAGGGTCTCTTTCAGGTGGTGATTGATGGATTTTTTATTTCTATTTTCCCCTCTTGTTCTAATGCTTCAGAACATTTTTCTTTAATTATTTCTTATATTGTTGTATCAAGATTCTTTTTTTGATCATAGCTTTCAGGTAGTCCAATTGTTCTTATGTTTTCTTATCTTGATCTGTTCTCCAGATCAGTTGTTTTTCTTATGAAACATTTCACATTCTCTTCTATTTTTTCATTCATTATATTTCGTTTTATTATTTCTTGGTCTCTTATAGTTTCATTGCCTTCCCCTTGCCCAATTCTAATTTTTAAGGAGCTGTTTTCTTACTTAAGATTCTGGATCTCCTTTTCCAGTTGGTTGACTTTCATTTGATAATCTTCTTGTTTTTCTTGGATTATTCTTATTTAAAAAAGTTTCTCAATCTCTCTCATTTGATTTTTAAAGTCTTTTAAAAGTTCTATGAATACTTTTTTGGCAGGTGACCATTTGATGTTACTCTTTGGGGTAGGAGAGATTTCTTTTTTTTTTTGCTTCAGTATCCTCCTCTGAAGATGAACCTCATTCTTCTTTATTCTCATAGTAACTTTCTATAGTTGTATTCTTTCTCCTTTGCCTGCTCATTTTTTTAAAATATGTAGCAACTTAATTATTGTAATCACCTCTAGTCCTGGGGTATGACAGATGGTGCCTCTGGCCTTAGATCCTCCTTCAATTCTCCCCTCTGGCCTGGAATCAAAACTAATAACTCTGCCTCTCTGTAAGTGCCTACAGACAGTGGTATGCTGGTTCCTTCTTGTCCAGGGCTGCATCTCAAAAGCATATCTGGGGCAGGCATCCCTTATCAGCAGAGGTTCCATCAATCTTCCTCTGCTCAGATGCCCAACTCCCCATTCCTGTGGCTGAGGCCGAGTAACTTCCACTCCAGTTAGCCCCTGGGCTTTCCACTTGTTTCAGCGGAATTAGCCTGGAGGCGTTAACACTTCATAGGGACCAAAATTTGGTCCTGGGAATTTTCTTCCAGTTGTCCCACGAGGACCACTATTCTGCCCCAGCTTTTGTCTGTTTTTACTGCTCTATATTTGCCCTGAGGTGCTATTTTGTCTTGTTTGTGGGGGAAATCTGGAGAGCTTGGAATTTTCTGACCTACTCCATCATCTTCCCAGGGGTTCTTAAACTGGGGTCCATGAACTTTTTTAAAAAATATTTTTATAATTACGCTTCAGTTGATTTTCCTTGTAACCCTGTGTATTTTATTTTATACATTTAAGAACATTATTCTGAGAAGGGGGTTTCCGTAAGCTTCACCAGACTGCCAAAGCTTTCAATAATCTGAAAAAAGGTTAAGAATCCTTGATTCTCACTGCAAATATGGTGCTTCAGGTTCATAGAGGTCAATGGCTTGCCTGAGATTAGACAGGCAGAGTTATGGACCGAGAGGGAATTTGAATCCAGCTCCTCATCCACTAAATTCCCTGTTGTTTTTCTATTGTGCCATGCCAAAGATAAAGCTCTATACCTTTAGCTTTGGTTCTTTTCCCTCACTGCCCCAATGATTTCCTGTGTTTTAGAGAAGTGGCTTGGAGCAAAAATGGATAAACATGCAGCTCTTTGACTTTTATCTGAGTAATAAGATATAGGCTCATCTCTTAGGGTATTAGAGCTCATATATTCTGACTTCCTCATTTTACCAATTAGATCCAGGGAAATGAAGCTTGTTGCCCAAGGTCACACAGGTAGCAAAGAGCAAAGATAGCACGGATTTGAACTCAACTCCCTTGAGTCCAGATCTAGTGTTCTTTCCACTGCATGATGGGATTCTTTTTCCATCTGATTTTTTCCAAATGTTAGTTGCTGTGTAAATTACTCTTTATGTATGGAATAAACAGGGCTGAGGCCAAAAGGGATGAAATCTGCTTTTCCTCGGTGAGACTAAGTCATGTCTCCAAAGACACATATGCCGTGTTGCTAGCAGGAACTCCCATGGCCAAGAGCAGCGAGGGCTTTGTTTGCTTCTATTTCCAGCCTTACCCATTTGTCACTTTCGATGATGTCCCTTACACCTGCTCTAGGAGGTGGCCCTGTTAATTGCTAGGATGCCAAGCCCGGTGTGCTGTGGTATGGAACACAAATACCATTTCCTCCAGTTTCTGGATTTCACAGGGCCTTGCCCAGTCACATCTCTGCCGTTTCTCCAAACCCAATGCTTGAGAACAAATGAAGAAGCCCCCTGAATGACAAACACCGGGCTCCTAGTGGGAGTGCCATTTGCAGGGAAATGGTTGCAAGGAGAATCGGGACTTTATGAATATTCACTGAAGTGTAAACCTGCACATTGCTCATACGCTTTTCTGAATCCTAATTTGCCCATGAATGCAAATGAGTTCTGTTTAAAATAGAGAGGGGGTAGGTGGGGGAGCAAGGCTCCTAGCAGAACACCTAATTGAAAGATGTTTGTACATCATGTCTGATATTTAGTAAACACGGAGACAAATCCAATCGTTTTCCAAATGAGACCCTGGAAACAATAAAAAATAACGATAGCAAAAACCTGGAGAGCTGGAATATGTGGAACTAACTGCTTTCCTAAAAAGAGGGACATAATTACTCTGTCTTAGGGTATAATTAGTGTCCTAATTATAGGAAGGTGTATTTTGCTTATCTCTTCATTAAACCTTCTGTCAAGATTTAGCTGGCCTTGCGGAGCCCTACAACCAAGAAGCTGGGTCTTCCAGCTCTCTCCTGAGAAGGCGATGGATGGGTCTGTGGAGGGAGCAGAGTAGATAGAGAGATACTTTGGGAAGGACCTTCATCTTTCTTTTAGACTGACAGATGGTTTCAGTCAGGGTTGGACTGCCTGCTGTTGTTTTCAATGCAAGAGTGTTACCTTTTTGGATTCATGAAAGCCTCTCAATCAAAGATAAAAAGGCAGGCCAGTGTGGGGAATCAATAAAATCTCTACTTTCAGCTGGAGTGTCTAATAGTAATTCTTCTCGTGTCACTGACTGGTTAAACAGTCATACTCCTGCTAAAAGGCCTAGAAGACATAATAGATTCATGTGGCTTTGGTCTATTGTATTGCATTTACCCAGGAAAAGGGAGAGAGGTTACTGTTTCACTAAAACAAACCAGACACTGATGTATTGTGCATCAAAATGCATTCACCCATTGCAATTTGCCTCCTTAGAGTAGAGGGAACTTTCTTTTCATGACTCTTGTGGAGCAATTTCCAGACCCCTGATCTATTCATTGGCAGTCCTCTGGGGACTTTTTAATACCAATTGCTGGCTTTGCCACATCCATCTGAATGTGTACTTTTGACACTATTCTGCATAAAAAGGTGAGCTTTTCAATTTTAAACTGTACCTAGTTCAACTAAGCAAGAAGTCAGCAGAACGTGTCACCCATATCCTTTAAGACTGAAATCCCCGAGCAGCTTAATTATAGGAGAAAGTATCTGTCCTAGGCTTCTGCTTCTGGACTTCTCAGAGCTTTTCATTCAAAAGTTAATCTTGATGAGCATGCGCGATTTTCCCTTAAAGAGCTTCCATGGAACAAAGAATAGTTGAGATATGGATTTGAAAATCTAATTGTGAAAGAACATCACACTCCCACACATGCTTAACACACATATGTGCCCTCTGGTCACATGCTAGCAGAATGTATTGAAAAAAGGAAGGCAATAGATAAACGAATCATGTACTGTGCTATTGGTCCTGTTCCCCCTCCTTTTCCTCCTTTCCCTTTTTCCTTTGTTCTCTTCTCCTCTCTCTCTCTCTCTCTCCCCCTCCCTCCTATCTTATGATGAAAATTGAGTGTTTATTCTCAGATTCAGTGGCATCAAGTGGAATTGGCTGCTGCTACCATTCACAGATGACATGCAAGGATTCTTTATTTGATGAGAATCATATTCCATGTTATTTTGCCATCTGGGATGATCAAGAAATGATAGAACAAGTGTCACTTTGTTGGCCATGGCCATTCCACAAGGCCCTTTGATCAGCAGCCCCTGGGCTCCTTTGTAGATGGCCCTGCTTCCTCCCCCTTCCCCCATTTACATTTTATGCTCCAAAACCAGACAATTTCCCGCCATTCCAATCTCTTTAAAGGGCTATCTTTGCTGCCAGGTCAAGCCCAAGTGCCCCCTCCCTTTTTTTTCCTTCAAACCAAGGCAGATTGCAGAACAGAGAAAATATTGAGCATTGTCCACCCTCCACCCCCACCCCGCCCACTCCAGGAAAACTTCAACAGATGTAGACAAGATTTTAATAGCTACATAAAGAGAAATGCATGACAACCTCATTAGGGGTACCATAATAGCCTGTCAGAATATCTCCAAGAGGACAATGTATCAATGTCTAGTTCCTTGCAGCCTCGCTAACTGTGGTCGTTTGCCCAGCTCATCATCTTTCATTCATCCCCTATTGACCTGGTTTCCAATAATACTTTGCCACCACATGCATCAGTATCCTTCTCAGCCCCTTTGCAATTGCTGACATAACTCTTTCAGTATAGGAGAATCAGAGCTGGTAAGTGACAGTAATAAAGTAGTTAGTGGGCCACCCCATGGCTTGCCTGGCCATGGTACATTAAGGGTTTTTCTTCTCTTTCTCTGGACGGCCTTAGGACCATTTCATCCCTATCTCAACATCTGCAGGAGGTCAAGGCACTGGAGAGTCCAGGGATTTTCAGCCATCTGCCATCAGAAAAGGAAGTGGGGGTGGGGTGGGGTGGGCAGGAGGGCTGCTTGGGGAGAAGGCAGAATCAAAATGATGTTCTGAAGAGCCCTTTAAAGTTATTTATCATGCCAATGGCAAGGAAATCATTATGAATTGTAGCCGTCCATTGGCTTTCATGTGTATTGCTGAGGCTGGCAGACATAATTAAAGTCCAGGTCTGAGTTCATTTTTCCCCTTGGAGGCTTAAAAGTCCTATAGCGATTTCCCATTCTTTGCTCCCTACTTATTCACTGCTTCCTGCACTGCTGAAAAATTCAACATTCCTATAAACTACAGTATTTTGTAAAGGTCACGAGCCAGTTAATCTGAACCCTGGGTCTGGAGGCTAGCTCACTGTAGCTTGGTGACTGCTTTCCTGGCATTGGCAGGCAGCAGTGTGGGGGCCCACCTGCTGGAGAGTGGAGAGGGTAGAGTGAAGCAGACCCATGAAACTCTTTAAATATTGCACATCGTTCTCTGAATCAGCATGATATTTAAAGATTTTTGCTCCACCTGCCTGCAAAATGTAGAGCCCAGCCGAAAGGCAAGAAAATGAATATGGATTTCTTGCCCTTTCAATGTATTCACTCCAGAAAATAGCCGTTTCTCTCCCAGAGCCAGAGATGGTGGGTTTCGGGCAGCCACGATTACAATCATGCATCATGAATGAAATGTGCCATTTGGAGAAAATCAGCCACTCATTCCATTTAACCCTCCCTTCCCAGAAGATCAATAGAACTAGCAGGATTTCAGGGAGGGTGGAATGATATACTCGAACAGAAAATCCTGTGCTAAGGCAGTTTTCGGCTAAAAGCAGCAGCCAAAGGATGACTGACCTCTGCTCAAGACTTTAAGATGAAGAAAATAAAGGTCAGGAGACCTCATAGTAAAGTGTTACTTGTTTGTCTGGGATGGTGGATTGGAATCCCTGCATAACCAACTACCCATCTATGATGATGTACCTACTATGGAGCAGTACTATGAAGTACTTTCAGTCTGTGAAATGTACCTACCACTCAGTTTCTACCAAGAAGCTTAATCTCTAGTTGGGAAGCTGAGTTACAAACCCTTGAGAAATGACAAGGTAGGAGAAGTGCTCAGTAGAAGTAGTGAAGGTTTTGGGAGTCCAGAGAAGAGAGGAGAGATTATATAGCTGACTAACTAATGCCTTTCCAGCTATGATTGGGGAATAGGTATCTTTCTTTAGGGACACATTTTCCCAAGGTATTTCATTCTAAATGGTGTATGTCAATTCCCAGGCCAGGCACCAAAATAAAAGTAGTCCTTTTTTGGATAAACAGTCATCCTCAGGAGAAAATATTGCATACAATTGTTGCACAAATGGTTAACTTGGGGTAATTTTTTAAAAAGAACATTGAAGTGTCATTCAAAAATAATTTCCTTTTCCAAAGATGTTAGCATGGGCCAGGGGACTGAATGGAATCTGTCCAAACTGAAATGAAACCAGGCTGTAGGAAAATAGGGAATTTAATAAGAATGAAAAGGAAAACCCTATAAATGCTGTTCTTCAGACTTTATTTCTTTCTGTCAAATGGATCATCACTGTGTTGAAGATGGCAAGCGTGAAGGATGATGAAGAATCTACGTGGCTCAAAGGATAGAGCTTGGGACTTGGAGTGAGGAAGAGCCAATTTTGAATCCTCCCTCAGACACTTAGTAGCAGTGAGATCCTGGCCAAGTCACTTAACCTCTTTTCCTCATCTGTAAAATGGGTGACATCTACCTCCCAGGTTTGTTGTGAGGATCAATTGAAGTTAAGATACGTAGAGTTCTTTGCAAACCTTAAAATGCTGTATAAATACTAGCTTTTTTATTTTTGCTATTGCCTTTGTTAGGAATAAAATCTTGAGTACTAGTAGATATGTTTCTAGTCAGATGGAATTTTGAAGTTTATGTGTAAGGTCGTAGCCAAGCCGGGGTTTGTGTCGGCTACTGCCCTGAGTTACTGAACCATCCTGGCTGCTAGTCTCTTCAGGCTTAATTTTTATATAGCTATTAAAATCTTGTCTCCATTTGCTGAAGTGTTCCTTAGATGGGGAAAGTGCTGGCAATGGAGGAAAGACAGAGTTCAATATTTTCCGCAATTTGCCCCCTCCTTTCCTACTCCCCCTCACTCTCTCAACGACATATGGACAGTCAAAGTTTCAAGCTTGTCCTGACAGCAAAGGCAATCCTTTAAAGGTACTGGGATAGCCAGAAGTTGTCTTGTTTTGGAAAATAAAGTGGTGGACAAGTCTCTGGGGTTCTTAGGGAAACCCCTCTCCTCAAAACATAAGTATTTCTCAATTAGCACAACCTGAAAGTCTTTATTTCATTACCTGTAGTTCCACCATTAGCATTTAGTTTCTTTAAATTAATAGGCCTTCTCTTTTAAAAGGTGGATGCCTCCGAGATGGCTGATGCATGAAGTTGGACTTATCAATAATTTACGCCTGAGTGTGGATTATTGCGGAAAAGTGGTTAGAGCAGAAGGAGCACTGGTCTGACAGTGAGGACGCCTGTTTTCTAGCCCATGTTTCACCATCAAAACCAGCAGTGGGATTTAGGGCGAGTTGATTTGTACAGGTCTTGGTTTCCTTGTCTGCAAAAGGAGAGGGAAGTATTTTCCACCTCTACAATTCTGGGCCTTGAGTAGTTTAATCACATTGATTTCCACCTAGTGCCTGTGTACTGAAGGAGGACAGGAGAGAGTGATAGTTTTAGGACCTAGTAAAAAGCAGGGAAGTCAGGCCTAAAGGGGATGTATTCATAGGGAATGGGGGAGCATGAGAGCATTTCAAGGAAAAAGGGTGTGGTGGGAGAAGAATGGGAGGTAGAAAATGGGAGAGGGGTGCAGCAAAGGAGGAAGGAGGCAGTAGATATTAATATATGTACCAGCTGTGGCTACAGTAATTGGGCACTGGATGAATAAAGATGATTTGTATAAGACTTTGCTTATTTCAGCAGGTATCTCCTTTTTTATGACTCTTAAGGATGGGGATAGCTTTTTTATTATGGGATTTTTGCCCTAAACCGGACAAGTACCTTCTAAGTGGAAGTTAAAGGCAGAGGAAGGAATCTGATGAGTGTCTTTTTCAATAACTTGTTTTCAGGTTGTGTCTGATTACATGTCAACAATTTACAGAATTCAATGGGAAAACACAGCTCTGAATTTCACAGTGATGGGTATTTGAATATGAATGACATCTTTTTAATGTGGCAAAGATGAACAGTATCTGTGGGAACTAACCCAGTCCCCACCCTTAAGGAGCAGGAGTCAGGATTTCATGGCTTAGAGCATGGGCCCTGGGAGGATAAGGTCATGGGAAGAACAGTTTTATTCTCTTCTATGGTCTTGAAGACCTTTCACCAGTCAGGCATCTTGCAAAGGCATACTTGTTGTCACAATGGGAACCAGATGACAATGTGTGAATGAATAAGCATAAGTCTATTCCTACTAACCCAACTAAAACAAATACAAGGCTGATGTTTAGTCTGACAGTGGTTGGGAGTTGAAGGAGAAGTTTGGCTGAAGGGGAGCACCCTGTACTCCTTTTTCTCTCTGACCTCTCTCTGGCCTCATATGGACAGTTACTCTTTCCTACATTCTCCCTACAGGTGTCTCCATGGGCCTAACTCGCCCCATTCTATCAATATGGGGAATGGGGAAGGAAGTTGTAGGGCAGCTAGGTGGTACAGAGGATAGAATGTGCCTGGAGTCAGGAAGACCTGAATTCAAATCCAACCCCAGACACAAGCTGCGTGACACTGGGCAAATCACTTAACCCAAATTGCCTCAGTTTCCTTGTCTATAAAATGAGCTGGAGAATGAAATGGCAAAGTACTCCAGAATCTTTGCCAAGAAAACCCCCCAAAGGGGTCAGAAAGCATTGGATATGACTGAAAATGACTAAAAATCAGCAATAATAACAAGGGACAGAACAACAGAGGGAAACTTGCCAAGGGCCCCTGCCTCAGATAGACTTGCCCCTGTTGCTATTTACCAAACTTCTTCCCACTAGAATATCGATGATTCATTTGTGTCCTAGAAGATCCAGAATGATCTGGATTAATTTAATCTTTTCTTTGCTTTAGGGGAGTTTTAATTTTATATATACATATATATGTGTATGTATATATGTGTGTATATACGTATAGATCTATCTATCTATCTAACCATCTATCAATCAAATCTCTCCCTCTTTCTGTGTCCTTGAATAACCAAGCCTTTCTCAGTTGTGTATTTCCTCAAGGACACTCATCTGTACAATGAACAGTGTCTTACATAAACCTGTTTCTTTTGAAAACAAATGCCAAATACAGAAGGTGAACAAACTTTTAATGGAAATAAGGATTGGACAAAGAAAAACAGATGCATCTCTCTTTTGAGAAAGCAGTAGGGGCAAACAAAAAACATGATGAAAGCAGGGAATGCCAGCTCTGTTCTCAGCAGTTCTATAGGTAAGGCTCCCTGTATCATATCTGTCAGCCTTCTTCTGGCCCTTGTTAATAGTTTCTGTTATTTGATGTGTCTCAATCTGCTCTCATACTATGACATTCACAGTTCTGGCTTGGGCATTCAGGGTACAGCAAGGGCAGCAGCTCCTCCCTCCTTTCCCCTCTCTTGCAGAGGCATTGATCCAACTCACTCTCATTATGGAAGCCATATCTCACTTTCAGAACTCCTTCCCACCCCTCAGTGCTCTTGGACATTTCTTCCCTGTGTTCTAGAATCTCCTCACTTTCCTAGAATTGGGAAGGGCCATCTCATCAGTCACAGTTTCGTGGCTCCCAGGGGGCTCAAGTAAGATGATTCTGGAAGCCTTTGTTCATCAGTGAACATTTTTCAGTTGTTTTCCTGGAGCATGAGTTGGTTCTGGCAGCTGGTATGCTACTGGTTGGGTTAGTTTAGTCTTAACTACTTATCATCCTAAGTACTTTCTTCTTTCTGCTTTTTTTTTTTGTGTGTGAATGACACTTCTCTTTCTATTTGTCTTATGTCTCCTTCTTAAACTCCTTTGCTGAGTCATTATCCATACCATATCGTACTCTATAACTGTTAGTATACCCCAAGGCTCTATTCAAATCCTTTTTTATTTCTATACACTCTCTGGGTAACCTCATCAGCTCCCCTTGGTTTAATTATCATCTCTATGAAGATAACTCACAAATCTATATCTCTAGCCTCAATTTTTCTCCTGAGCTCTAGTCCTGTATCACTAATTGTCTATTCAATATTTCCAAATGGATGTTCCAGAGACATTTTAAACTCAGTTTCTC
Source organism: Phalanger gymnotis (assembly GCA_028646595.1). Classification (NCBI taxonomy): domain Eukaryota; kingdom Metazoa; phylum Chordata; class Mammalia; order Diprotodontia; family Phalangeridae; genus Phalanger; species Phalanger gymnotis. The sequence goes on from CM053626.1 coordinate 72,384,362, forward strand.
TAAAACAAAATATCTTGTCTTTCTCCCCGGGCCCATCTCTCTACCAAAACTTTCCTTTTTCTGTTGAAGATATCATCCCTCTTCCAGGTGCATAATATCAGTGGTATTTTGATTCCTCCCTCTCTCTAACCCCATAGATCTCATCAGTTGCCAAATCTTATTATTGGTACTTCCACAATATCTCTGGTAGCCAACCCCTTCTCTCTTCTCATACAGCCACTACCTTAGCCAGTACTCTCACCTCTCCTCTGGACTATTCCAGTGACCTCCTAAATGGTTTCCTGTCTCAAATATCTCTCCATTCTAATTTGTCTTCCACATCTTTCTTTGTTGTCCTTAACACATTTAACACAAACCTAAATTCACTCTGGAGTTTGGTCTCCTGGATGTCATTTTTATAGGGCACTTTTATATTTATCTCTCATTTATTTCCTCTTTTGTTTCTTTTTTTTCTAGAAATACTTTTTAAAAAATCTGAATTTGTTGGCGAGTTCCTTTTGTCTCTTTAGACCCTTCTCCCTTTAATTCTCTGAGAGAGTCAGGAATATTTGTTTCATCAGGCTTTGATCCTAGAAAGCCTACCTTCTTGAATTGACTTCCCTTGTAGACCTCTGGTCTGTGAGATTTCATCTATTCTTCCTTTGAACTCTGAAATCTGTTCTTAGAAAATCCATGTCCATGTCACACTATGCATCGTGTTTCCCTCCTTCCTTTATTTATTGGGAATTCTAAGGTGGCATGGAAATTTACTTTAGAGAGTCCAGTTGTTTCTAGCTTATCTTGTTTCATAGTCAAAATTAGATCCAGAATTGTTTTCTTTGTCATCTTTTCTACCTTCTGAAAGATGAAATTATTAAAAAGAATTTTATCAACTGTTCAGATACTGGACAGTAAGACTTCTGGTTGACATCTTATGTAGATGAAGTTCCCTGTCATAACTAACTATATCCTGCCTCTCTTCCAATTTGGTAATCTACAACAGGAATTTATTGTCTATTCCCTCCTTACAGCTGGGAGTTCTATAGTTTTCTTCCACTACACTGTCTCTTCTGTTTCTCCCTGCTTTTATCTTCATCCAAATGTTCTTTAGCATGCTTCCTTACTCAGATTCATAGATTGTATATATATTTTTGATAAACAATGCTATTCTACCTTTCCTTTTATCCAATCTGTTTCTTTCCCATAAGGTTATACCTTCGCATTGCTGTATTTGAATGATGATTTTCATCTCAGTAGGTCTCAGCAACTCATGAAGATTTTATGTGGCTCTCTCCCTTAGTCCCCTCTATCTGCCTGTTCTTGGGCATGTCTGGCTGGTCTTTTTGCCTGTTGCTACCCTATAGTTTACATTTGTCTTGGGTGGCTTGTGACAGGGGAGGATAACGCAGACAACGTAGATTGACATATAGAGCCCATAGGATGAAGTGGGTGATGTCTAGTTTCTTCCATTGTGTTTGTGCCCTGTTTCTTTTTGTTAATCACAATATGACTTCCATTGTAAAGACGCCATTGCAATAATTCAAATTTAGGTATGCATGTGAGCCACTGGGGTTAAATTCACAACTGGACAAAATATGTGAACAAGTGATTTTCACTCTCTTCTTTAGCCATATTTGGCTCAGAGGTGGGAATGCTGTGCCAATGAATGCCCAAAGTATGCTTTGAGATCTCCTTTTGCAATGAAAATACTTATTTTACAAACAACAAAATCCAGAAATGTGGAGAGCCTCAGGGGAGCCTCAATACCAGTCTGCTGCTGCAAGATATAAATAGTTGTAAAGAAATCTTCAGATACCAATTAGACAAATGCATAATTAACTATCTGAAATAATGGAATATATATGGTATGTTCACAGCTCAAAATAATGAGCTCTAAATTAGTCACTCAGAGAATTATTAATATATAAACACAGGCTGCAGACTCTCATGGAGGCTGCAGTTATAATTCTGACCATTGTTAAATTGTCAATATGAGTAAGTATCCATATCAGTTTGTACCATGATGTTGATGATGGATGGACTTTTTTCACACCTTCTTGGTCATTCGCATGACACCAACTTACAGAAGTAAGCAGGATAGTATGGTGGAAAGTATACTGGCCATGTCTCAGGGCCTGGATTCAAATTCCATCTTTTTTTTTTGCTTACTGCCTGTGTGACCATGGGCAAGTCACTTAACCTCTTCAGGCTTCAGTTTTCTCATCTTTTCAAATGAAGAGATTGGCTTGGTTAGCCTCTGACGTCCCTACCATGTCTAGATCCATGATTTTATGGTCATTTTAGTGTCAGATTCATTCAAGCAGTACTTACTAAACTACTGCTAGGTATGCTGCACCATGTTGGCTTCATTGGGGGAATACAAAGGAATTAAAAGGTATTTTAGCTGTGCCTCAGACTTTTACAGGGTAAAATCTTGAAACCACAGAATAGAGGAGCTAGAAATGATCTCAGAAATTAGGTAATTAAATTTTCCTATTTTTCTAGATGAGTAATTATTGGAGGTTCAGAGAGGTAAGACTTGCCCAATGTCACTCAGCCAGTTTAATGGCAGAGCCTGGTCTTCTGACCCCTAATAGAATGGTCTTTTTGCTACATCTGCTAACTCAGTATGTTCATGAGATAGTTAAAGGATAATCTAAGGCAACATATGAACAGGCATGTAGTTCTATGGTATAGACTACTGCTTAAGTTCTGAAGGAATCTAGACTATGGGAAAAATCCAGGGTAAATCAGGAAAAGACTCTGAAGGATGTAAGGATAGAATTTGGATTGGTAAAAGAGAGGGGAAAAGGCATGTCAGACATGGAATGAATAATAGTGCAGATGTGACAATAAGCAGAAGCTTTTCAGGATGTGAAAGATGTGAAAGAAAAGATCAGTCTCTGAACAATCAAGCAATCAGTCAGTTAGTTCATCTCCATCTCTCAGAATCCTTATATTCCTTCAAGACTCAAATCAGACACAGCAATACCTCTTCTAAGGTTGTATCCCAAAGAGAGCATACAAGTGGGAGAAGGATCCATACGTACCAAAATATTTATAGCACCTCTTTCAGTGGTGGCAAAGAAGTGGAACTCAAGGGGATGCCCATCAATTAGGGAATGGCTCAACAAGTTGTGGTATATGAATGTAATGGAATACTACTGTGCAATAAGAAACGAGGAGCAGACAGACTTCGTAAAAACCTGGAAAGACTTACTGAGTGAGGGAGGGGATCAGAACCAGGAGAACATTGTTGTATATCAGATATAGTAGGACCTGCTATAGTGTACAATTACAGACACGTATCTGTGATAACTAATTTTGATAGACTTGGCAAGGTTCTAAGACAGCTCCAAAAGACCGATGATGGAAAAAGCGATTCACATCCAGTGAAAGAATTACAAGGTCTGAATGCAGATTGAAGCAAACTATTTGCTCTCTCTCTTTTGTTTTTGTTTCTGTTTCTGTTTTGTTTCTTTTTTCTTGTGGTTCATTCCATTAGTTATAGTTCTTCTTTACAACTTGACTATTGTGAAAATATGTTTAGTGTGAAGGTATGTGTAGAATATATATTGGATTGCATGCAGTCTTGGGTGGGGAAGGGGGAGGAGAGGGAGAGGGAGAGAACTTGAAACTCAAAAACTTGAGGAACTGAATGTAGTAAACTAAAAATAAATAAATAAATTTAAAAAGAAAAAAGGCAACTCAGTTGTTACCTCCTCTGAGAAGCCTTCTTTGATTCCCCTCCCCACCCCCCAGCTGTATAATTGCAGTGTGAGCCAGAAAGGTCCTAATTCAAATACCGACATATTTTACTAGTTGTATGACCCTGTGCAAATCACTTAGATTGCCTCAGTTTCTTTATCTCAGAAGGTTGAATTGAGGATAAAACTAGATAATTTCAGTACAGCCATTTGCAAACTGTAGCATTGTTTTAAGTTATTATTAATGTTCTTTTTTCCCCTTGGATTGTCTTGTACTACACTTCTCTGTGCATATCTTGTATTCTGTCCCTCTCTCTAGGCCCCGCCCCTCCTCCAATGTATGAGAGACTGCTTCATTTTCATCTTAATAGATGCTTAACAAACGTTTGTTGAATCCAATTAAATTGACCAGAGTAAGCCTTTTGGTGGGCAATAATACCCTGTGCTCCTTGGTGCTATATCCTTGGGGTATACAGAAGCAGAGGAGGAAGAGAGAAGCCTCTTTCCTCAAGGATCCTGTAGTCTAAAACAGGTGGAGAACCTGTGGCCTCAAGGCCACATGTGGCGTCCTTAAGTGTGGCCTTTTGACTGAGTCCAAATTTTAATTTATTGTGTAAAATCTGGATTTAGTCAAAAGGACCTGCACTTAAGGACCTAGAAGATCACATGTGGCCTCGAGGCCTCAGGTTCCCCACCCGTAGTCTAAAAGGTCACTGGGGAGATAAGATGAAAGAGCAGAAAATAACTCATGGACAATCTAAGGTAGCATATAAATTAATAGCTCAGTTGTTTGGTACAAATCAGAGTACTGTAGGAGTCTAAGTGAGGCTGGCCAGTATTCTTTTATCACCTTTTATCATTACTGACTGTATTCGTGGCCTGAGGAGAACATTTCACTTTGCCAACTGTTTTTGGTATGGCATCCTGAAAAACAAATAAAAAACCCCAAGCACCTGATTCAACAACTTCTACACCCCAAAGGACCAAATATTCAGCCTCTGCTTCAAACGATTAGTGACATTTTTCAGTTGGCAAAAAACCCTATGTACATGACAGCATTCCTATTGATATCACTAGATCTGTCTGAGAAAGAACCCACTTTGTGAATGTCTCCTTGAAGGATAAATGTCTCGTATGGCTCTTTGGAGAGGTAGGTAGATGGTGCAGTGGGTAGAATGCTAGGCTTGGAGTCAGGGAGGCTTGAATTGAAATCTAGCCCCTGTCACTTACTAGCTGTGTGACCCTGGGCAACTCACCTAACCTCTGTTTGTCTCAGTTTCCTCAATTGTAAAATAGGGATCATAATACTGCTTCCTCCCAGAGGATTAAATGAGATAATATTTGTAAAACATTTATTTCATTCCCCTTTCCTTATGACATATTAGATTTGTGGAAGACAATAAGGCACAGTGGATAGGAAGACTTGGGTTCAAATCCTACCTTTGACACATATTGGCTAAGTCACTTAATCTCTTAGGGTTCTAGGCAGTTTCTAAGACTATAAATGACAATGATGAAAACCTGAATTGGTAAGCAGTTTCCTCATTTGGGAGTTCCTTTTATCAATGAAATCATAGGTCCAATTCTTATCCCTACACCCTATCATATATCAGATATAGTAGGACCCTGCTATAGTGCACATTGGGGAAACTAGGTGGTGCCATAGTGCACAGAGTGCTGGTCCTGAAGTCAGGAAGACTCATCTTCTTGAGTTCAAATCTGTCCTCAGATACTTTCTAGCGGTGTGACCCTGGGCAAGTCACTTAACTCTGTTTCAGTTCCTCATCTGTACAGTAAGCTGGAGAAGGAAATGGCAAGCCACGCTAGTAGGACACGACTGCATAACAAAAAAAGATTGAATATCATAACAAGACATCTGGGTTTTTTGTCTAACAGACAACCTTTTCTTGACCGTACCATCCCCTTGAACTCTTGGCCTATACCTCTTATTATATCACCACCCATTTATTTTTCAATCCTTGGCCATCTTCTAACCTGAAATTTCCATCTTTAGAGATACTGATTATCTTTGTTTAAAAAAGAAACTTAAAAAAAATCTGAACTTGACAAATACCAACAAATAAGAACAAAAAAAGAAGATTGCATATGAAATCATGACTATACATTACATCCAGACTGTTTCCTTTTAAAAAGTATATAATACATTCATCATGGTAGTTTCAAAGTTGTCCTGCTTGTCTATGTCTCACTCTGAAGCTCCTTCTGTTACCTTCTTTGCATTCTTTTAAATGTTTAAATTTTAAATTGATTCTCTTTTTGGCATCACTATTAATCCCCTTCACATTTCCTCCCCGTAAGCACCAAAGACACGTATTAGCCATGTCTGAAAATAGATGTTTCATTCTGTATCTCTGATCTGTCACCTCTGTGATATGAAGTGGGAAGTACATTTTACCATCATTTCTTTGTAGCCATGGTCAGAGTTCTGTAGTCTTTCAAAGTTGCTTTTATTTATAAGTTATTACATAAATTATTCTCTTGGTTTTGAGTACTTCACTTTGCATTAATTTATACAAGTCTTCCCAGATTTCTTTGAATCTATCCCTTTTATCATTCCAATTTGTCCACATATCATAATCTATTCATACATTACTAAAGGAATGGGCACCATTTACCTTTAGTTTCCAGTTCTTTGCCATGATCCTGGCAATCGCTATGAAAATTTTTGTACAAATGTACCCTTTCCCTCTTTGTTCTCTTTGGTATATCTGCTTATCAGTTGTATCAGTGGTTCTCAAAGGGTATGTACAGTTTGGCGATGTTTGGGATATAGTTCCAAATTACTTTCCAGAATGACTGGACCAATTCATAATTGTATCAATGGTGCATTACTTTGCCTTCATCCCACATTTTCTCCAATTGTCATTTCCCTTTTTGTCATCCTTGCAAATCTTATGGGTATGAAGTGGAACTCCAGAGTTTCTGAAACTTACATTTTACTTATATTAGTGATTAGGAGTGTTTTTCTCCATATGGTTGTTGATAGCTTGCTTTTCCTTTTTTAGGAGCATCTTCTTCATATCCTTTGACCATTTATCTATTGGGAAATGGCTCTTGTTCTTATATATTTGAATTAATTCCCTATATATCTTGGACATGACACTTTTATCAGAAAAATTTCTTGCCAAGATTTTTTCTTAACTTGTTCTCTTTTAATTTTAATTGTATTAAATTTGTTGGTACAAAAGTTGTTCCATTTTATGGAAAAAAAATTCATTTAATTTCCTATTTTTTCTATTCCTTGTTAACCAAGAATCTTCCCCTTGTATCTTCTTATTTGGAGCTTATTGTGGTATAATATAAGATAGTGATCTAAACCTAATTTCTGAAAAAAAAAACATTGTTTTTCATCTTTTCAGTTGGTACTTGTCATAACAAGTCCTTGCCCCAGTAGTTGGGATCCTCAGATTTTTTTCAAACACTGTTCAGTCCTATGCTGCATGAATGAACTTACTGTTGGTTTTCTTTGGCTTTCCTAACACAGAATCCTGAACATAGTAGCAGTTTAATAAATGTTTGTTGAATTAATCGTTATTCAATATAGGGGCATTTTTAGATTTTTGATGGAGCACATGTAGGAGAGCTGGGCTACTACTAGGAGTCTGATAATGATCTTTTAACTGTTCTGAGCCCAATGATCTTTTTTTTCCAGTCTTCATTTTTCTTTTGAAAAAAAAAAAGAAGACCTTTCTTCTTTTGAGTCCTTTGGAACTTACTCTCTTCCATTGACTTCTATGGAAACGTTCCCCCTCATGTTTCTTCTGCCTTTATGGCTACTCTTTTCTCTCTCTAAATGGTCTTTTAGAGATCTTATGAGCTTCCATGGATCTAATTGTCAGCTCTATGCATATGACTCTGATATCAATATTTTACACCCTCATCTTTTACCCGAATTATGATTTTGTTTTTTTCAAGATTCAACTCAAGTGCCACCTCTTAATCCACCCTCCTCCACTCCCATTTTGTATTACTTTTTTCCCTCCTGAATTTTCCTTTTCCTATATTGATTTGCATACTTCACCCCAATAGAATGCCAACTCCTTGAGGACAGGTATGAATTCATCTTTTTTTATTGTTATGTGCCTAGCACCTAACCCAGAAACTTGAACACAGTAGCAGTTTAATAAATTCTTGTTGAATTAAATTGTTTAGTTAGACTTCTTGTCATTGTAGACTCCTGAAAGCTATTCAAGACATGATTTGAGTCAGTACTTGATAAAACCGTAGCTCCTGAGTTCCCATCCAAAGCTTCTATTTAGGTCAACGTGGTAGACATATTAATAACAAAAAAGGCATTTTATCAAATACAATAGCAATGTAAATATCAAGAAATTCTCTTTTTTCTTTTTACACATTTTTTCTTTTACACATTTCTATACTGATGAAAGAAGGAACATGTGTAGCATATTCATACTCCTAGGGTATGCTTCTGCTGGAACATTCTTGGACCTCCAAAGCTGATGCTTCATAGAGCTTCAGGTGTCATTTCCTAGCTCTGCTCTGAGCTGCCATCTGCTGGCTCTCTTTTAAATGGTTCATGAAATCTGCTGGTTTTCCAGATAACTGCAGCTCCTATATATCCACTTCTCTGAAGGAGAATGCTTACAACTTTGATAAGCACAGCCTGTAGCTTTAGGGCTATTTCAGCCCTATTGTGAATCAGACCTACAGCTGCTCCCAGCCAACACAACCAGAGTCATTTTGGTAAAATATGTCTTTTGAATTGTTTTTCTTCCCTTTTAGTGACATTTTTTTCCAGATCTACTTGCTATTTAGCTATACTTCTTAACCCACAACTTACTTTCAACTAAGCAACAAAGGCAGCCTAGTTTCTCTCTGATCTTTTTTGTTTCTAACTCCCATAATGCCCCTTGACAACTGATATAAGGGTCATGCCAGATAACCTTGGATTTTCGCTTAGTAAAATTAGATTAGAAGGGAGGGGATCTGGTTATCTTTGCCTTGCATTCTTGCACACCCCCCTCCCCCAAATTGCTACTCTCCTTAAAATGGAATTGATGGAAAGAAACTATTTTCAAAGAAAATACTTTTTTTTTGTGTGGCACTTTGGAAGTCTTTATGAGGAAATGAATTTCTCTTATCTCTGTGCCCTCCACCAGACTCTAGTTGGTGATTATGAACTTTGGCTATATTTTTAGAAGTCAAAGAAGTTAACACAAGCCAGGTGCTTAGGAAACTTGAGCACAATTTGAACTAACTTTACATGGACATATACATAAACATAAGCAAATGCTTTAACATTAGCTGCTATCACTTTTGTGTTGTATCATCTCATGACATTTACTTCAACTCAAACTCAGAAACGACCTGTCTTAAGTTTGTCAGCTTTTAACTTTGCAGTACTCGAATTTATACAGACAAACGAATATTTTCAGTATAGATTTCTCTGGAGACCCTAAAGGAAAACACAACAAACCTAGTCTTGGCTGGTGAGATTGGGAAGCGTTAATGTTGAAGTTAATCATTCTGGTTAGTAGAGGACTACTATATATGTACCATTTGTGGAATAACATTTCCCAAATGACATCCAATAAAATATACTTAAAAACGAAAACCATCCTCAAGACGAATTTAATTTTTCTTTGAGATTCGGAAGTCTCCTGGAAGGATTTTATGAATTTAAATAAAAACTATTATGTTTAGAATATCACACCCCTAAAAGTCTACCTGGTAATTACTAAATCTGCTGCTTTTGGTGGAGGGAAAATAGTCTTTGGATAAACACTGTTGGAATCTCATATGCAAAATATTAAAAATCCTTCTTTGGAGTTGCAGGCACAGACTTCTTGAAATCCTATCTTTTCCCTAGCTTTTAATTGTGGTGAAACAACAACTGTTGTTTCTGGGACAGTAATCTGACTGACAAATAGGACCTAATTTTGAATATCGGCAGGTGTCCTGCCAACTAATACACATCAGTTTTAGTAGTGTCAACAGCTTTGGGTAGGTGAGATTTAGATTTTATCCAATCCAATCAATCCAACAAGTGTTTATTAAGAGCCTACTACGTCCAGGTCACTGTGTTAGGTGCTGGGGATACAAAATCAAAAAAGTTCTTGGCTTTAAAGAGCTTATATTCTGTTGAGAATAGAGCTAGGAAGAGTCAGATGCGATGTAAACAGTTATATATGGACATGATTATTTGAAAGAGATAAGTGTACACACAACTAAAGGGAGGAAGAAAGAATTCCTACAGTAGTAGATGGCACATAAATTAAACCTTGAAGGGAGCTAGCATTTCTAAGAGGTTAGGAGAGAGTATATTCCAGGCATAGGAGACAGACTTTGAAAAGGCACTACTATGTGCTAAGTTGGGCTAGAAAGCAGAATTTGAGGAGGGGAATAAAGCCCATGGTAGATGGTTAGGAAGAATGGAGATAGAATAAACTTATGGATGTATCTGCTGTCACATCAATCTTGGCTGTCCTTGGCCCTAGAATCCATTCAGCCTTTAGGAAGGCTGCTCACCCTTACAGCCTGATTGCTTGTTAAGCCAGAGGAAGAGGGAGCACTCATTGCTACCCATGCCCCTGCTTTTCACAAAGTCGACTCAACTAGACGGCTACCAACTCGGACATGGCAGATGTTGAGTTCCCTATACCAAGTCTTTACTTACTGGTGGGCCCTTTCAAATTGCCTTGAATTAGAGGGGTGATATATCTCAGAAGGGCTTGGAAATACATATACAATACATGTAAAAGTTTGGAAGGGTGTTACTTATGCAGATAAATCAAATCATAGTGGTCCAATGTAACCATTTAAATTCAAAATTATGGATTTTTAGAATTGGGAACAATGGCTGTATTTTATCTAAGAGGAAAAATGAGTCCTAGAGAGGTCAGGTTACTTTACCAACCTCTTACAGGTATGAAAGTAGTCAAACTGAGATTGAATTCAAGATTTGGGATTCCAAATCCAGTGCTTTCTGAGCTAGAAGCAGTTATTTAGTAGAAACCTCTTTCTGTAAAGCTTTTTTTCTTTCCACAGCAAAAACACGCTATTTTAAACAGGAGCATTTTTTCTGATGAATGCATTACAAAGGCCTCATAAATGGCTGTCGGCTCAGTTGGACTAGGTTTTACTGCTGTTTCCTACTGGCATGCAAGGTCCCACTGCACATGCCACAGAGCTGGAAGGGAGTTCTCCAGGCAGCACTACCTCCTCCCAGACAGATGGGTGTCGATCCTGTTCTTAAAGATCTCCTGGGAAGGCGTGATTGGGAACATCTTTCCTAAATGGGATGACTGTGCCTTGTGAGGGCCTTTATTGCTCAGAGCATCTGGAAGTGTTGTGATAAACAGTATGATAGATTATTTCAACGCCCCTGGAATGTGTGGCTCAGAGAGAGGCAGCAGAATGGATAACATGTGCCTCCTTTTTTGAAAATGGCTCCCTTCCTTCTCCACCAAAGCTTCTTAGCTACATGACTCTTTCAGCTTCTCCCACTGCTGCTATTTTGGTACCACGGGTGGGAGGAGAGCCTGGAGGAAGGGGTAGGTAGGTGGAAACATTTGACTTTAGGGGAAGTGTGTCCTCCATATAGAGCTCATAGACATTCTGAACACTGTGAGGCAGGAGGTCCCATATGGCATATCCACATACCAGAAGAAGGAGCATCTTTTAGGATTTTGCGCTCTTCTTCCTTCTCCCTTTGTCTCATGAGGAAAGTCCCAATGTCTACCTGTTTAGGCTTGTTTCCTCAAGTTGACTCAGGAGGTTGTGAGGTAGAATCCTCTTCACACTCTTCTTGTGCAATATAGTATTAACAATAATTTACAATCGTATAGTGCTCTGTGGATTACAAATCACTTTCCCCATAGTCATTTTTCCTAATGCGAAGTGCAATGTTTTGGAATCAATGAACTTGGATTCAAATCCCAAGTCTGATGCTTATAACTTGTCTGACTTGATGCCCTGAGGTCCTTTTCAGCTCTCAGTCTATGCTTCATCCTATGAAGTTAGTAGAGTCAGAGAAATGAAACTCAAGAGAGGTCAAGTGACATTTTAAAGGTAACATAGCTGCTTAGTGGCAGACCTGTAGAGTATTCTCATGTTCTTATTCTAAGGAGACATCCTGCCAGCCTGGCCATTCTCATCTTAGAACCTTTAAGGTTGATATGTACCCTAAATACCAGTGTTTTTGCCTTCTGGGTTCCAGATTGAACTTCTAGGGTTGACATGGACCCTAAATGACAATGTTATTGCCTTCTGGGCTCCAGGTTGAAAAAGGGAACAGAAGTACTAGTTGTAGAGCTGCTGAGGAGCCAATCATACAAACAAGCCACCATGCCTTGTGTGACAAGTACCAAGAACCAAGTACTAATGACCAAGCACCTCTGGCATCCAGTACCAAGATCTGGTGCAGATTTAAAAGGGGAGGCTTATGATGAAGTGAAAGGAGCATGAAGTCTGGAGTCACAACACCTGGGGTTAAAAATCTCACCTCTGCTCTTTACTACCTATGTGATGGAGGGCAGAGGTGTGAAAGATGCAGCATCCCATAACATGCCTGAGTGCTGCTCAGATCAGAATAAAGTGCGATTGGGAAATAATTAACAAAATGAATAAAAATACAATAAAATACAGATAATGTTAACATGTGCTTTTCTAAGTCAATGAGTATCTCTGCCTGTTTTCTCATGTATGGTTCATATATAAGACCTGTCTCCATTTGAGTCTAAAACCACTAATGTAAGACAAGTCTTCTAACCTCTCTGGGTCTCAGTTTCTTCATCTGTATAATGAAAAGATTACATTAGACTTCAAATTCCATTCTGGTCTGAAGTCTTACGATCTCAAGAACACCGAGAATGAAGTAAATATGTGGCTGCTTAGCCCAAAGTGCTGGAGAAAGGGAAGGGGAGAGGAGGAGGAAAGGAAATCATCTCATTACCCAGGCCAGGGCAGAAACTTCAAATCAGAAACCCTATATAAGGGAGATTTTTCAATATTACTGTGTATATCTCCTTGTAACATACTCAGGAATCCTTTTACTCTCACTAAGTTTGGGAAGCTTGGACCAATTGGGAAGTTCATCACTGAAGTAAATGCCAGAGGGCGACTGTCCACTGTTCCTGAGCTTCACCTTATGACTGTCCACTGTTCCCAAGCTTCATGTTATATTTTTTGCTTCCAAAGGCTCACAGGTTTAGAGACCAGAGGTCTGTAGATGAGATACATAGCTAGTTGCTGGGATGGTATAGTAGGTCATGAAAGCATGGAACCAGAATTTTACATTTAGAAAGGGCCTTAGAGATCATAGGATTATCAGCTGAAAGGGATCTTTCTTACAGGGCATTAATTTCAGCTCCCTTTATTTTTTTTGGAGGGGGGAAAGTGACTTGCCCAAGGTCAAACGCTTAATAAATGTGTCAAGTGTCTGAGGCCAGATTTGAAATCAGGTCCTCCTGACTTCAGGGCTGGTGCTGTATTCACTGGGCCACCTAGCTGCCCCAGCTCCCTTTATTTTATAATTAGGGGCAGCTAGGTGGAGCATCTTTCGGAGTTCAAATCCAGCCTCAGACACTAGCTTTGTGACCCTAGGCAAGTCACTTAACCCTGTTTATCTCAGTGTCTGTACATCTCATCTGTAAAATGAGATGGCGAAGGAAATGGCAAACCATTCCAGTATCTTTGTCACTGCCCCCCCCCAAGAAAGATCACAAAGAGTTGAGCACAACCAAAAAACCCTCAACAAAACAGAACAAAAAGGGAAACTGATGTCTGATGAGACTTGCTCAAGTTGCAAAGGCAAAAGATGTTTAAATTTGCACTCAGGGCTTTTGCCTCTAAATCAGAGGTTCTTAACCTTTTTGTTGTTGTTATTGTTTGTTTCATGGCAGTCTGGTGAAACCGATAGACCCCCTCCCATTCAAAATAATGCATCAAATAAAGTACTTAGAGTTATAAAAGTAATGAATTATGTTGAAATTCCAATATCTAAATATTAAAGAAAAGTTCATAGAGTTGAGGCTAAGAACTCTTGCTCTAAATCAAGTATTCTTTTCACTGTCCCATAAACTAAGTAACAAATCATGTCTTCAAACCACCTCTCAGAGACTTTGATGGAGGACATGATTTGTTCAAGGTCGAACAGCCACAAGGCTCCTGACTTCCAATCCAGGACTCTTGCCATCACACCACACCGCTCATCTGGAAGTGGGGAATTGTGGGTATGCTGACAGAGGCAGCTCCAAAGGATTCTCTCCACTTTCATCTTTACAGAGAAGTCAGTTTGAGAAGTTACTGCTAGAACAGTTCAGGGAAGGGCAAACAGTCCCCCAAGCGGGGAAGAACCGGTTGTCTGTGGGAGCTCAGTTGCCAGCAATTATTAATTTGCTCCTTTCTAGATCTGTCTTGGGGCCTTCCTGTGCACAGTAGCATTAGGAGTGTTGGCAGATGTGGCGAGAGCCCCAGCTCCCCTCCGCTGAGCTACAGTAAGGTGTGACTCTCTGCAACAGTGCTACTCTATCTTCCCCCACCCCCACCCCCACCCCCTTTCCTATCCTCCTATCCAAGAAATCAGTGCTCTTTGGCTTGAGAAGAAAGCTGGGACACATTGTTCTTTGGGACCAAAGTGCTTATTGGAAAAGAGACAGAAGACTGAGAAAGGACAAGGGCTTATGTAAATTCGTGGTCAGAATGGCACCTGGAGGGAGCAGGCAGCTCTCCAAAAGACACCAGCCCTCCAGCATATCCTCTGCCTCCCTGCTCTGACACTCCAGAGAGGGCTGGGGTAACTTTAGAAAGAGAAAAGAGAAATTCTGGAAATAGCTTTCTGTTCAAACTCTAATCTCAAGAGCAAAAACATACCTCCTTTACTTTTGTATCATCTCATGTTAAATAAGTTTGCTTGTCAGATGTACCTGAGAGAGTCCAGCTAGATGTCCTATGGCTTAGTGGGTAACATAGTAGGATTAGAGGCAAGATGATTGGTTTAAAGATTGGATGCTCCCTGAGTACAATGGAACACTAAGCATGTGGTCAGGAGAGGAACCTGTACTTCTTTTTTTGGAAGGAAAAAAAGTATGCTTCAATCTGCATTCAGACGCCACCATCTCTTTCTCTGGGGACGGATAGCATTTTTTTCATAAGTCCTTCAGAGTTGTCATGGATTGTTATATTGCTGAGAATAGCTAAGTCATTCATAGCCAACCATCTTACAATATTGCTGTTACTTTGTACACAGTACATTTCACTTTGCATCAGCCCATGCAAGTCTTTCTAGGTTTTTCTGAGACCATCTTGCTCATCATTTCTTATAGTACAATAGTATTTCATCATAATTACATACCACAACTTGTTCAGCCATTCCCCAATTGATGGGAATCCCTATAATTTCTAATTCTTTACCTCCAGAAAAGAGCTGTTACAAATATTGTTGTACAGGTATGTCCTTTTCCTTTTTGTTTTTTGTCTCTTTTGGGATACAGACCTAGTAGTGGTATTGCTAGGTCAAAGGGTATGCAAGGTTTTATAGCCCTTTGGGCATAGGGGAACCTGCACTTTTAAAAGGTGATGGTACAGGTATGTTCACATAGAGTTATCCAATCACAGCAAAATCATGAAAGTAATCTTTGTTATCTCCATCCTCTTCTTTTCCTAGTGCCTCCCCAAATTCCAGGATTCTCATGAGTAGTTGAACTTGACTGAGAAGTTCCAGCCCTTGTGTTGTGGGTCAATTGCTTATTTAGCTACCAAGCTACCCTACTATTCAAGGGACTGGATTTCTTTTAATTCTGGCTTGTGTCCTGAGTCCTGGCAATGCCCCTATTTGAATTGCCCATTTCTTCCTCTGAGAAAAGCAAGGTAGTGTTGGGGAATTGAGAGCTGTGCTCAGAGCCAGGAAGATCTGCGTTCAAGTACTCTCTGACACATTACTGGCTAATGATTCTGGGTTAGTCTTCTTTGGACAACTCTAAGTTGTAGAAAGGTATCGATTTCCATTGGTTGTACAAGTTCTATATACTAATAAAGTCACAGATCCAGTCTATCTTTTCTCTGTCTTAGTTTTCTCATCTGGGATTTAGAACTAGCATTAACTCAATCCAAACAGAAATTATGCAAATTCACTAGTGAGCCCAAGGACAATGCTTTAGCATTCTCAAGTGTGATCAGCTGTACACAGCTAGGGCATATCTGCACAGCTTAACCAAAATGATCAGAATATCTCGAGTTAATCTTTCTAGTTATGAAAGCAACGAGTGGCTGAGCAATCAGTGAGTTGGTTATGGGGTCAATTTGAGTTCAGCGATGGCTTAAAAACTCTGGGTTTTGACCCTTCTGACGTCACAAAGTTGAATGAATAAGTTGATGATTTAACACATTGTCTTGTACATTGTAGGAGCTTAATAGATTTATTGAATGGATAAATATCTTGCAAATCAATCAACCTTTATTAGATTGTTCGATTATTCTATTGGTATGATTATTTCCCACTACAGATCCTGCTTTATGTAGCCTTTAACTGGGGAAGAACAATAGCCCGGATCGAAAAGTGAAGTGTCAGAGAAGTTAAATCCAGGTACGGGTTCTAAAGTTATCGTGAGTATTAATGTCCTCTTCCCCTGTGGTTTATCTTCCCAGATGTCCATGAGCATCCCTTCCTTTCTTCTATTCCTCCCTACTGAACCCAATTGCCCACTTTTCGATGAAGCTCTTGGCCTGAAGTTAGGTTCTCAGATTAACTGCATAGATCATAATTTAATTAATAGCCTTAGGAGTCAAAAAAAAGATGCAATTTTGCTTCGAATGTAAAAGAATGAGGTTGGCATTGACCAACCATAAAAATGAACTTGAGCTGAGCCTCCTAAAATGCAAAAGGAGTCAATCAATCCATCCATCGAGCCTTTTTCAAGTGATGTGGCATTGTGCCACGAGGAGAAAAAGACAAAAACCAAACAGTTATCCTCAAGGAGCTTATATTCTAGGTACAACATATATACAAAGTAAAGACAAGGTAATGGCAGAGGGGTGGGGTGGAGAGAGTTGAGGGTTGGTAAGTCACCCTTTAAAGAAATCCAGCTGCTGAGGAATGCAAAATTTGAATGAAAATGGAGCCTACAATACACAGAGCCAGCATGGTTCTTACTCATATGATAGAGGCCTATGATCCAGACATTTGGCATCATTTTGGCTCTGGGTAGTTTGGAATGGTCTGATTTAGATTTTTTGGGGGGGTCGATCCATTCTATTAGGGCTACTTCTGCATAGCCACTGGGGATAGAAAAGAGGATGGCTCTTTTATCACAGCAGTATCAAGGGCTCTTACTAGCAAGGTGAAATCCATTGCTATTGTCTATGTTGGGCTTTGTTATTTATGTCATGCTGTTTGTTTATAGAATAGGTATTTGACAGAAGTACATTCAGCAGAGCACATCAGCAGGGATGGTGTTTTACCAGAAAAGAATCAGATCCTCCCATTAGCCTGGGCATGACTGAGGACAGGGCATAAATGGCCCTTTATTGTTATGCACTTATTTATGCATGGATCCTCTTAACATGTATCTATTAAGCATTTAAGTGTGATGGTAATAATCTCTTATTTTAAGCCTTTAGTCCTAATATCACAAAGAATTTTAATTAAAATCATTAAAATAAGTGCATGCTCATGAGGGTGCTAAAATCCAATAGGCCATCAATTCATTGTGCTGATGCATTCCTTTGTACCTGCCTGATGATGGGTGATCTCCCCAGCACCCATCAGGCAGCAGCGCCCAACACACCCTGACCTTCCTTCCTCCTAGTCTGCTTTTCCTCCAGTTAGACCACTAAGGTAAGCCTCAGGAAAGAGGCCAAAGACTCCAAGCAGGGAGAGGAAGGGGACAAGAGAAGAGGAGCAACAAGACATTGGGAACCAGCTCAGGCACATGAAGGAATGAGGGGCTGGGGGCAGCATAGTCCCGAAAGTCAAAAGCAAACACTTCCCAAGTGCTTCTGAATGACACTTCAGTTCCCTATTCCCTCAGAAAAAGCTTTCTTTTTAAGGCTTGGAGTTGAAAGAATAGTTATCTCCCCTCCCCTTACCCCCAGCTTTTCTTTTCCTGAAGGGAAGAAAGGGTGTACGTGGGGGAAGGGGACGAGAGAGGGAGGAAGCCTAAGAAATTGAAGAAAAGAAAGAGAATGTCAGTGCCCCTAGTATCAGTTATCAATCATTGGTGAGGGGCAGAGTGTGGAGGGGTGCATGTGGAAGGGGGGAAGGAGCTGAAGGGTAGGGATGGGGGCAGGGTCCCAAGCTGCTCACTAAAAAGCTGAAAAGTTTCCTCTTCTATTCAAATATTATTAATGCAGTGGGAAAGGGTCATTTTCACAAGCTTCCTTATAAATAATTTTCAGACTGAATATGACTCATGTGGCCCGAGTCCTCCTCCCTTTCTCTTCTTGAACCCTAACATCTAGACTCCTCCCCAATGTCCTTTATTCCGCCTATATTATAGGCATTTTTGTTTATATATCATGTCACTGGCAACCTCAGAAACCTGGGGTTATGATTTTTTTTCTTTTGATCAATTTAAAACAATTGCTTACTGAGGTTCACAAAATATACTATACTCTGTTATACCATACTGGATTATACCGTATAAATCTTTATATATCTTGTCACTGACAACCTCAGAAACCTGGGGTTATGATTTTTTCCTTTGATCAATTTAAAACTATTGCTTACTGAGGTTCACAAAATATACTATACTCTGTTATACCATACCAGACTATACTATGTAAATCTTTATATATCTTGTCACTGACAACCTCAGAAACCTGGGGTTATGATTTTTTTCCTTTGATCAATTTAAAACTATTGCTTACTGAGGTTCACAAAATTTACTATACTATATTATACCACTATAGTATAACAAATAAATCTTTATTTATATATCTTGTCACTGGCACTTCAGAAACCTGGGGTTATAATTTTTTTCCCTTGGTAAATTTAAAACAATTGCTGACTGAGGTTCACAAAATACATCAGGAGGTTTAGAAACCCAGAACCTTAATGCTGTATCTGTGATGTGATACTTGAAAGAACTTTTCTCAGAAGTTCTAGGTTTGAAGACTCCATCTTATTATTTGTCGCTGAGAAGATTTCTCTGGGATAAGTTCCTCACTTTTTCCCAGTCCAGGTAGTTCAGGACTCACAGAAAATAAACCACCTCTGATGATGTCATGAGCTATTGTCCTTCTCCAGAGCAGGAAGCAGTCTTTCTTTTTAAGTAGGGAATCAAGAGCAAATCAAAGTAACAGAATGATTATTCATTGTTTGGATTAGATTTTGGAAGGCTTGTCATAATGTTGGCCACCAAATGAGGAATTGTTTGGGGGCACATATGCCCACAGCCTTTGAGGAGACATGTATCTCCAAAAATTGAAGAAGTTTTGTATTCTAAGGGTGAACTTTGGTGGCTCTAAACCTGGCCATAACCACTAACACTTCCAAGTAGAAATGGCTAGGGAAAGCATGTTGAGTCAGCTCATCCTAGTGGATGGAGTCAACTTCCAAAACTGGAAGAGTTGGGTTCAAATCCTGCCCTTGACACATACTAGCTGTGTAACCCTAGGCAAGTCACTTAACTTCTCAAGGCTCCAGGTAGCTCTTTAAAATGATGTTTCCAAGCAGGTGCAGATCAGTATTGGTAAAGGGAGTTTCCTCATCCAGGAGTTCCCAGTATCAATGAAATCACAGGTCCATTCCATATCAGGAAGACCCAAATTAAAATCTAGATTCAGATACTTCCTAGCTGCATGACCTTGGGGAAATTACCTAACCACTGTTTGCCTCCTTTTTCTCAACTGTAAAATAGGGACAATAATAGCATCTACCCCCCCCCCCCCAAGGGTTGTCGTGAGGCTCAAATAAGATAATATTTGTAAAGTGCTTAGCACAATGTATGGCACATAGAAGTACTTAATGTTTCTTCCCTCCCTCCATGCCTCCCTTCCTTCCTTCCTTCCTTTCTTCCTTCCTCCCTTCCTCCTTTCCTTCCTTCCTTCCATATAATGAAATGTTTTGGTGTTTTGGCCATACAAAACGGAGACATCATGGTAGAGTAGAAAAATTACTGACTCTAAAGTCTTAAGACCTGGGTTCAAATCTATCCCCTGATACTTACTACTGTGTGACCTTAGGATAATTGCTTAACCTCTCTGACTGATGGCTTCCTTTCCTTTCTAGCTCTATGAACTTAGATGGGTTATCTTTTAAGGTGAAAAGGTAAAAAAAGGTGGTGAACTGTGTCAGTGGAGGGAGTATTTCTACCAATGAAAACATGGATCTTTGGAGAAGTTTTAAGTTTAACAATATAGATGAGTGACCTAATATGCATTGACATTCTCACTGTACTTCGTTATCATAATTGGTAGGCCTACTTATTGGTTAGCTTAGAATATCTGTACAATAATCACAGGAAAAAATGATAGTTAGGGACCTATGCCTGTGGGGAAGAAAGATAGGTTACAGAGATAATAGCTTCCTTTCACAGGTGGAAAAACTGAGGAGGGGATAACTAAGGTCATTGGAAGTAGCACTGGACCTTCAGAAAGCTTGAGTTCCAATATTGCCCATGTCACAATCTGCATGACCTTGGTCATTCACTTACCTTCTGGGGTCTCACTCTCCTCATTTGTAAGATGAGGGGTTGGATTAGAATGGTCTTTGAGGTCTCTTCTGAATTCACGCTCTTTTATAAAGTTTTATTGAATAGAAGGGGGCACTATAGACTGCTGATTTTGACCTTTTTATACACCACTACTTCTCCATCAACTTAAATGTTTTTCCCAGTCAAAAAGAGAGAAAAATGGATTAAACAAAACCCCCAGTCCACTGTTACTCCCATTTCAGCTTAATGAGTCCAGAACCAGATGAATAGCATGTCCATCTGAGAATCATCATAGAGACTTTGGGGAACCTGTTTTTGCGATGAGGCGAGACCCATTGTTGATATGGGGTGCGAAAGAATGAATGTGAAGAAGAGAGTTTGAGAAGGGGAGGAAACATGTAAATGCATGCTGACTGTGGTGGTCTAGGCTAGGGAGTAAGGTCGAGGAAGATTTTGCAAGATCTGAAAGTTGGCTGCATTGAAGGCCCTCTCATTCCCTCTTACACAGTCTGATGTCTTTCCATCTTGAATCCATGCTACCCAGAGACTCAGGGAAGAGGGATGGGTGGTATTCAGGAGAGTTTTTTTACTAGCTGCTACCACCATTAGGGGCCAGGGGTGTGAGCGATAGCTGTCAGGTTGTGGGGACAGAGTGTGTTTTCAGCTCAAATTCCTCTCTGGGGTTATGGGGAGTTGCCTCTTTTTGGTGGTGGGGGTGGTCCTGCCACCAACATAGTTTACAAATTGCCATGAATCCAATTCCAATGTAAACCATTGAGCTTTGGGGGGTTTTTCTCTTGACGCTAGCTTGCTCCAATGACCTCCTAGTGCATTGTGGTTCTGAGAGTGGGCACTGAAGCAGAGCCAGGACAAAAGCTGCTGATGCTGGTATTGCTATTGGGAGATTGTGTGTGTGCATCTTAGTGGATGCATGTGAGAGGGGGAGCAGAGCCGAAATCCTTTACAACTCCTGGGGCACAAAACCTCTTAAATCATCATTGAAAGGTCATTAGAAATCTGGCAGAGGAGCAAGGCCCAGATTGCCAGGAGAGAAGACAAAACTCTATTTTCTCTCTACAATACCTGTAATGAACTGGAAGGGCTAGGGTGGAGCTGGAAAACAGATTTCCTGCCATAACTAAAGTCTCTTTTCAGCCTAGTTTGCAACAGTTTTACGATGTGTTAGAATTTACATTCACTCGTTTGTTAACCGTTCTTCATTGCAATGAAACGTTTTATCTGTCTGACCTCAACCTTTGCCATATGGCTTGCAAACTGTTCAATTAAACTCTGAGGAGGGAGGGAGAGGGTAACTGGGAGTCTGTATTCACCAAAAGGCTCCCCAGACCTTGGGTGATGGGAGTTCTAGCCTTTCCTTATGTGAAAGCATTCTCATTCACAAAGTCATGGAAAAGAAACACAAAATTCCATGTGCTTCTACCTATGGCTTCTCTTAAAGACTTATCTTTTTCATGTGGCAAATGATTTGACATATATGGAATCTCTCTGCACTGCACCCTCCCCAACGTTCAATAGAAAAAAAAGCACAAATTTTGGAAAAATGGGAAGAATGTATTAGCAGCAGATGTTAAACCTGCAACTTGATGGGACTGTTAAAGGGCCAGATGCTTAGCAAGAGAATTCTCTAAATACCTAGTTTTCTTCTCAGAACAACAGCAATGCTTAGCATTCCCTGAAGGCTAAGTAAATGATAAATAGGATGATGAGAGCAATAGTCTGATTTTGGACTTAGTTCTGCTCTAAGAAGGAGGGGGTAGGGCTGTAGGGCTCAAGGCTCCCAAAAGACATCCTGAGGATTGACAGCTTGGTACTCTTTTGGATGGGACAAAGACAAATATGGAAAGCAAAATGGTCCTTAGAGTTGTACTGGGGTCAGAAGGAGACCCCTCAAAAATTTATCTGAGGCCCAAAATGAATCTTCACGGGAGGGGAAACTGTGATGGTCCAAAGATATTGAAGCCTACAGGCCCGTGACTTGTAGAACTTGCTCGTATCAAGGTGTCTCTGTCCTGGACACTGAATACGCCTCTTCCCTGTGTCCTTTTCTAAAGTTTCATAATTCCATGCCTATATTCCCTGTTTGATTCAGCTGGGCCTCCCCTGTCTGATACCCAGCAACTGTGACATTAGAGATGAGAAATAAGTATGATACAAGACTGGTTTCTCTTATTCTTTTGTCCTCTGGGTCTTATAACTCTAGTTAACCCATGGGTAGAAGCTGAGTCTATTGATTTTATTGTTTGTTGTCTTTCAGTTGTTTTTGTTGTCTTGGACTCTTTGTGACCCCATTTGGGGTTTTCTTCGAAGAGATACTGGAGTGTTTTGCCATTTCCTTCTCCAGCTCATTTTACAGATGAGGAAACTGAGGCAAACAGGGTTAAATGACTTGCCCAGGATCATGAAGATAGTAAGTGTCTGAGGTTGGATTTGAACTCAGGTCTTCCTGACTCCAGGCCTAGTTCTCTATTATAGCATCACACTTTTTTTTTTTTTGCATCACACAATTTGAGAGTGGGGAAGGATTGTCATCTAGTACAACTCACAACCTAGAGGAATCCTCACTATATTCTGCTTGACAAGTGGTAATTCAGCCTCTTCTTAAAGACCTCCAAGGAAGGAGACCTACCACCTCTCCAGGCAGCTCATTCCCCTTTCGGGCAGCTCTAATTTTTAGTAATGCATTTCCTAAAGTCAAGTCTAAATTTGTCACCTTGCAATCTCCCCTATTGCTCCTGATTCTGTGCTCTGGGGGCAAATGGAGTAAGTTTAATACTTCTTACACATGACAGCCCTCAGATGCTTGAGACAGCTACCGTGTAAGGATTCTTAGCTGGGGAAGGATCAGATTAGATGGTCTCTGAGATCCTTTTGAGTACTTAGATGTTGTTAAAGGTCTCTTCTTTTGAAGTAAAAAGAGCCCTGGAGAGAGAAGCTTTTTGCTAGTATCAGTGTGTGTGGCATGGATGTGGGTGTGTGGTGTGTGATGTGGGTAAGTGTGTCCTATCTCACTGTAATGTTTATAGACCCCAACAGCTCAAAGACACTTTTGTAGACCATGTAATCCATCTCGCAGTCCCTAAGTCATCCTGCATTAATAAGAACACGACATAGAGATCTGGAGGAAACTGGAAGGGGACTTAATGATGAGGAATCTGAAACCCAGAGGTTATATATGACTTGCCCAATAATCACAGGATCATAGCTTTAAAACTGGAAGGGACCTAACAGTCCATCAAATCCACTCCCCCTCCCCCACCCCCTCGCCCATTTTACAGATGAGGAAACGGAGATTAAAGTGATAAAGTGATTTGCCAAGGGTCACTTAGCTGATCAGTGTCTGAGGCAGGATTCGGACTCATATCTTCCTGGACTCAGGCCTGGTATTCTGTCTACTGCGTTATGTAGCTGGCAGTGGCTGAACCAAGGTTTGAACTCAGGTTTTCTGTCTCCAAATGCAGAGATCACTATGACCATACCATTCCTTGCGCAGATGGTTTTCAGTATTCTTAAAGATCTCCTGGGAAAAAGAAATATCTTCCATCCCTCAATTGTTCTTTCTCCTTGTCCTTATTCCCCACTGACCTTTCTCATGTCTCTTTTTCTTAGCTCACACATTAGCAACACAGTTTGCTTGTTGGGTGGATGGCCCTATTTTAGGCAGCGCTGTCTGGCTCAGAGAAAGAGAGATTGCCTTTGTGATGTGTTGAGGCTCCTTCCAGTCCTGCTGATTATATGACGCAGTGACTATATGTGGGTTTTTTCCATTCAGGAGATTCCTTTGGGATTCTTAGAGATTCAACAAAGTCTTCTTTCCTCAAGTGTCACTCTTCTACAGAATCTTTTGCGGAATTTCTTGAGAGTATTCAACCTGGATATTTCATTTTTTTCCTACTGTCTTTTTAAAATCTTACTCCAAGTCCAGTGATCTTCCTGGTACTTAGGCACCCAATAAATGTTTGTTGAATGAATGAATGGATGGATGGATAGGAAAGGGATTTATTAAATACCTAGCCAAATGAGACACTATTGAGCGTTATACAAACCAAATGAAATACTGCCAACACCTATTAGGGGGTCATCTAAGACAGTAATGGTATTTAATCTTTTTTTCCATGTGCAGTTATTTAGCGCTTACAGTATGGTGACACAAAGGCAAAAAATGCAATACTCTACTTTCAAAAAAGCTTTCATTCTATGGAGATCAGGGAACAACGTAAATGCAGACAATGAAATTAAAAATATTTATAAAGTTATTACAAAATAATTTGGAGGTAAGGCATAACTACAGAGAATCTCAGGAAAGGACTCGTGTAGGCCAGGGCTTGAAGGAAGCTAAGGATTCTATCGTGGGAAGCGAGGAGGGAATTCGTACACCTCCAGAAAGATCCAACACATCAGTTTGATTTGATTTAATTCATTTCAGTTCAACTTGATTTGATCCACTTCAATTCATCCTAACCCAATTCAATTAAATTCCATCCAGTTTAGCCCATTCCAAAAAACATTTATTAGGCGGAAATGTGCTGGGCATTATGCAAACCAAATTAAATACTGGTAGCATCTCTGGGCTGGCCATCTAAGACACTAATGACATTCATTCATTCGGCTAGCTTTTCTCAAGCCTTCGCTGTGTTCAAGGAACAGTTGTAGGAGCCAGGGATATAAAGGCAGAACTCACAGAGGGCAGACCCTGCAGACAGCTACCTTACGCTCGAGGAAAACTCATTGGCTAAGTAAATTCAGTTGCTCTGTTTGCTTAGTCCTGCATCCCAAATGTCCCTTAGCTTTGCTTCGATTGAGGCGAACACGGCTCTCACGGCCTCCAATTTTGACTCTAACTTTGAGCGTTTAGCTTTCATTAGCTCCCAGTAGGAGCAATGCCTGCAGCTCTTCTGCAGTGCTTGGCTCTGCAAACCTCTTTTTCTCTTAATTGATCAATTTTCCTGCTCAGAAATAGACATAATCAGATATATTGCTTGGTAGCCTCTCTGAGAAAACATTAGATCCGTCTGCTTAGACTGGTATTAGACTCTGCACCCCGGAGGCTTTCTTTTGCTTTCTCTCTTTTTTTTTTCCTCCAAGAAAAATGAGATGACTAAGTAAGAGGGTGTTAAAACAAAGTTGTATTACTGCCTGGCATTTAATTGGGAAACTTGCTAATGTGTCCTTTGAACTTTTGGTTTTTCCCTTTCCCGGAGGAATCGCTAATACTTTGCTTTAATGGCAGCATAAAAATCTCGGCTTGACTCCATGTGGCATTATTTGGCACTTTACGGATGCAAATTGTGTTTTTACTGCATTCATTGGTCTAGTGACTCTGGCAGTCACCATATCCAAGCGCTGAAATCGAGTAGCTGAGTACCCAAAGTGCATTTCTGATCTGGAAGACTCCTCTGGCCCTGCAATCTGATGCTCCCCAACAGTGGGAGAAGTGCAAGTGTTATGGAAATTGACTCTCCTTCAGGAAAAGGGAGGAAAGGCTCACAACAGAGAGCTGGTTAGGGAAACTGGATGATGAAGAACTGGGTTCAAATCTTGGTTCTGATGCTAGTTGTATGGATTTGTGAAAATCATGTAAACTCTCTAGGACTCAGTTTCCCCATCTGTCAAATGAGATTTTTCTAGATGATCTCTGAGGCCCTTTCTAGCTTTACATTCTACAATTTTTAAAAAATTTACTTATTTTTCGTTTTCGATATTCATTTCCACAAGATTTTGAGTTACAGATTTTCTCCCCATCTCTCCCCTCCCCTCCCCACCTCAAGACGGCATACATTCTGATTGACCCTTTCCCCAGTCTGCTCTCCCTTCTATCACCCCACTCCCCCTTAATTCCTTGTAGGGCCAGATAGATTTCTATACCCCCTTGCCTGTATATCTTATTGCCCAGCTGCATCTACATTCTATGATTTTATGACTTATAAAAAAGAAGAGAATCATTCTCTTGCTATGAAGGAATAAAAAAAACGCTGAAACAAAACAGAAGGCCCTGGTTTATCTGCCCTCATTTGGTACCACTGTGTGGTTGCTCCTGATGGTCTAAGTACTAAGCAAATGCTAGCCTCATCCTGGATGAGGTGCTATCAAGTAGCCCTCCTTTGATCAACTGTAGTAGGAATATTTAAGAAGGACTTCAGTGCAGTGAAAAAAGCAGTATTTGGAGGATATTGGGGAGTTACAAAGGTATTTTGATCAGGAGAATTCCAAGATGAAAGAAACATTTTAGGAAGACCAACCCAATAGTGACCCATAGGATAGGTTAGATGAGCTAGAAATAGGAAAATAGGAAGCAGGAAGACCAGTTACAAAACACTTTCTATTCACACCAGTCTTTCTTTTCTTCTTCCAAAGGTATTGCTGGTTCTAATGGCCAATGCAATGATTGTTTTTTCTGCCAGCTTTTTACTTTTAAGTTTCTGTCAAGAAGATTAAATCGCCAGCTCCTATCCTTTCTTTTCTTGAGACCTCACTGGGGTTGGGCTTCGACTGGAATTTAAAAGGCTTATTTATGGAGAACTCCTCTTCTTTGCCCTTGTGAGCCTAGTGCCTTGGCCTTCCACCCCTGTTAGGAGCTCTTCCTCAGGGTTACCTTGACTCAAGCTTCCAGCTACTACAGCAGGGCCTCTGGAGGGATTGCAGACTTGCCTTTCTGAACCAGGTTTGGAAAAGGAACATCAAAGTGAGCTCCAGTCAAGGCGGAGGCCTGTTTGGGCTCTTTTGAAATGACCCCAGTTAGAAAGAACCTTTAACTAGTCAGGTTACTGGAGTGGGCTCCTGTCATATGGACTTTTTATTTGCTGGCTTTCCCTTGAGTACTTTGTTGAAGGAAAACTATCCCTGGAGAGCTTTATACAACTTCACTGGTAAATTATAAAAACTATAATTCACCGAGGCCCTGGAATTACACAGAATCACAGCATCTTTGAGGGAAAATCAACTTCAGAGGTCATTTAGTATGATCCGTATCTGAAGAAGAAAGCCTGCTACAACATATGCAACAAGAGGTAATTCAGCTTCTGCCCACCATTTTCCATCAAGGGGGAATGTGTTGTCACCACCCCAAGAGACAACTCATCCTAATTTTAGAGAGCTCTAATTGTTAGGAAGCCTTTCCTTATATTAAGCCTAATTATTCCTCTCTGCAACTCCCAACCATTTCCCCTAACTCTGCTCTTTGGTGCCAAACAGAATTTATTTAATCCTTTTTTTCACTCTTCACTATGCCCTGGTGAGGCTATATCTAGTCATTTGCTGCGCATTCCCCCTTCTCCCCTTCTCTCCACCTCAAAACTCTTTGACATTATTCCCCATTCTCTCCTCCTTTCTGCCAGATTGATAATGGCGTGCACCTTCTCCTTCTACTCCTATTTTTGTTCTTGTCCCTCTCATTTTCCCCCAGCAATTTCCTCCCTCCGCCATGCCCTCTCTCTCTAATCGCCATCTTCTTTCTATTTACCAGTTCCTTCCTTATTGTCATCAACTTACCCAAGGCTTCCCTATCAATTTTTTGAATTTCCTTTGTAATCTTCTGTGTTTTATACATTAAAAAATTAACAGTAATTTTTTTATTTTGAGTTCCAAATTCTGTCTCCCTTTAACCTCTTCCCCACCTATTGAGAAGGCAAGCAGTATGCCACCCATTATACATATTGTCAACCAGACCAAACCAGCCTCTAACCTGTGGATGGCCTGAGCTGACAGAGCAGGATAGAGATAGGAGAGTCAGGAAGCAAGTGGAAGTTTAATTTCAATGTGAGGGAAATTGTTCATAAGCAAGGAGGGAAATTAGACACAGGTGGCGGGGCCCCTCCCCTAGTGGGGGGCCTGAGGCAGTGTGGGAAGATCTCAATACTTATGCCAATGGTTGTGCAGTGAGCTGTAGCTTTGACAATGAGGGATAACAGCAACAATGAGGCAAGTTTGATTCATGGAAGGGCTTCATGACAGGAATGTGGGCACTTGTCTGCTTGTTTGAGCTCAGAGAACACCTGGTACTGGTCAAAGCAATATGATAATTGTATGATTTTGCCACCCAGAGGGTGAGCTCAAAGGATTGTTGTTATGTCAAGCTCAGGGCACAGCTTGCTGGGTTCTGAAAAACAGGGTGTCTCCTAATATGTTTTTATTTTGGAGGGGGAAGGCAGGGCAATTGGGGTTAAGTGACTTGCCCAAGGTCACACAACTAGTAAGTGTGTCAAGTGTCTGAGGTCATATTTGAACTCAGGTCCTCCTGACTCCAGGGCTGGTGCTGTACTCACTGTGCCACCTAGCTGCCCCATCTCCTAACATCTTGACAACTTAAAATCATGCAAAACATATTTCTATATTAACCATCAACCTCACTTTCTCAGCCAAACTCCTAGGGGAAAAATTTGTCTATATCCATTTCTATACTCTCTATCTATACTCTCCCTTCACTGACTTTCCAACTTTTTCAGTCTGATTTCTGATCTCGTCACTCAAATGAAATAGCTCTCCATGATTCCAAGTTATTTTGCAAAAAAAAAAAAACAACTCAAGAAAAATAAAGTGAAAAAATACGCTTCATTCTGCACTCAGAGTTCATCAGTTCTCTCTGAGGAGATGGATAGCATCTTTCATCTTGAGACCTTTGGAATTGTTGTGAATCATTGTATTGATCAGAGTAGCTAAGCTTTCAGAGTTGATCATCATTACAATACAGTATTACTATTATTGTGTACAATATTCTCCTGGTTCTGCTCACTTCAGCAGAAGTAAGAAGGTCAGGTAGCTGGCATAGTGCAGGGCCTGGAGTCAGGAAGACCCATCTTCCTGAGTTTAAATCTGGCCTCAGACACTTACTAGCTGTGTGACCCTGGGTAAGTCATGTAACCCTGTTTGATTCAGTTTTTTCCTCTGTAAAATGAGCTAGAGGAGGAAATGGCAAACCAGGTCAATATCTTTGCCAAGAAAATCCCAAATGGGGTCATGAAGAATCAGGCATGACCTCAAATGACTGAAAAAATATCTGCTCTCTTCACTTTGTATCTCATATACAGTTTTCCCAGGGTTTTCTGAAACCATCCACTTTGTCATTTCTTACAGAACAATAATATTCCCTCACAATCACATACCATTCCCCTGCTAATGGTCATCCCTCCTCAATTTCCAATTCTTTGCCACTAGAAAAGGAGCTGCTATAAATATTTTTTGTGCATACAAGTTCTTTTCCT
This sequence comes from Phalanger gymnotis, assembly GCA_028646595.1. Lineage (NCBI taxonomy): Eukaryota > Metazoa > Chordata > Mammalia > Diprotodontia > Phalangeridae > Phalanger > Phalanger gymnotis. The sequence continues at coordinate 72,413,897 of CM053626.1, forward strand.
TTTTCTTTGATCTTTTTGTGATACAGACCTAGTAACAGTATTGCCGCGTTAAAGGGTATTCACAGTTTTACAGTCCAAGTCTTCTCCATCCAAAAAAACCCTTTACTGGACACTACCATTCCCTCAAGCTATCATCCTAAATCTCTCCTCACTCTCCCAGATAAACTGTTAGGGAAAAAAAATCTATGTATTTTCATTTCCGTACTCTATACTCTACCCTTCCTGACTCCTCAACCTTTTGCAGTCTGGCTTCTAATCTCACCACTCATTTGCTCTCAGTGATCCTAGGTCATCAGTGATCTGTTAATTGCCAGATCACATGGGATTTTCTCAGTTCTCATCCTTTGTGACCTTACTGCTGAATTTCACACTATTGTTCACCTTTATCCCAGGATACATTCTCTTTTCTGGGTCTTACTGTCTTTTGGCTCTTTCTACCTGCCTGTCTACTCCGTCATTCCTTATGCTTGATCATTATTTATATCATGCCCTTAACTTGGGGTGTTCCCCAAAGCCCTGTCTGGGACCTTTTTCTTCTCTCTCTGTACATTCTTACTTGATGACTTCATCAGCTTCCAGCGTTTAATCATCATCTGTCTATATACGTGATTCACATATCTATCTACCCAGCCCAAGTCTGCCCAAGTCCAGTCCCATATAACCAGTTTCTCATTGGAAATTTCAAACTGGACATCTTAGAGACACCTCAATTTCAACATGTCCAAAATTGAACTTGTTATATATATTTCCTCTCAAATCCCTCTTTCAACAAATGTCCTTCTTCTTCCTGAAGGTACCACCATTCCTTTACTCCAGGTCCATAATTTGACATTATCCTTGAGTTCTTATTCTTCTTTGGTCTATATATCTAATTAATTATCAAATCTTGACATTTCTACCTCTACAATATCTCTATTCTCTGGCTCATTCTTTCTATTCATACACTTTCTACCTTAGTTCAAGTTATCATCACTATTCAATGACCTCCTAATTGGGTCTCCCTGCCTCAAGTTTCTCTTCACCATAGACTATTCTCTACCCTGGTGCCAAAGTAATTTTCCTTAAATGTAGATATGACCATGTCACTCCCCTACTCTAGTGGTTTCCTATTGTTTCTGGGATAAAATATAAACTACTCTCTTTGGCTTTTAGAACCCTTTACAACCCGACTTTAACTTATCTTTCTATTCCCCTTTTACATTCTTCAATCCAGCCAAATTGTTTTTTAAACATCTCCCATCTTCGTGCACAGCTGCTGCTTATACCTGGAATACTTTTTTCTTTCACTTCCACCTCCTAGAAGCTCTAACTGCCTTTGTTGTTGTTGTTGGTCCTTCATTCTTGAAGAGGACCAATGACATCAGAAAGGTGATACCATGACTTGCAAGTGAATTGGATTTAAGAGAGGCAAGGCCGCGCAAAGTCATCAGCCTCACTCTTTCCTCCAGAGTCATCTAGAGTCCAGTGGCAAGACATAGGTAAGGATGACTGGTGATGCCCCCAACTTCCTTTAAGGTGTAGCTCAAATACCACCTTCTACTGCTTCCTACACACACACACACACACACACACACACACACACTCATACTCAAATCTACATTTTTTTTCTGTACATGTGATTTTGTTGTTGTGGAGAGCTTCTGGTGAAGAACTTCTTCTAACAATAAAGCTCAATTTATATGCTTTATACAAGAAGCCTTTTCTGATCTCCCTGCAACTATTAATGCCTTCCTTACAAACTGTCTTGCATTTTAACAACCTTATATTTATTTGTATTTATTCTCTTTATATTTATCCTAATTATGCTTATATATGTACCTCCTTACCCCGTTAGAATGTAGTAAGCTCCGTGTAAATAGGAATTGTTTAATTTTTTTTGTATTTGTATTCCCAGAACCTAGTACAGTGCCCTACACATTGTAGATACTGAATAAATGCTTGTTCATTGATTGATTGTACATTCTTTTTCCTCCTTTACCTCTCCTTCCCTCCTGCAGATGTTAATTTATCCCCTAATCACTCATTTGGAGAGTCCTTTGCCACCAAATGTAGGAATTGAAGTGCATTAAAGACACTGATTAAGTCTCTTCATTCTACAACTAGAATTCACAAAAATAGCCCTCTTCAAAATTGCTACCATGAGTGGCCCTGATTCAAGTGGGTCCAGGAGAGGGGTCCCTTTAGTGAGGCTAATTTAACATAGTACTACAGCTGTGACCTAATTAGGTCATGGTATAAGTCAGACTTTAGCTCTCATTCTGAAGACTTTGCCTCTCAACCAAGGAGAACAATGATTTTCTTTTGGTAGGGTGAGGAAAACTATGTCACACTATTGACTGATATCAAGCTTTTAGTTAATTTCTATTCCCAGATCTTTTTCATAAGAGTTAGCATTTAGCCAGTCATTCCCCTTTGGGAAAATGATTCTTCAAACTCAACTCTACATTATGTTTACATTTGTGCCTATGAAATTCTATCCTATTAGATTTAGGACTTCTCTCTAATTTGTCAAGGTCTTTTTGGATCTGGACTCTTATTCATGTGTGAGCTATCTCTTCAAACTTTGTTTCATCTGCAAGTTCAGCAATCATGCAATCTGTCCAAGTCACTGATAAAAAAGTTGACCAACATGGGATATTTCCCTGGGACATTCCACTAGACATCTCCCTCCAGGTTGATGCTGATCCAGTAATAATTGCTATTTAGATTTCGACTGGTATCAAATCTGTGTAACTGTAGTACCAATATCTAGCCCATATCTCCTTATTTTCTCCACAGATAAAGCATAAGAAACCTTTTCAAACGTTTTCCTAAAATCTAAGTATACTATAGCAATAGCATTTCCTTTATCTATCAGTCTGTGTCAAAAAAAGCTGTGTCAAAAAAAGCAAATGAAATTAAGTTTCTATTCTTGAGAAAATCATGCTAGCTTTTAGTAATTACTATTTCCCTTTCTAAGCACTCACAAACCACCACTTTAATCATATTTTTAGAATTTTGGCAAGGACAGAAGTCAAGCTTGTTGGTCTATATTTTGCAGCCTCTATAGTATAACATTAGGATGTTTGCCCTTCCTCAATCTGGTGGTATTTTTCCTCTATTCCACCATCTTTTTAAAGACAGTGATAGTGAGTGGATCAGCAATTATAGTACCTTGTATTTTCAAAATCCCAAGATGTTGTTCATTTGACCAAGGTGACTTGGTACTCATTGAAGACACCTAGATATGTACTGATGGTTAATCAGGATTTAAACCATCTGTTCTGTCTTGTCCACTGGTCCTAACAAAAAACATTCCTCACATGTAACCAGTGGACATAGTTTCTCTATTCCACCAGCATCTCTATTCTCCCTCACTCCAGTAGCTGCTACCTGCATCACTGGGTCAGATAACCAAGTTCCCCACAGTGGAGAATTACTATAGCTTCACATTGGTACACTATTTCTAGCTGATGTCTCTTTACATGGTAACCAGTCTTCCCTGTTCCCTTCTAAATTCCCAATTTCTGGCCCACTGGTACTACTAAGCCAGGTGAAAAGGGACACAACAAAAGAAGCTTTCACCTCTTAGCAGACTTCAATTTCAGTCTGAGCAGCAACAGCATGGCTTAGGGCTCTCCTGCTACCCCAATGCCTCTATTTAGTGTTCTTGGATCTGTCCCTGCCCCCTCTTCCAGTCTTAGAGGCAGTTATTTAGGTGTACAGTTATATCAATTGTCTTCCAAATCCCTAGACATAGAATGCCCTGTAGAGAAGTCTTTAAAATTCCCATTTAAGCCTTTTCAAAGCACTTTATCAGCATTGCCTCCTCCAAGCTCAAGATGGCTCTCAGTTGGTGGAATTAATTTATATTGGCTATAAAAGTCCATATTCCCAGTATGAGTTCCAGCATGGCAGTGGCTATGCCTTGCTTGTGATGGAGGAACTTTCACATGGCCAGAATTCCTGCTTTAAACAGATGATGCTTCCTTAGCAGGGGTTTCCTCTTGTCCAAAAAAATAGATTGCCCAACCTGGGTTGGCTTTGTGCATTATGCTTGCAATAAAATACACTTTTGCCAAGTATGTTTAAAAGGTCCATGACTGGTACTTAAAGACAAACCCATACTGGCCCAGAGAGTACCCTGGACATAGATAATAGCAGGTTTGGACAACAATGGTGTCACTACAACTAGGGATGCTGGTGAAGGCTTCGCAGCCCTGGACACTTTGGCTGTGCAAACCCTTTTAGTTCTGTTTACCCTGGCAATGCCAAAAACCTATTAACTCTTTTCCAGTTACCAAGGATATTGGAGGTAGAGTCCATAATGGTGGTGTCACTTGCCAGATTGCTTTGTCAGGGTTATTCAAGACACCAATTACAGGTCAGGGTTATGGAATGAACATTTCAGAGAGGGGCTTAGAAGTTATCTGATTCAACCCATACTTGAATAGTGCCCCTTCTATAATATCTTTAGTAAGTGAAGTCCAGATTCCATTTGAAGACTTTTAGTGACGGGCAGCTCAGTACCTCCTACTCCACTTATGATCATCTCTAATTGCTAGGAAGTTTTTCTTTACATTGGCCTAGATCTACTTCTTGGGAACTCCTACTGCTACTCCTGGTTCAGCCTTGTGGGAACAGAGTGAAGATATCTCATCCTTCTTCCACATGAAAGCCCTTCAAATGTTTGAAGACAGCTACTGTGTGCCCACTGAGTATTCTCTTGCCTAGGCTAATCACTCCCAGTTCCTTCAACTGATTCTTTTATGAACAGTTGCTAGCCCCATTTCCTTACCATCCTAGCCATTGTCCCCTGGACCTAACTCATTGTATCAATGTCCTTCCCAAAATGCAGTGCTCAGAACTGAACATCATCCACACATGGGCTGACCTTGACATAGGAAAGCAGGATGTTTATCCCTCTTATTTACACCAACATGCCTCTCTTAGTACAGCCTGAAGTTATAAGTTTTTGCCTGTAAGATCATAATATTAACTCATATTAAGCTTGAATTAAAATCCCCATATTTTTCTCATGAATTATGGACCAACCGTGACCATCTCATCTTATAATGTATAGAAATTTTTTAATTCTATTGGAGGAAATTTATCCTTATACTTTTGATGGGAGACAGTGAGGTATAGTGAAACAGTACTAGCTCAGGAGTCAGAAGATTGGAGTTCACATCCCACCTCTGTAACTTATTGTCTTTATGACCCCATCATACGTGTCACTTAGCCTCCCTGGGACCTAGTTACCTCCTCTGTGAAATGAGAGGGTTGGATTAGATAGCCTTTGAGATCTTTCCTAGAGCTAGCTCTATGCTTCTATGTTCCTGTAAATGGAAAATGGAGGAGGAGGGAAGAGGGAAACAACTGTCTACTTTCATCTACCAAGTTAGATACCTTGGAGAGTTGCTCCAGCATGGGAAGAAGTGTAAAAGTAGAGACATGTTGAAATTCATAGGAGATAATTATAAGAAAGGAGCCAGCAATACATGGACTCAGATATGTCTATATCTATATCTACATCTCTATCTATCTCTATCTCTATCTCTACACCCACAACCACATTAGTTATGGATTAGAAAGAAGGGGAGCTGGATTCAAGGAGTCAATACTCCTAGGCATTACTGAGACTTGGTGGGTTGAGACTCATGATAGGAATATGACTCCATAAGGGTATGCTTCACATAAAAGGGATGGGATTAAGGATGTAGTAACATTTTAAATAAGAAGGCATACTCACGTGAAGAAATCCATGAACTCAAAAGGCAAAGCTTGGCGGAAAGAATTTGGGTAAACATCAGTGGAGGTATAAACAGAAATGATGTTTTCATGGTAACATAGTATAGACAGTGTAGCTAGGTGGGGCAGTGGATAGAGTGCTGGATCTAGAATCAGGAAGACTCATTTTCCTGAGTTCAAATCCAGCCTCAGACATTATTAACAAGTTGCGTGACCTTGGGCAAGTCACTTAACTCTGTTTGCATCAGTTTCCTCCTCTGTAACATGAGCTGGAGAAGGAAATAGCAAACTATTCCTTTGCCAAGAAAATCCCAAATGAGATTATGAAGGGTCAGACACAACTGGAAAATGACTGAACAAAAATGGTACAGGCCAGCTGGACAGAAAGAAGAAATAGGTGAGGAGTTTGGGAAGGAGATCATAGGACTGACATGATGGCATGATACAGTAGGTATAGTTAACTTCAATTTTCTGGACAATAGTATCATGGGATCAGAGATTTATAGATGGAAAAGACCTTGGAAGTCATCTAGTTCAACCCTTTATTTTATAGTTGAAGAAATTGCAGGGCAAGAGGAGTTAAGTGATTTGACCAAGGTCACAAAGTAGTAAGTGGCAGAGTTAGGATTTAATACCAAGGCCTCAGACTCTTGAGTTCTCTCTCTGTCGAGAGGAGAATAGCTAATAACTCCCCGACTTGCCTTAATGACAATTTCATCTTGTATATAGTGAACTGTTTTATCTTCCTGACTGGTATAACAATATTCAGTTTGAGGTGAAAGCAAGCCACGTAAATGGAAGTATCCAGTAAGTTGGAGCTTTTGATCAAAGAGAAATATGGAAACGAGACACTTGGGAGGTGGGAATTGGTGAGGTCTAGGCTCTAGATGAAGGGGTAATTAACATTAGAGATGAGGGATGAAAACTTTTCCCTTGAATTGGTGGGATGAATTAGAAGACAGAGGCAGATAGAGAGAAGAGAATAAGTGAGAATATACACAAAATAGATTTCACCTTGGTAAAGCAGGACTTAAGACAATCTAGTCGTAGTGCTTATATGTGTGTGTAATGGTGGCACTGGTGTGTGGTGAATGGACCTGGATGCTTGAGGGCAGAGGAGTTGGAATAGGTATTGGGTAGACTGCCATCAAAATCAATGAGACGAGTTCAAGGATAACCAATTAATGGTGAGGGACCAGTCGAAGTTATACACAGAGACTGAGTCACAGAATGCTAGAACTAGAGATAATGTTAGTGTTATTTAAGTGTGAATTCATACTCTTACATGCTCTGGTCCAGAAATGAGACATTATTTGTCTGAATTAGACATTAGAAAGATCCTTGGACTTAGGGTCAGAAGATCTGTGCTTGAATTCCAACTCCATAACTTACCACCTGAGTAAGTATGAACTAGTTATACATTTGAGTGCTTAGTTTTATATTTCTAAAATGAGTATAAAAATGTTTGTCCTTTGTTTTCCAAGAGGACCAATAATATCATAGATGATGTCTTGACTTGCATGTGAATTGGATTTAATTGAGGCAGAGTTGCACAAAGTCATCTGCTTCACTCTCTCTTCTTGGGTTATTCAAATCCAATGGCAGGACAAAAGTCAAGACAACTGGTGATGGTCCAAGTTGTAGTGGATGACCTTGGTGTCTTTGATGCCTGACCAAGCTCTAGATTCCACAGTGCTTGCTTCAGTAGCCTATGACCGTTGGAACAAATTGTTATCATCTGCCCATTCCACTGTCTTCATATGCTTGGGACAGACCTCCTCCTAATTCACTGACAGGTCTGAGTCCTGTTGGTTACCCTTGGCCTGATTTAGCCCGTCTGCTAAGACAATTTTACTGGGGTTTGTCCACTGTGCACGCCACAGGTGGAGAGTTGGGTGAAAGTGAACACCAAAGGTGGAGGAGCAGCCCTGAAAAGAGCTTGGCAAATACTCTCTCCAGTGGTGTTAGTCCTCTTGAACACCCTGTACAGCTCACCTCTTACAGAGTTGTGAGGAAAACTCTTATTTATTATCATTATTATTGTCAGAGCTGGGGCTAGAACCCAAATCTTTGGACTTAGTGTATGTATTGCTCTGGTCAGATAGTATGAAATTATAGTGGTCTTGGTTCTCATGTTTCTGCATGTTGTTCTGTTAGCACTTTGTCATTTGGTAGCAAGGAACAGAGAAAATAAATGTTAGTTAGGATCCTGGGCTGAGAAGCGGTGTTGTGGGTGCATCAGCAGCTAAAGAAAGCAATGAAGTATTGAGTGGGGGGAGAACAACATTCAAATAGCTGATCATAGAATCCTTGTAGGGTAGGGAGACAGGGGCATCCAGGACTGGGCAGCTGGAGTTCCCAGTGAAGTTAAAGAGTGGCTTTGGTGGGAATGGGGAGATGGTAAAGATGACAGATAAAGCAGTTGAAGTTGGGGACTAGGAATACTGCTATTGATATTCTGACATACAGATAATGAATGATGAGGAGCTGTGAAATTGGTATATATATATATATGTGTGTGTGTGTGTGTGTGTGTGTGTGTGTGTGTGTGTGTTTGTCTTCCAAGAGGACCAAAAATATCATAGATGATGACTTGCATGTGAATTGGATTTAATTAATGTGTGTGTGTGTATCAAAATAGATACCGCAATTGCTGAGGATCATAATGAGAGAGAGTAGAGAAGAAAAATGAGAGCCAAGTACTAAAGTCCTATAGAAAGGTGGAAATGGATCTTGGGGCTTGGCAGACTTACAACAGCAATGATTTGGAGATGGTGTGTTGTGTACTGCAAATGAGTAGACTTAACAGGAAGCTGTTAATCAATGGTTTAAAATTGGCTGACCCCATAGTGGGAGGCAAGACTTTCAGAGGAAAGGGTAGAGGAAGATGTGTCATTTGTGGACAGTCAGGCTACATATATAATGAGGATATGAAGAGAAATAAGAAAAGATTAAGGAAAATAGAGAGTTTACCATTAATGGAATGGAGGTTTCATAGGAAATAGTAAAAGGCAGTAATAGAAAAGAAAATTGTAGAAGAGTAAAGATGGGAATGAAAGATGAGGAACTACAGGGGCCTGAAAGATTGAGTGGGGATAGGGATGAGGGTGCAGTGGAAAGACCCTGGATTTAAATCCCATCTCCGATACTTACTATCTGGGTGTTTTGAGTAAACATCTCTGTGTCTCAGTTTCCTCAGCTGTAAAATGAAAAGGTTGTTCTAGATAGTTAGTGAGTTACTTTCCAAGTCTCTGTCTGCAAGTTTATCATTTAATGAGTCAGGAAAAACTGGACATAGAATCTGAAGATAAGGATTTCAGTTCCCTATCTGCCACTAAACTGTATGTGCCTGTTTCCTTATCTATAAAACACAACTAATCATTTTCTGGTTTGCCTACTTAACAGGGATCTATAGACCAAATTAGATAATATGGGTAATTTTAATACAATACATTCAAGTTTGCATATTGATAAGACATTTACAAATACAGATAGAAATGAGATGATTTATATGATGGAGTAAAAATAGCACTGGCTGGCATTAGTTATAGGTCAGACTATCATACTAACTGCAATATGGGAAAAAACTAGAAATTGAAAATGATAGTAAGATAGCTGTTTTTTTTTCTTGTTTGCCCCTGAAGGAAGTGGAAAACACCTTGTCTGTTTCATTGAGTTAATACGGCTTGGTATACCAAAAACACATAAAGACATCACTCTTTTCCCAGGCTAGCTGATTTTTACTGTCATCCCTATTATCTTCATTTTACTTAGAGAGAAACTGAGGCATAGAGATAGAGACTTTTTTAAACCATCCAGCCATTTAGCAATATCACTAGGACACTGTCAACCAGATGCCCAAGTTGTCATCTTCATTCTGCTACTTCCTTTCCCCCTGAGCCTACTGAAATCTCCTCTAGGCAGCTGATGGAATGACGTATAGACATACTACAGACTGGGCCATTTGAAGTAGTCATGTAAAGTGTGGAAAATGTTCTTTCTAGGTTTATCCCCCTCTTCTCCCAGGGACAAATGTATGCTACTTTCCCCTCTACAGGTCTATAGCCCACTTCTGGGTTTGACTTTGGAAGGTCAATAATTTGTGCAGGTATGAACTGCTGGCCTACGGTAAAACTTCATTAAATCAATACTGCTTTCTTCAAAACGATTCTTGATTAGAAGCAACTGTTCTTCCCCAGATGCCTCAATGCCCCATTATTCTATAATGAAAAATATCAGGTAATCTGAAATGAGTTTATTCAGTCATTCCCCTTCCCTCCCTTGCATTTCAAATTAATGAGGTTCTAGCATTTCTCAAATAGAAGACAGTACTAAATAAAACACAATGCCAAATATTGATTATCACATGCCACAGCACGTACATGCTTATTAGGAGAAGCAAAAACATGTCTGTCTCAGCACAAAAAGACATATCTAACTCTCCTCCCATTTATACATTTGCACAGTGGCTGCTGACGGAAAAAAAAAAAACAAGCTCTGGAGGTCCCCGGGCAGGTAGATGCTATGCTCAATTATACATGGCGATGGGAGACTGGAATAGCTCAGATCAATGTGATCCAAGAAATAAAAACTGGTTTTTAAGCCAACAATGTCCTCTTGTCTTCTACCTGCACAAACAGCAGCACTAGCTAATGAGCTTCAGTATTGAATAGCCAAATGTCCAAGAGGGAAAGGAAGTTAGAAGTCTGGATTTCTGTGTATTAACACAAACTGAATAGCCCAATGCAGCCTAATCATCTTCCTTATTACCTTCATCAAATACCGATTGAGTATCCAAAGGCTGTACAGGGTTCGTAGTATATGCTGGGGTTAGTTTCCATGGTGTACCATTTCTAGGCTTAAATTAGGGAGCATTTCAAAATTCTTATCTCCCTATGTCCTGCTCCTCTTCCCCTTTTTCCTTTCTCTTCCCCTAACTAACAATGAGATAATGTGGGTGTATATCTTTCTCTCTCCTCTATAACACTCTACTTTCAGTTCTGAGATGGCCTCAGCAGATGGAAGTTGGAGGTGGGTGGTAGTGGGGAAGCAGACTTTTGGGAGAAGCAGTTTTAGATTAAGGCTAGGCAGAAGGGAAGCTTGCTGAAGCCATCATGGGAGAGCTTCAGGCTGTCCCCAATGATTCCTCGGGCATTAGCCAGAGTGTATAGTGGGCGTCTCCGTCTTGGTGCTTCCTGAGGCTCTGGCTTTAAGATCATAGAATCATAGATTTAAAACTAGATGGGATCATGGAAGATCATGCATTCTATCCTCCCATTCCAGAGATGAATCTTTCACTTGAATTAGTGCCTGAGCAATTAATTCTCTTACCACAGATAGGAAGTAGAATACAAGTTTCTTGAGGTGAGGAATTTTTTTTTCATATTCTAAGCACCTAGGACACAATCGCTTAGTAAATGGTTGTGGAATTGAATTGAATTGGACTGTTTCATAGTGGAAAGAACTCTAGAGCTCTAGGGTCCCAGAATCTGGTTCATATCCTGCCTCTGATACTTTCTACCTCTTTGACCTTGGGCAAATCCCTTACACTTCTTGGGGGACAGCTAGGTGGCAGCTAGATAGCACAGTGGATAGCATGATGGTCTTGAAGTCAGGAAGATTCATCTTCCTGAGTTCAGATCCGGTCTCAGACACTTGCTAGCTGTATGACCCTGGGCAAGTCACTTCACCCTATTCACCTCAGTTTCCTCTTCTGAGCCAGAGAAGGATTTAGCAAATCACTTCAGTATCTTTGCCAAGAAAACTTCAAATGGGGTCAGGAAGAGTCTGACACAACTGAAACAACTTAACAATAACAACAAAATGAGAGAGGATAGCACAATGTGGCCTCTAAGGTCTCTATCAGCTCTGAATCTGTGATCCTTTTCTGACACTGTCAATTGGCTTTAGATGGCACTGGAGTACCCTCACTTTAAGAAAATCTGCTATATTAATATGAGAATTTACAAAATCAGGACACAAGGGGATGGTATTTTGCACGACAAAGAAATCTTTCATTTTATAAAATGATTCCTTGAAATGTTCTATTTTGAAAAGCAAGGTAGATCTTTTGACAGTCAGAGAGGGGGCAGTTTTAATAGAGCATTAAAACCCCAAGGGGAGAATTTACACAGACTTAACTTGGGCATGAAGCCTGTATTCTAGGAGTATAGCTGAATCTGAGGCAGCAGCCAAGGACAGCCAGCAAATTAAAGACATTTCTCTTTTATCCACCTCTTGCCCTCATTAATTTTCCCCAGTGCATTGTTTTTCTAGGAATGCAATGAAATGAACCTTGCTCGTGATTTGTCTAGTCATAATTAGAGTCTTCCTCTCTCTGGTTAGACAGTAATGCCAATAATGAGTGCAAACATTTTTTCCTCCTTTAAGGAAGGCAAGAAGCCAAAGTCATTATATCCATGAGCTGATGTCAGATTTATAGTGCAGAGATGCAAGCCCCACACACCATATATGTGCCAAAATTTCGTTAAGCCTTTGAAAGGTTTAAACCTTGCATTGAAAAGACCATGTTTTCCTCCCTTCCACAAGTGAATGTTTTATTTGCCTTTTTTTTTGTACTAGAGACCTGAAGTTATGTGTTTAGTATGATTCATTTTTAGGAAAAATGAGTGGGAGGAGAGGGAGGGAGGAAGGGAGGAAGGGAGAGAGAGAGGGGAGAAAAGGGGGGTGGGGGACAGGTCAAGAGGGAAATAGAGGTACAGGAAGAGATGTACAGAAAAATGGAGAGGTAAGGAAGATGAACAAGAATGAGGACAAAGAAAAAGGGAGCAGGAAGAGGAGTAGGAGAGAAAGGAATATGACAGCATGTAAAGAGTACATGTGAGAGAGAAGGGAGGAGGGAATGAAAGGAAATTGCTTAGAAAAGAAGCAAGGAATTGCTTAGAATTTTCCTAATAGAGGAAAAAGTTAACTTTACTGACTTCCTTTAGATGTGTCTTCACCTGTACTGACGCTCAGACACTTCAGAGACAATGGTTTAAAAATAGACTGAATTTATCACAAGCTGTTGAGCATATTGCTCCCAGGAGGGTGTTTTCCTGGGCCCAAATGGTAGGATCCCAACCATTTTGCACTCCAGAAAAGGTAATTTACCTCACACAAGCGAGCACTGTGCTCCCCTAGAGACTACTTCACTCATTCTTGCTCATGACAGAATTGGGTCCGATATTCCCAATCATGTTAGTGGGAGTTACATACCCATAAACCAAGGAGAAGAGATAATTAATGGAGAACAATCTGTGTGGGTTTAGACGGGGAGAGAGAGAGAGAAAGAGAGAAAGAGAGAAAGGGAGGGAGGGAGAGAGAGAGAGAGAGAGAGAGAGAGAGAGAGAGAGAGAGAGAGAGAGAGAGAGAATGAATCACATCTAAAGAGAGAGAAACAGATCAGAGAAAGAATGCGATCCAAAATGTCTACCTTGGTTTCCTCAGCACATTCCTGAGGCTTCCAACCTGGAAAGCCAGAAACGTGTCAGAAGCAGTGTCTCCCAAAGCAAGACAGAAACAAGTCTAGTACATCCATTCTCAGTTTTTGTGGTGGTGAAGATTGGAATCTTTAACCTTGCAATATTAATTTACAAGTTCAAATTTCTCAATTCTCTCCTTGGATGCTCTGAGAAATAGGTGTGGGTCCTGATGTGTGCCCTGCTTTTGCCTTTCCTTTTTCTAGAGTTGAGACTTTCCAACAGCCAACTCCAGAATTGCATTTTTCACCCACAAAGGAATGGCAATCAGAAAACCAGACAGCGGATAATTGTATTTTGTGAATTGACGGCAGAGCTGTTCGGTTTCAGCTGAGGTCCAAAGGCTGGGAGAAAATAATTTGTGGGAGGGAATTCATTTTTACTGGAGGAAAGAGCTGTGTTTGGAAGGGGCAAATGTGTGTATGTGTTGTGTTTGAAAAGCCTAGTCCAAGAAATGCAGGATCCCTAGCAGCTCTGGCGACCCCTGCTGTATGACAGTGATAACAACCTCTGTAAGGCCTGAGAGGTGCAGCCCATTAGTATGGACCTCAACGTCCATCCATCTTCCTGAACCTATTAGGGGAAATAACAAAAATATATGTGCACATAAATATTCTCCTGGCTGGCCAGCAAATACACTACTATTTTGTTCTCTGGATGTATTGATTCTATAAGCGTGCAGCTGCAGATTGTCTCCCTATGGGCATTCAGAAAATGATGCCAGGCTGCTTACTCTTGCCCCTCTTACTCCAGAGAAGAATGGAGATGCTTTAGAAGGGATTTGATTAGGTCTAGCCTGAGGGAACTAGAAAAAGTCTATCCAGAACAGCAACAGTGGCAGCTGCAGTAGGCCCTTCTTCTCCTGTCCAAAGCAACAGAAGCTGGTGGTTTGGCAGCCAGGATCTCTGCTTTTGAGGTGATGCGTGCTTGTATGGCCAGCACCTAAAATAATGCCCAGAAGAGGGTGGGTGGGTGCTTTATGAATACTTAGTGATTAGTTGGTTACTGTAGGAGAATAAAGAACAAAGTGACAATGAAGTCAAAACACAGGTAACTGTCTTACACATGCCATGCATATCCTATTCCATCTCCTGGGACTTGGTTTATGTTCTTGCCCTACAGTGGAATGTCTTTCTTTCCTCTCTATTTATCTAAGGCCTAGCAACACTTTCAGGCCTCAGATCAAGTCCTCTACAACCCTTCTTAGATTAGTAATCTCCTCCTTGTCTGAAGTTCATAATGAGGAACATATAGATTTAAAAAAAACACAACAAAACAAAACACTTAATGGTTCTCTAATTATTTAAGAAAGCATGCAACACTACTTCATATGTACTTAGGTAGCTAGCACAGGGCTGGGCATATTTGACCGATTGAAATAATTCATCAAATGCAATTCATATACCTCCCTGAAATCAACTGAAAAGGAAGATTTAATTTCCTCTTTATAGTGACAACAGTTGTAAATGCAACTTGAGATCCCTCATAGGCAGCATTTTCCTAAGAAGATGTTTAGACCCACAAATACCTCTATAGTACAAAGATCGAGGGAAAAAAATCACATGATGTATTTTATCTCTGCCTTCCTATCGTAGGTATGTGAAATCAAGCTAAAAAGGATCAGTAAGGACAGTTTTGAAGAATTTTGTAGGCCAGCTCTGCCTTAGGTAGGTCTGGTAGTTCAAGGTCAAGATGGAATACTTGTAGACCATTTAACTCTCATTAACAAAAGGAGCTTTACTTAGCCATTTATATGTCAAGGACAGAGCAAGAATATAACACTTAATCAGGTAGATAGCGATCCCTCATACAGAAACTCCTCTGGTTAGTGTCAATGGGACATCTGGCAAGTCTAAGGGACATGCTTCCTCTTGGCTTGCCCTTTTTTATGCCTTTAGGTTAGGATATGTTAGAGCCAGCTGGAACTGGCCAGAGAGAGCCCATTGTTAAATTTAGAAGATAAGCATTTACACACCTCAGAAATCAGCTACAAATTATGACTTGGTTAATTGTTTTATTGATTGTCTAGACTTAAGAAAGTAATGGAACTATGTCTCTCCCCACTTCAAGTGCTGCTAAACATTTACCAGCATACCCATATCCTGAGGCATCTGGGAAACTTCATGGAGGTCTGGAGCTTTAGTACTCTGGGTCAATTCAGTTTCAAGCCTGCTTTATGGTCTTTTAGGGGAAGAACAAACCTATACAGCATGGCAGGAAGCATGGTAAATATTGCTCTTATCACAAAGGGGAAAAGAAGATCACAGGTAACAACTTAGATAGTGCTTTACATTTATAAAGTATTTTCCTTACAGTGAACCCGTTGAAAGGTAGGTAGTTCAAATACTTGCCTTCTGGTTTTGCAGAGGAAGAAACTGAGTCTTAGGGAGCTTATATGACTTACTCGAGATTAAATAACCATTAAATGTCAGGGCCAAGACTCAGAGTTGGGTCTCCTGACCTGCTCTTTCTTCTATACTACACTGACTCCTTGGGATCTAGACTAAGAATGGTCAGGAGGATCTGGGTTCAAATCCTTCTCCACACATTTAATAGCTGTGTCTCAGTTTCCCCATCTATAAAATGAGTGGGTTGGACTTGATGACCTTTAAGTCTTGTTCCTCCTAGATCTAAATCTATGATCCTAGAGAGGAATGAGGGGATGCCATTGATTTTGTCATGGCAGTGCTGGCAGTGGGGACATATAGGTTGATGTACCCATGTATAATCAACCTCGGATATTTTTTAGAATTGGCAGAGCCACCTCATTCCTACCCTACTGTCTGCTTCTACAAACCATTATCACCTAGTAGGAGGTTGTAGCAGGCCAGAGTTCCTCAATTCCTGCCTCAGTAACTTTCCTAACTTACTAGATCTCAAGGATAGCTCTGCATAAAGATTGCATGCATATTATTTCCTTTACCTGTGTTTGCTGAAAGAAGTTTAAGTTCATTGTCTTCAGTACACAGCCAGAGAGCACAGAGTCAGGGCGTGCACTTCTGTAGTGATTATAACCTACTAACAGCCCCCTTCCCTCCTCATTCCATCATCACCTCCACTGAACCGCCTCAGAGCACACAGCAAAAAAATATTTTCAGCTATTGGGCAGCTGAGAGCCTGGCGGCTATAGTGGCTGAGTGACTCTCCAGGGTGACCAGCTGTGAGCCTTGCAAGACTCGGAATTAGGAAAGGGAGGGAGGAGAGGGAATCTTTTCCTTTTATGGCTCAGGAGGGCAGCCTGTAGTAAGACAACTCAAACCCAATGTGTTCCGATGTCAGCACATGTCTACCAGAATTAAGATCTAAGTGGGCCACCTCCAGTACGCTCTCTAAGGGAGTCATCAGCTCACTTGAATGCCTGCTTCCCCAACTGGGGACAGGGCCTGGTGCTGAACCACAACGATAGTGCTGTACCACATACATTGCCTTTCATTTTTTAGACCAGGAGGCTGTACTGAGGTCTGATTTTTTGCCAGCGTTGGTGTTGATGCAGCCTCTGGGATTTGTGGGGAATGTGTTCTGTTTGGCAAGACCGAGCACTGGTTTTAGTCCCATTGAAGCTTTGTTTAAAATGATCTGAAGTGAAACGAAAGGAGAGGCAATTAGCTGGTGTATAATCATAGCATTCCTTCTATTTGGGCACTGTGGACACTATTTAATGAAAAGTGATGTGGACAGAAGAGCTCATCATGCAAAAGTCTTTTGGGGATGGATGCACAGTGCGATATTTAATGAATATTTATGGAGGGCTCACTAGGTGCATTGTTCTGTGGGAGTGTTGGAAGAGGAGAGTTTTTGAGGAATTTTAGGTTTTCTCTTTATGGAGGCTTGATTAGGACATTTGGGGGAGGGATGGGGAGGAGAAATCATTTCCTACTGCCAAAGCTATTGAGTACTGAGTAGCCGACTGAATCACTAATAATAGACCTAATCAGATCTTATAGATGACCAAATACATTAACAAACAGACCAAATAGATAGTTTGATTATCCATGTTTATTGATTTGGTAGAAATGCTTTATAGATTTAGAATTTGAAGAGATCACAAAGGTCATCTAGCCCAGCCCCTTCATTTTATATGTAGGGTGTATTGCCCATGTGCAAAATGTCTGTCTGCTTAGGTTGTCTAAATGAAGATTCCAGAGAGGTGTGGATAGATATCTCTGGGCTTTTGCTCACCCCTCTCCAGGAAAGACTGTGATTACTGCCTGGAGAAGGGCAGGAGAAGGGGTCATGAAGCTTGCTGTCGCTTTGACCTCCTCCAAGAGGGAGGGGTACCAGACTACAGTTAAATCTATCTGTTCCAATAAATATTGCTTGTCTAGGACCACATCTTTTTTTAGGTTCAAAACAGAAAGCTGTTAGCTTCCCTGGTCGCTATCCCAAAGCTTATGCCTCCAAATTTGAACTCTTCCAACTAAATGCTAGCTACACAAAAGACCATAACAAATAGTGATATAAATAGTGAGTAAACCCATATCCAAGCAGATAGCAAACAACAAAAACTGGAGTTCTATAAAATAGAATATAACAGAAAATGCAGATATAGATTATAAAATAGAATATAACAAAAACACAAAAGATCAAATGAGCTTTTTAGATAGGGTGGAATGAAACCTTCCCTGAACCAAGAGGAAATTCCACATAGCATCAAAGAAGTCAAATAGGAAATGAGGGACATGTTGAGAAGTCAACTTCTTCTAAACGTCTGCCTTCCAAAGGCCCTGTCTCTCTGTCTCAAGTCAATTTCCAAAGGAGTTTGGGACCATGTGTGTCCTCTCTCAGAAAAAGGAATGAAGAATGCCTTTCCTCCCTAAAACTCTTGCACTAACTTTCCTAATATAGTCACTTGGCATCTAATGCTCATTCTTTCCACCATTTAGGAGAGTTCTGTGAAAGATGTAACACCTGGGTTCCATATGATGAAATGGAAACCAAGAACAGTAAAGTGACTTGACCCAGGTTACACAGGTAGAAAACAGTAGGATCTGGATTTGAACCCATATCCTCTATGATTCCAAATCTAGTATTCTTTCTACTACGCCAGGCTGCCGCTGACAACAGTAGTTGAACTTGTGTCCTGCACAGACTGAGTTCTGATGGGTTCATCATTGTGCAATCCAAACTTGTGATAAGGCAATAGAAACATGTACTCAACAGACACCAACCACAGAAACTTAGATCCAAAGTCGTTCATCAACATTATTCATCTATATCGAGGCTTACTTTGTTCTCTTATTAGTTGATTTTAGCAGATCTTCTATCTGCTGTTGAGAAAAATCTCCAGTTTTTCAAAAAGGTAAGCAGATTTAGAAAGCCAAAAATGCATTTTAAACAATTTATTCTACTCTTAGATTAGTCTTGATCAGGAAAATGGCTTTGGTTAGAGGAGAGTCAGAGGGATAGTGATATACAACCCAGTTTATTTTGACCAGTGATCACAGGAGAGGCTAACTAAATCCCACATATTGGAAAAGAATGTTCATGTTACTAACCCATAGTATGAAAATGACTTTGTAGGTTGGGCTCTTGAATAAAGAATCTCATAAAGCCGATCTAATGTTTGAACGAAATGTTCTATCAGAGGACGGGGCTGAAATTGTCTCTAGTCATTCCACAATTTTTTTTAAATCTGAAGATAATTTTGATGTTATTTGTATGGCATGGGCCCAATAAGGTTTCCTAGATATATTAATATTTTATTTAGATTTAATTAAATTAAATTAATTCAAATTAAGAAAGTGACCATTATCAATTTAACCACCCATTATCTCTTTAATGCTTTGGTAAATTGCATTCTAAACTTCCTCTTCAATGAACTGGATACATATTCATGTATTTCCAAAGAAAATATGATTCTGATCTTGATATGCTAATGCCATAGCAATGGCAGCAATCAAGGAGCAGCTAGGGAAAGAACTGCGTTCTGATATTAATTATGAATCAGGCATTAAGAACTTGTAAATAATTAAAACTTCATGTGTCACAACACTAGTTAAGGATCAGTGTGGTTTTCCATTACAAAATGCATATTGGGAAGTTCAGAGCTATTTTCAAATCATATTCTTTTGGGGCTTGAACTTCCATTTGGATGCAGATGCAGGTCTATTCCATTATCAGTAAACTCAATATTCAGAATTTCTAAAATAATAGAAGTGACGGCATAGGAAAAGAGTTCATTTTACAAAATCCTGAGCTTTCAAATTAGAGAATTCTTAGGCTGCAGGCTATTAAGGGCAAGCTTAGTATAAGGAAATCTTATTAGACCTTATGAATGCTCAGACACAAAGGAGGAGGGGAGCAAAGCTCTAGGACCTTTGAGTATAGAGTCAGGGAATCTTGAGGTAGAGTATAAATAAGTGGGAAGGTATTGTAAAGAAAAGGGAATTGTTAAGAGGAAACTATAGTTCCAGTACTTATAATTTGTGGGAGAAATAAAATGGAGTTACCACTCTAAAATGTTATTTTTCATCCCACCGAAAGAAGGCATACATAATTTATAATATCAGTCAATGAGGAAGATAGTATTTGCTTTCAATATTCAAAGAGGTCTGTGATTTCAGAGTTCCCTCCAAAGATGCAAATCTACACCTGTTTATGCTTGTCCATCTGGTGTGATTCTCTTCCATGTCCTCTTAAAATTTCTCCACAGGGGGTCTACTCAATGTGCTGGAGTCCTTCTTTGCTTTCTTGCAACATGCCTATGATATCAGTGGAGCATTCTGTCCATCCATTTGTCATCCTTCACTCTCTCTATTTGACCAACCCATTCTCTGTTATTTGATTTTTTGATGATATTATTTATTTCCATTATTTTTTTTAAATCTTCGCGTGAGCCAATTGGGGTTAAGTAACTTACCCAGAGTCATACAGCTAGTAAGTGTCAAGTGTCTGAGGCTGGATTTGAACTCAGGTCCTCTTAACTCCAGAGCCAGTGCTCTACCCACTACTTCCATTATTCTTTGGAGCTCTTTGTTGGTTTTTGTTGCCCTTTGTGTGGTACTCATCTTCAATACTTTAAAGGCAGTGATGTCTCACTGCCATATTGCAAAACTAGTAAAATGTTTGTATTGAAAAGATGTGTCTTTACATTTAGAGAAAGTTGGAAGTTAGTAAGAGTGCTTTACAATTTCTGAATCAATCTAGCCAATTCTCTTCTTCTTTTTCAACTCTGTGCCCAGCTTGTTACCCATCTGTTCTAAAGGTCCCAGACATATATACTGCTGGATAAGCTTTACTGGATGTTCGTTTGGATGCACGTTGAAATATGGGCTATAGATATTCTTCTTCCATTTGGTTTTTCCTGTGTGGATGGATGGGCCAAACCTCTTTGAAGGATTATAGATCTCTTCCAGGGGGAGCTGCAATGTTTTGGAGCTTGATGGAACCAACACAATATCATACACAAAGTTCATTTTGCACGCAAATTTGGACTACATTCCTTAGAAATTCATTTCATATGCTGTCCACATTAACACCAAATTAAACTAAGCATTGTGGGAAGCTAAGTAGATCATATGTTCTCTGTCTTCAAGCAACTTAAAATTGTTTCTCTAAAAACGCAAAGTCAAGTCACGCAATTTCAGAGTTGGGAAAGTCTTCAGAGATCATCTATTTCAAATTGTACCTGAACAGGAATCGCTTCTACAACATTCTAAAAAGAGGTAATAAAGTCTCCTTTTTGAAGACTTCCAGTGATGAATTATTGGGATGGTTTTCTTTTCACTGAACCAAATTAAAGTGCAGATCAAATATAAAACCAAGACAGACCCTTGCCTTCCACAAATGTACATTCTATTGGCATGATATAACATGTTCACAGATAAGTAATATTGAATCTATACAAAATAAATAGAAATATTTTTAGGGATAGAAAACTAACAGCTTGGAGAATTAGGAAAGGCCTCCTCAAGGAAGCCACATTAGAGTTGAACCTTGAAGGTAGCTAGGAGTTTCTAAGATGTGGTGGCAAGGATGGAGAATAGCCCAGACATGAGAGCCTGTTTATAGGCATGGAAGTAGGAGATGGAATTTCATGTTTGGGGAATAGCTAATAGGCTAGTTGTGACCGTGGAGTATGTGAAAGGGAGTGATATGCAATCAACCTACAAATATAAGCTAGAGTTTTCATGTAAAAGACTTTGAAAAACAAATAGAAGAATTTGTGTTTGACACATGAGGCAGCAGGTAGCCATTGAAGTTATCTGAGCAGGGTTATTATCTAGGCCATAGGAATATCAATTGGTAGTTTGTACAGAATGGTGGCACAGTGAATAGAGTGCCGGGCCTTGAGTCATCAAGACTCCTCTTCAGGAATTGCAATCTGGCCTCAGACTTTTACTGGCTGTATAACCCTAGGCAAGTCATTTAACTCTGCTTCAGTTTCTCATCTTTACAATGAGCTGCAAAAGGAAATGGCAAATTACTCCAGTATTTTTGTCAAGAAAACCCCAAGTGGGGTCACAAAGAGTGGTACATGACTGAAAATGACTCAAGAACAACATCGAAACAGGATGGTTTGGAGATGGGAGAGATTTGAGGCAGGGAGACTGATTAGCATGCTATTCAGGCAAGAGGTGATGAGGGCATGAACCAGTGTGCTTGTAGTAGGGACGGAAGGACAGTTGCAAGAGATATTGAGGAGGTGGAATTGACAGTCTTGGAAACTCTAACAGCAACCACACTGGCATACCCAAGATGGTTGCTAGTGAAGATTCTTTTATCTGCTTTACTAGGAAAGATAGCTGTTTCAGGGGGCAACAATCTTTTTTAATTAAACAGAAAAAAATACAGAGAAGAGAAATAAAGACCAATAGACAGGGCTCTACTGCCTGAATTAAAGCGAAACACACACACACACACAAACACACATTTTACATTCACCACTGGATCAAGAGAGCCTTTACCTCTGAGCAGTCAGGGAGTTCTGAACATACAGCTACACAGAATCTCAACCAGGGAATCACAACATCTTTCTCATAAGTGAGCCCCCAAAGCAAAAACTCAACTCTCAAAATATATATTCTTTCAGCTAATAGGCTCAATGCCTAATTAGAAATTAACAAAAGGTGTGTAAGCCTTCCTACAAACAAGCAAGCTTCCCTTAATGGGCTCCACATGAAACCTATTGATGGGTGGGGAAGATTTTATTCCCCATTGACCTTACAGAGACTTATTGGATGCCTAAGTCATCACAAACCTGGTTGATTGGTGTCCTCAATAGAAGTAGGAAAGTTAGGAAGAGGAGAGATTTTGGGGAGAAAGGTTTTGAGTTAGGTTTTCAATATGCCAAGTTTAAGATGTTCTTGAGGCATCCAGGCAGCAATATCCAGTAGGAAGCTGGAGATACAGGATTGGAATTTAGGAGAGAAATTAGTTCTAGACACCTGCATTTGGAAGTCATCTGCACAGAAGTAATACTTGAACCCATGGGAGTTAATTAGATCTCTTAGACAGAGAAAGAGTGTAAAGAGAACAAAGAAGGATCAGGAGAAATCCTTGGGAATACCAATTCTAAGGGGACAGGAGATCAATGATGCAAGGGGAAACAATGTCAAGGAAGACAAGGGAGGAGAGAGTGCTAAGGAGAAGAGGTTTTTCAACAACATTAAAAGTTTCAGAGCTATAAGAGGATGAGGACTGAGAAAAGGCCATCAGACTGAAGTTAAGAGAACAATAGTAACCTTGGAAATGGAAATTTTGGTAGAGTGGTGGGGTCAGAAAACAGATGGCAAGGGATTAATGAATGAGTAGGTAGTGAGAAAGTAGAAGCAACTAGTATAGATGATTCAAGGAGATTGACTGTGAAAGGGAGGAGAGATATAAGATACATTCTGGCGATAAATTTGTATGTAAATATCAGCTAGTATTTATTATTTTCAATGTAAAATGTCATTTATTAGATTTGAACCATTAGAGGGGAGAGACAGACAGACACAGAGACAGAACAGAGAGACACTTTCCTTTTGCCCCTCACTGCTGTTACCATCTCTCCACTTTATTTACTCTTTTGAAGTCTCTGCCAACTCATCATATCATTGTTTTTCCACATTCATCTAAGTCATCTACGAACCTCCAAGATGTTTCTATCTCTCTCAATAGGTATGGCACTTGTTTCACAGTCTTCCTCTCTGTCCTTATTCCAAATCATCATTGTGGATGATTTTTAATATTCATTCACTTTTTCACTCATACTTTTAACAGCCTGGCTTCAATGTTTCCTGCTCTTCTCAGCTCTCCCTATCTCCACAATTCTGCTTAAGCCATTTAGTGGGTATGACTGAGCTTTAGGCTTCTTTGCCTCTATGAGGATGGACTCTGAAATTAGCTCATCTGACCATGTCTGTGTCTTGTCTTCTCTACTGGGTTGTAAATTCCTAGAGGGTAGGGGCCATCTCCAACTCAACTTTGTTTTCCCCTCAACACCTGTCATAACCTCTTGCACATAGTAGGCAGTCAATATATGTTCGATGAATTAGATTTAAAACCTGGAATTGAAGGCAAAGGCAATTCTTTGTGATGATAGAACCGTAATGCTGAAAGTGAAGTAAATGCAAACACTTGAGGAAGCAAAGGGGACAAGATGGAATTCAACTTGCTGCTTTGCAGAGGTTCATGATAATGGCTATGGTTTTGTGGACCCTTACTATAATTTTTGTGTTTCTCCACAAATAGCAACCAGACACCTGAGAATTAAGTTTAATACAAGCCTGTTTCTCTATACCACTTCCAAGCTGGCTCCTTTCTCCACTTTACCAACTTACTCCTAGCCCAAGAAGTATGAGATTGATATTTGTTGCACTACTAAATCTTGCTGGGGATTATTTTCATTGTGCTTTTGAAGATCCCAAGGGTACAAAGCTGAACAATGGAAATTTGTTTTTTTGTCATTTTTTTATCACAGGTACCAGAGGATGCTGGCTTTAAGTAGGTAGAAGCATATGAATGCCAGTTATGAAGATCTTTTCTCTTCTTATCTTGGCATTGTAGAATGGAATTGCCCAACAGGAACACAAATTGTGTGCTTTTATTTTTAAACTGATAAAATCTCAACATAAAACACCAGTCTTAGATGTTCATTATTTTAAGCTTATAAATACCCCGTAGTGTTGGGAAAGGGCTAGACCCTTATGTTCATTCTTGTTTTTCATGGTCTTACCAAGGACTGTTCAGTGAGATGTTAAACAAATTACTTAAACTTTCTGTGCTTCAGTTTCCTTATCTGTAAAATGGAAGGGATATGATATATACTACATCATGGAGTGGTTATGAAGAAATTGCTTTGTAAACCTCCCTAGAACCTCCATTTGAGGGAGCACCTATGAAAGCCATGTCCACTTCAGAACCTATGCTATGTCCACTTTAGAACCACTCTAGCCCATGAATTGCCTGACTACTCCCCTACCTCCACTCCAGTGGACTTCTCATGTTGTCATTGCCTCTATTGCTACTACTTTCTCTTCTGACTGGTAAGTTCCTCCTTGGAATCTTCATTTGAAGAAGTGCTCATACCAACTACATTCACTTCAAATCTCGTTATTTCCAGCTACTTTACCTTCCCTCCCCATTTCACTCTCCTTTTCAGATATCTTACCCCAATAGAATGTAAGGTACTTGAAGGCAAGGACACTTTTTTGGTTTGTATTTGTATTTTTAGTGCTTAATAGAGTGCCTGGCCTGTGATAAGTATTTAATAAATCTGTCTCTCTCTCTCTGTCTCTCTGTCTCTCTCTCTGTCTCTCTCTCTGTCTCTCTCTGTCTCTCTCTCTCTCTCTCTCTCTCTCTCTCTCTCTCTCTCTCTCTTCTTATCTGTACCTTAAAATATTAAAGAAAGATGAGTTGTTTCTGTGGCTATATATAGAAGGTAGTGAAGTTCTTAATGTTTCATTTGTGGCCAAAGGATATGAAATGTTGCTTGTAGAGGGAGAGTTTTATTTTACTTTTCAGTCTCCTTCCAGATATTGAAATATGTTTGGAATATGTCATTGACTTGATTCAGTTCAATTCAGTTCAGTTTAGTTCAACTTGATTCATTTAAGCCCCTTCAAAGTCAAAGCCCTATGTTCCTGACCCAAAGCTTGAGCACTGTGTTTTAGTGTCATTTGGTTTTGATTCAGTTTGTAATCTAATTTCAAACTTGGTTGCCTGTTCAGACCTTCCTAGGAAGAGTGGGTATTCTTTGTCAGGGACAATCCTTGGATGCTTTGGGGGTGGAAATTTAGAGAACTTGTTTCTAGTCCTATCAGTGTTACAATCCAGCTAGATATCCTTGAAAAATTGCTTAGATTCTCTGGATATAGGTTTTCTGTTTTTTTTGGTCATTCCTGTATATTTTATTTTTTAAAATTTACTTTTTTTTTTAGTTTACAACATGCAGTTCCATAAACTTTTGAGTTCCAAATTTCCTCCCTCTTCTTCTCCTTCTCCCTCCTCCCACCCCAAGATGGCATGCAATCTGATATAGGTTCTGCATATACCTTCACATTAAACATATTTTCACAGTAGTCATGTTGTATAGAAGAATTATAATCAATGAAATGAACCACGAGAAAGAAGGTTTTCTTATTTGCGCAATGGTTGGAGATTAGAGTAAGAGGTGTGTAGTCTATATAGAGACTCTGAGGGGCTTTATCCTAATTTCTAATTACACTGGCAAGTTGTTCTCCCAGAGTATGGCTCCATTTTACCCTTAGATTTCTATGGGTACCCCCAAGAGGCAGTGGAGTTATTTTCTAATGCTATTAGCTTGAGCCCCTATTCTGGTGTGTTCTCCAAAATATCAATCACCAGTTATATCTTTGATATCATCAGTGCTAGTTAGAGTTAATATCTTGCCTATGCCAATGATTGACCCAGTGATTAGTGTCATTATATCTTAGTGTCATAATATCATTAATCGGTTAATATCAATGAACTTTTATACATTTACGGAGAAGATACAAGAACAGTAGCTACAGAGAATTTTTCTCTGATACTTGGAACATAATTCCCCCTCTACCACCTCTGTCCTTTGGAAAACCAGCCTCAAACTTAAAGCAGTTGCTATAAAGCCTTTATTCCATCAAGTTCACTTCTATTATGTCAAATAGCTAATAGAAAGAAAAGTTCTCTTGCTTATATGACAAGGCTCCTCATTGTCTACTGCTGGGGCTTCTAGGCTTGGCGTCTGGTCAACTCTGGTATAAACTCTGGGTCCTGGAACTTTGGTTGGTGACTCTTTTGATTTTTCAAAGCTCATAAGTTTGTAACCTAGTCCCCTTCTCCTTCCAATACTCTTGTCACCTAAGAGCAATAAAGAGTAGACATAAAAGAGACAGAAAAATAGTCACACCATGCTCATGACCATATGTTGGCCTAAGTAGGGAGAATCAGCCACTGGCACCAACTCTTACTTTCCACCTAGAGGCTTACAACAGTCCTTGCCTCACTTGCCACTAGGATAGTGAGAGATTTATTTGGTGGGTTAGTGCCTTTTGTTACACCCTTAGTTTCATCTTAGCATCCAATCAAAAAGCTTTTTTTTTTAATCTATGCAATAAGTAGACAGGAAATAGTCGAAGCATATCTGGGCATGCTCAGAAGTAGAGAGCCAGTAGAGAACTATTTCATGTCATTAGGCACATCTATAACCAGGCTCACTCATATGGGTCTTCTGTCTATCCTCTTAGAACTGAGCCCTCACTGGTTAGTTCTCCATTAGAAGAGTAGACATTGGACTAGTATAAGTGGATTGGTAGTCCTTTCATGGTCATTGGTCAGCAGTACTGAAGAAAAGGAAGTTTTCTTCTATCTACCTACTTTTTCATCATCTTGTTGTACTTTCAGGTTCATATGCCCAAGGAGGTGAAGTATAATTG
The DNA here is from genome assembly GCA_028646595.1 of Phalanger gymnotis. Classification (NCBI taxonomy): domain Eukaryota; kingdom Metazoa; phylum Chordata; class Mammalia; order Diprotodontia; family Phalangeridae; genus Phalanger; species Phalanger gymnotis. Next base: position 72,440,964 of record CM053626.1, read on the forward strand.
GTCATGAGAAGGGAGTAGTGATACAGGATAAAAAGCATATGAAAGAAAAAAATGGTGGGCTGGCACAAATGTTTTCAAAATATCTCCTGCAACCAATGTAGCCCAAGGTCACACTTAATCACTCTCCTTTCCACTACTCACTATGCCCCCTGGTTCTTTCACAGATATTTATTTCAATACTACCTGATTTTTCCTCAATTGAGTCAGTGTAGTATAGCAGAAGGAACAATGGATTAGGAAACAATAAACTTATTAGTCTTAGCTCTGCTTTTAATTAGGTGTACCTTAACATGAAAGTTGGTCTTGAGGATTCTAGTTACATGGATGACTCTAATATTGAGAAAGTCACAACCTCTCTGGGCCTAAATCCTTACCTGTAAGGTGGAAACACTTAAATTATATAATTTAGATTTTTTTTTGGAAAACATCATAAAGTTCTATATTGGTGTGTAGTAGTTTCTGTAGAGGGTATGGTACCATCCCCTGTCCCCACCCCAACTCTCTGACCATGTGACTCTCACACTCAATGAACTCCAACTTCAGTGACTTCCTAGTGCCTCTAGGATCAAATATAAACTCTTCTGTTTGGCTCTTAAAATTCTTCACAAACTGGTTGCAATATATCTTTCCACATACATTGGAGATTACTCCTCTTCTTACACTGTATGATTTAGCCAAACTGGTCTTGTCTCTGTTCCTCACACACTCCATATCCCATCTGTGTCTTTCCATTGGCTACTTCACATGCCTGGAATGCTCTCTTTCCTTACAGCCAATTTATAAAGTCCCTCTCTTCTTTCAGATTCAACTTAAATATCATCTTCTGCATCAAGCCTTTCCTGATTCCCTCAAATGTTAGTGCTTTTCCTTCCAAACTTCCTTGGACTTGAATACTTTGTATATATTTCTATTCATTCAATTTTTTATGCTGAATATATTTATGTATCTACTTATCTCTCCTTTTGAATGCAAGCTCCTTATGAGTAGGAATTGCTTCATTCTTTGTGCTTGAATTCCCAGAGCTCAATACAGTTTTTGATACATAGTAAGTGCTTTATGAATGTTTGTTCATTAATCAATTGAAACTTTTGGACCATTGAAGCCATGTTAAGCTCTTTTAGCTAATAGCAGCTTTAAGCTTGAGATATGTAGAGTTTCATGGGTCTACTTCCATGGAAACCACACAAAATTCTTTCAGTGAAAAAACAGTTCCTTTACTCCTGGAATCTTCAAAGGTATTACTCTACTTTACACTCTTTGAGGGTTTTCCCCTACTGCCATAGAGGGCAGTAAGGGGAAGCAAAGGTTTCAATTCTGTTGGGTTATAGATGGCATTGTGGAGCAATGAAGCCTTAACCAAACTAGTTCTTTCCTAAGCTGATATTAGTTCCTGTCAGCTTCTCGTATCTATTGGAATAGGCCACCTTCTTTTGGTTCCTCTTTTTCCGAATCTCAGCACTGTAGCCTTTTGTGTTTTGTCTTTTGTAAGCAACTTCTCTCATTAGCTTTGCTTGTTAGCTTCACCAAGTCTGACTTCTCAAGTATCTCCTTGAGCTGTGGCTTCTCATCTTGCTTCTTGATGGCTCTTCTGAAATCAGGGCCTCCTCATATGTTATGATCCACCTCTATCTTAGCTGAGAAAACACAAATGCACATTTCTGGCAGATATGACACATAATCTGAGCCCCCCCCCCCAAATCATTAGAAGCTGTAACAGTAAGGCAATAAACACAACATCAGTGATAATTGTGAATATGCCTATGTAGTTCTGTATCGCAAAGTATATGAGACTCTCTACATAGAAGGTAGAAGAAGTAAACTATTTATTCAGACATCAGAGAACCACATCCCACAAGCCATTTATCTAGTCAGTCCACTTCATCATAATAGCAAGGAACTCAAAACATTCAATACACAATATAACAACCTGCAGCCTCACCATCCCAAAACTTCTCCGACCCCCTGCTGGGGTCTTCCCCAAAACAAATTCACAGTACAGCTAAGTCAGCTTATTCAGTTCTAACAATCATGAGGGAGGCCATTAGCAGCCATTAGCAGCCATAACATCTCTCTCTCTCCCAGCATTTCCTGTGACATAACTTCCTTTTCCTGTCCAGAAGCTCCTCCCACCACATATAACTTAGGTTTCCTGTGACATAAGCAGGTCACATGGCCTATTAATGTGTGGGAAAGATCTTCAAATCTAAATTGCTACTACAGAAGCCCATTGGAGAGGAGACCTTGTACTCATTGGTGAAAATCAGTGCTGTGCCTACATAATGGGGTGGAGGGATGGGGAGGGTGGAGTTAGTGAGAGCTGAAGAAAAGAGAAAGCTATTCTCTTTACTCTAAGCAGTCACTTTGCTCTCAAGTCACTTCAGGCTCTTTTGGTTTATAGCTTTGAGAGAAAACATGGATGGTGCCAATGGTGCCAAACCTACTTCAAGTTATTGAAGGGAGAAAAAGACTCTGTGGAGAAGCCAATAGGAGTGGAACTAGCAATTTCTATTCTGTCCTTATTGTTAGCCAGCTACATTACACACTTCAGGGAATTTCCCCTGAGTAAGATCTGGGACTATCCCTCTTCCTTAAACTGAGTTACCTCACTTTCAATGGAAGAGCTCTTTTATTCTGAATTGTCATATATATCTACATACATACATATAAAAGACTACTTTATGGACAACTTACACTTACTTATGGACAAATTACACAGGGCAAACATTCACATGGTGCTCAGAAGAAGTGATACAAGGACATTCTTAAGGTCTCTCTCAAGAACTTTGGAATTGATTGCGTGACATGGGAGACATTGGCATAGGACTGCTCAGTATGGCATGCCCACATAAGAGAAGGTGCTGTGCTCTATAAGCAAAGTAGAATTGAAACAGCTCGAAGGAAATGTAGGATGCGCAAGTTTGGACTATCCACACAAAATGTTCACATGGACTATCTGTGACTGACCTGTGGCAGAGCATTCTGAGCTTCTGGGCTGATCAGCCACAGTTGGACACAGTGAGTCTTGACTCAAGCAGAATGATGTAATTTTGGTCCTCTTCAAGAATGAAGGACAACAACCAACCAACCAACCAACCAAATATATACATACGTGTGTGTGTGTGTGTGTGTGTGTGTGTGTCCTACATATTCTTTCTCTGATTTCTGTTTTGGTTTTAACTTGGATAAATGGATTCTTTACTATTTGCTATGAGTATTCATTGTGGAACTGGCATTTGGTGAGAAGGGCGATGACTTGTATATAAATCTTAGGGTCCTTTTTTCCCTGTTGAAAAACAGCAATCAAACATTTAGAACTACATCCCATAGACTAATAATATTGAAGGAAGCAGATATAATTCTAATCTGGTACTCCTTTCTTCTGAAAAAAGCAGAGAGTTGAGCTCTAGCCCCAGTCTCCCTCCCCTTCTAGCAGGAATTAAAGTCTGTCATGGAAAGGGTTGGAGGAGAAGGTGCTAGAGATGTCTCTTATGCCTACCTTTGAACTGTATGATGGCACCCCCAAGCTACATGTGGAAGGGGGTGCAGCTTTTGTCACTGACACAAACATTTAATAAAATTCCCCACAGTGCCAAAACATTTCTTTGATTCAGTTTCCCAGCAGTAAACTCCAAAGTCTTGAAAACAATCATTTTCAAATTAACTACGGGGAAACAAAGCATTTTAGCCACCTCTAATATCAGTCTTTAGCCTCTCTGAGCTTCTTTCACTCAAGTTTTCTAAGTCCTTTTATTCGAAGGATGGTTATCTCTCAAGTTCTCAAACTTGTGATTCTCCTTAGGCTACTTTTCCCTGTGTTTCTCATGTGTCATTTTCCTGCTCCTTTCAGTAAATAAAGATCCAAATAAAAGAGGGGCAATGTCTTACAAATATAAGATGTTACTATTTTAATCAATCAGAATCCTTTCTTTTCCCCAACAATCTAGGGGTATGGGTGGACTTCAAGATGAGTCAGCAGTTGTATGTGACCAATGAAAAAAATCAGTAATGTAACACTTTGTTTTGTTAATAGAAGCATCCAAATTGTATGGTGTTGATGGTAATTTTATTGCACTACAACCTGTTTCTTTAATCCCTTTCTTTTCTATCTCTTCTGGAAATTCACCATATCTATTTTCTCTCTTTCTTGCATTTTTGATCCCTTCCTTTCCAGTTGATCATTCCTCTCCACCTTCCAAAATGCTCAGATCTCTCTGTCTGCTGGAAAAGACACCAGAGAGGTGTCAGGAATCCTTGGTTCTACTCCTGTGTCTGAAACTAGATAGTTACGTGACTTTGGTTAAGTAATATCCTCTCTCTAGATTTAGTTTCTTCATTAGTAAAATGAAGTAGTTGGACTAGATGAATTCTAAGGTTCTTTCCAGTGCTAAATCCTATGTTTATATATACAAACAATTCAAAGTTCTATTATCATGGCTTTTTTTGGGGCATAACTATTTAAAACAGGTACTTATGAAAGCCAAGTAAGTCTAAAGGGGTTTTAAAATACATATTCATATATGTCATGTGTTTTTGTCACTTATAGATCTGGATTTCCAATAAAATTACAGTATATGTATGTTTGCATGTGTATGTCTATACTGGGGTTCTCTGTGAGCAGACAGGTACATTTCAGTCACATGGAGCAGTTTCTATGTTCCTTGGCTCTAGGAGTTTCTCAGGGGAGAGATTTGTTATAAAGAGCTTTCATTCTTCAAAAAAAGGAAGGAAAAGACAGGTTAATCTTTGAGCAGCTATGGTTAGCTCAGAACTCCTGAGAGTGACAAAGACACTCACTCTTCATTGGGAAATTTGTACATTCAGGCTGAATTTCTCTCCCAGAGCCTCTATATGAAATGGTCATTTGCCTTTGAGTGGCTCTAATATTTGACATCTTTCTTCCATCTATACCTTTCCCTCGGGTTCTGAGAATACTAATGGAAAGCTATTGATCAAGTTGAATGAGATGTTGAAAAGGTTACTGAGAAGCTAGGGGACCTTCAAGAGGTGGCTTGATAAGGACAGCCTGTGCTATGAGGGGGCAGGCAAGCAACCAAAATTCTTACTCAACCAAGCCTTTGTCATTTGTTAGCCTCTCAAGGAAAAGGCTCATTTAATTGACAAGCCCCCAGTTTCCATTCTTCTCAAAGGGAAGTGAGGATGGTTGTCTTGCTGCTGCCCAAAGCTACAAGGGTCTCTGTGGAGATAGTCTCTAGTAAGAATCTGCAAACTTCCACTAGTTGCTCTTGGATGAGTGATCAGAAAATCTAAGTTATTTCAAAAAACACCCTCTGCCTTCAGAGACCAGGAAAAGAGATATTGTGTTTTATCTTGCATAGAAGAAGAAATCAATTGGAAAGAGGAACCTGACTCAATTTTCTGTAACAGATACATGAAATGGATCATTTTATCCAAGTTCTGGTTTATACTCCCCACCTAACAAAATTCCTTTGTGTTCCCAGGCCTTCAAAGGAGGCAGAATCATTTCATGTTTCCTCCTTCCAGTCATTAGTCTACATGCAGCAGGGAGCATTTAACAGAATCTTTAAATCCCTTTATAGTTTATAGGCAGATTCAATATTCCTTTTCATTCCTTCCTTCCTTAAACATTCACCAAGTATCTACTATATGCATAACTCTATGCTAGGCAACATGGGAAATAAGAATAATGGGGCATATTTTCTTGCTGTCAGGGAACTTATACTAGGAGAGATGACACGTATACACAAATAACTAACATGAAGAGAATGTGGCAAGTGCTAGAAAAGTGCTACTGTCAGCACCATGGCCAGAGGCAATGGCAAAGGGGAGAGCAATGCACTTGGTTGGCACTGTGCCAAGGGATAACACTGATCCAGTTTCAAATGAGCTATTCTGTCCGCCAGAAAGTATATATAGAGGGCCAGAGTCATAACTAAGAACTCTAGCATGACGGAAAATTTCAGCTGTGTGGTGGGGCAATGTGTCTAATGTATGACTATTATGGTTTGTGGTTGAGGTAGTATGAAGAGAGGAAATTAAGCGCGTTGAGAAACTGGGAGGCCAGTTTGTTTGAAAAGGATAGGCATTGGGGTAGATAAGAATTTTCTTACAGGCACTGAACTTATTTAAAAGGAGGAACAGTGATCTGGGAGTCCATAGATGATAAGAAGGAGCTTGACAGCATAGAGTAAACTTTAAAGGAGGAAAGGTGGCTACTGAATAATGATAGCAAAGTGAGGATCTGAAATTATGACATATATTACTCCTGGCCCTGTGTGTGAGAAAGCAGCAATCCAGCCTTGGAGAGAAATCCTCTTCTTGACTTTTAAAGTCCTTAATAATTTGGCCCCTTCCTACATTTTCATTTTCTCATTGTACTCTTTTTCGCTTACTCTATGGTCCCATGGTAAATGTTCTTGCTGTTTTTTGCACAGTATGGTTTATTTCTCAACTCTGTTTTCACTGACCATTCCCCATGCCTTCAATACTCTCTCTCACCTCATTTCTAACTTTCTCAGTCCCCTTTAATGCCAGTACCTTTTTTCCAAGCTTATGCACAAGTTATTCCACATATTTATTGTTTGTACATCACATGTTTTCTCCCCATTAGGATGTGAACTCCTTAAGGGTAGAGACTGTTTGAGACAGTGCTTATCACAGCGCCTGGAACATAGTAGGTGCTCAACAAATGCTTGTTGATGTGTCAACATGTAGTTTCCTTAGGAGAAAGCCAGATTTCAGTAAGCACTAAAAAGCAGAAAGAATGAGAAGATGATATCTAGTATCAAAGAATCATATACTTAGAGCTGGCAGGAACCTTAGAAGACTTCTAGTCTGACCCCTTCACTCTATTGTTGGGGAAGCTAAGACCCTCAGAGGTGTGGTGATTTGTCCAAGGTCATATAGGCAGTAAATAGCAGAATTAAAACACATACTAAAGTTCTCTGATTCTAAATCCAGTCATTTTCCCACTGCCCCAAAACAAGAGAATGTTCCAGAAGGTGCAAGAGAAAGTAATGGCAGAGAATGATAGTGACAGGGGGAGGGCTAATAATATGGGGATATAGTCAGTGTCCAGTGTAGCTAGTGGTGAATCTTATTCACTGCTCCTCCCCCTGTGCCAATCCTTCACTAATCCTGGGCTTCTTGCAAAATGTGAGTCCCCAGGGTATGTAGTTCATTGGCATTAAGGCGCGTCCTCTAAGTCTTGGTGGGAAGGCTCTATGGGAGAAGGGTATGGAACTGTAGACGTGGCAATGTGATGTTAGGTGTCAGATCAAGATCAACTGGGTAGCCAGAACTGAAGGCCAGATGGAGGTGGTAGTACTATGGAAAAAGCATTAATAATATCCCCTCCTAGGACGTTGGGCAAAATCCCAGTCACCTTGTTTGTTCAATAGAGTCTTGTGAGGAAGAAGATAATTTAGAGATTTAGCTCATTATGAGGCTTTTAATCTAGTTACCCAGACCTTTTAGTGTTGATGGCCCCACAATCCCATCCTCACCCAAATAATTGATTACTTTACCCAACAGCAGGGATGTTTGGGAAGGACTAACCTTGCTATGGTTTTGGGAAGCTGATACTTTTTTTTTTAATTTATTTTTAATATGTTTAGTTATCAGCATTGATTTTCACATGCGTTTGAATTACAGATTTTCTCCCCATTTCCAACCCCCCCACTCCAAGATGGTG
>CM053626.1:72449135-72469701 GCA_028646595.1 Phalanger gymnotis
GATCTGCCACTTAATTCCTCCCACCAGGTGGGCCTGGGGCCAGAAGCAACTGCAGCTGAATTTCTAAAGCTGCCCCGCCTCCGTTGCCTCAGGGGTGGAAGTCGAACCGCAAACTCCGATCCCGTCCCGCTGCTTTCCCCACTAACCTTTTGCTGTTTGTGGGTTGTGAGGTCTGGTACATGCCACAGCTCAGTAATTATGCGTGCTAGGGCACCCTCTGCTCCACTCCAGGTCTCGTCGATCCGCGGTCTGCTGCGCTGCGCCGCGCCGCCTCGCTCACTGGGCTCTGCTTGGCTCAGCTCGGCTCCGCTCGGCTGGGGGCTGGGAGTTCTGTTTGGGACAGACCTTACCCCGAGACCATCCAGGCTGACCTGGGCTGGAGCCCTGCTTTCCTCTGCCCCTTTGTGGGTTCTGCAGTTCTAGAATTGGTTCAGAGCCATTTTTTCATAGGTTTTTGGAGGGACTTGGTGGGGAGCTCACGCCAGTTACTGCTTTCCAGTCGCCATCTTGGCTCCGCCCCGGGAAGCTGATACTTTGATCTCACAGTTTTACCCCTTTGGGAGTGGTAGCTGCTCACCTTATTCATCCAGGAACTGTGGTCAATGTGGATTTATCTAATTAGAATACTAACTTAAGCCCCATATGCTAGGAGACTTTGCCTTTCCTGCTGCATTTCTGTTCAGTGCATCACGTGAAGATGATATAAGGGAGAGGACAACAAAAGCATAGCTTAATTGTATAAAGTGTCTTTACTCATGGCCAAACAAATAAAAGAAAAGGAACAAAATGAAATATGTGTTAGCCCAACTCCAGGTAAGCTATTTGCCTGTGGTACCTTTGGACCCAGGAAGTCCATAACAAATCTGTAGGCATGTCGTAAACCCAGGAGTCCCTAGACATAGTTCAGATATTTAGATTCAGCCATTCTTAGTGAGAGTGGCAAGTATCCCAAATGCTCAATTTATCAAACTTTCCCTAAACTTTTCCAGTCACAACTCAAATATCCTTCCATTGTCTCTACCACTTTATGCTATCCATGGCAGTTATAGTCAAGTCAGCTGGGAGAAATTCAGAAACTAACTCCCAAGGCTGCAGGCTTTTCCCTCAAAAAATCTGTCACTGGCAGCAACCTCCAATCCTGTTCTCTCATTCCTGGCATGAATTCTCATTGGCTTGGCTGTACAGTACTTTAATCATTCTGCATGGCTTGTTTATCACTAGTGGAACAATATAGTGCAGTTTAAGATTAGGCCAGGCTTGGAGAGAAACTTCTCTTTTTGTGATTTCTCAGTCTTGACCTTAAATCATTACTCTTTGAAAGGTCTCCACTGGCCTGCATCTCTGTTCTTTTTGCCCTTTCTCTTTGGACCTTTTTGTCTGGTTTTGGCTTTATGGAGGGGGCCACCAGGAAACACAAGGCCCATGGAAATCTGGCGAGGAGCAGATACAATCCCTGCCTCGCTGCAAGGTTATAACGCACTGATTGCTACTATAGAGACTTGTGATAATCATCCACAATTACAAACGTAACTGTAGAAAGACTGAGACCCAAGTGAGCTTCTGAAGCTTAGACATAAATATATCATCGAGATCGTGGGAACCTTTGTTATGAGGGGGTTTTTCATGTGAAGTTATGAGAGGCAGTTGTGAAAGGTTTCCCCCCGAGGGGCATCTTGTATACCATGGCTTATTTCTTTGCCTTCCCATTGGCTAGGAATCAATATTTCTATATTACCTAAGTCTGTGATGATAAGAACCTCCTGAGGTAGGTCAGGTTGGATCTTCGATACTGTACATATCTGATATTCTGCTCTATCAGCCACAGGGTGACTTGAGCAGTCTGGACACGAGTAATTCTGTCACTGAGTTTCTTCTTTTCCTACTTCCCCTTCTTTTATCTCACAGGCCAGGTAAGACTGTTCTAGGCTTGGAGAATGGATACCTTAATTTTAGGGAGTGATTTTTAAGGGTAGTGGAGCTAGATGGGCCAACTTCTGTCACCATTCCCACCCCTCCAGCGCTCTTTAGTTGCTTTAGCCCCAACTTTTCCTGAGTCTTCTATTGTGTTGTCTCCCACCTTCAAGGCGCAGCAAACCCAAGCACACAGCTTCATACTTTTGAAGCAGATCAGATAGAAGTGGCTTTTGTGAAAGAAAAATTAAGAGGCCTTTCTTGATTGGCTAATTCTCTCATTGAAAGAGCAGAGCCAAATACTGAGAGAATCTACGGTAGACTTTTGATAGCGTTGAACTACCCCCATTGCAAACATGATGCAACAACTATGATTTTAGGATTACAACAAAGGGGGCAATCGTTCTTTCACTATGTCAACAAATTTGGTGGTTTCAGTTTTGGGTTGGCAAGAGACAATGTTTGTGAGAGTATTTAGGAAAAAGTTCATTCCTGATCCTCAAGAAGTTATTTCCTTCTGCAAAGTATACTATCTCTCTAAGGTCCTTTTCATAAGCAGTTAATGATGAAAAGGACAAGAAATGTATTTTTGTGTAAAGGAAGAGATTTATATCAAGTGTCAAAGGATGTAAGATATTGTTGCTTTTATGGATGAGTAGAAGAAGAAATTTATTTTAAACTGCTAATTTATGTGTATGAAAGAACAGCTTTGAGATGAGATTTGGACAGTTTCAGAGAGCAAATGATCTGTGGTATACATTTGAGGACTTGGCACTTGTCAGGAAGGTAGAGTGATACCTTCCTTTTGTGGGAACAGTTAAAAATTATAAAGAAGCAGAAGAAGATCTTTTATTTATTAAAAACTAGAGAGCTGTGCATGTAAAGAAACAGTTCCAAGAGTACAAAAGAGATAAGACTGTGTTGTGAACTTCAGAGAGCTGAAAAGCATGATGGATTGTCAGCTAATTTGCATACACATTTTTATGACTAAAATGGGTAAAACCAAGAAAATGAAAAATCATATAATCTCTCACTTAGAGACCAAGATATGATTAAAAAAGAGCTATTTGTTGGAGAGGAGAAATTCAGGGAATTGTGGCTTTTAAAAAGCAGAGTTACAATAGACTATCTCAGCAGGAGAATAAGAGAAACTGAGGAATAGTTGAAGACAGTGGGGAGGGCTGAAGAGCTGCTTCCATGGGGTTATAGCAGTTAGAAGCAGTCTGAAGACAGAAGCCTCAGTTTGAGTGATTCCTGACTGGAGAGCAATAATTGAGTTCATTGGCCAAAACTATTACGTTTCAGCATCATCGAGAATCTGAGAAAGATGAAGCTTTTCATAAGGCCTTGTTGTTCTTTTCTCCCATCTCTGGTTGAGAAGGGGTAGTGGACTGCGGCTTTGTGACTTCTTCTGTGTCCTTGTGTTCTAGAAGCTTCTGTGAACTCTATTCTGAGGGGACAGCACAGCATCTGGGTGAGTCAATAACTGGCTGGGCTGGTCAGAGATATCTAGTCAGAGACAGCCAATTTTGTGAGCTTTGTAGTCCTCTAGCTTAAAGAGAACTGCTGTTCACATTAAGAGCTAATACTTTCTAAACAGTCTTTTTAAGAGTGTTGGTTAACTGAAAGAACCTGTAAAGCCTGTGCTCTAGTAACGAGTGAAGAGTGGTGAAATTCAATAGTCAAGCAGGAACAGGGAGATATAAGCAGTTTTGTGTGATGCAGATGTTCTTCAATGGACCAGTAACATTGGAACCTGAAGTCCAGAGTTCCTCCCTCATGTGTTTCCCTTCTAGATTCCTGTAAATGTGTACCCACTCTTTACTATATCTACTGAGTGTATTGGTGAGGGAATACAATCTAGGTTCACATGTGTATTCTGATAGGCTTATATTATTATTTCTCTTATTATAAAGTAAATGGTTATGTTTCAGATCCAAAAAATGTCGTTATAGTGAGTGGCTGGTTGTATAGGTAGAAAACACATTAGAAGAGACTTTGAGAGCTAGGGTGGTGAAAAGAGTTACCCATAGGACCCTGAGAAAGTTTGAATATAAGGTGATGATTACTTCTGGAATCTTAGATGTATTAATGGGAACATGTTGGAAGAATGAGTCAAACTTATAGAGAAGTAGGGATATTTGACATGCCCCATTGGAGGAGTGATAAATAGATCTATCTTGTGTGGCATTTTATACCTCACTCACCACGTTAATGTCACATTCTTTTTTATTATAGTCCTCTCTCTCTCTCTCTCTCTCTCTCTCTCTCTCTCTCTCTCTCTCTCTCTCCCCCACCCTCTCTCTCTCCTTTGTCTTTCTCTCCTTCCTTTCTTCCTAACCCTCCCTCCCTTCCTCTTTCCCTCCTTTCCTTCCTTCCTTCCTTCCTTCCTTCCTTCCTTCCTTCCTTCCTTCCTTCCTTCCTTCCTTCCTTCCTTCCTTCTTTCCTTCCTTCTCTTCTTTTTTCTTTCTTTTAAGAAAGAAAACAACCTGTACTTTTTCATCAAGTGGTAAGACTTGACCATGATCACTATCTTTAGTCATGATCCTCTGACCTCAGATAGTTTGGCTAGGGTTCAGGAAGCATGGATCTACATCGAGCTGGGATTATATATATGTAAGTCTAGATTTATGGCTTGTGATGGGCATCGTGTATATTTGGTTATGCCCTTTGAGTTGGCTAATATACTTTGCAGCTCCTGATTAATTAGATGTTGGCAGATCTTTTTGACCAACACGTTGTGCCCTACTTAGATGACATTCTTATTTTCTCCCTCGGTGTGAAGAGAACGTATTAGATAAGTACTCTGCTGGTTGCAAGCCAAGAAGCCTTCTGCCATCCAATCCATCCTTCACAAATTTCCAGTATAATCCTCCTGATACATAGATATGGCCATTTAATACACCTGCTCAAAAATTTTCAGTGATTTTATTGGCTATGAAACAAAACACAGACTTTTAAACTTGAAATTCAAAGCCTTCCACAATCTGGTTCCAAATTATCTTTCCAGCTTTCTTTCACTCTTTCTCTTTATGAACTATATAACCTCCAAATTCGATGACTTTCCAGTCCTTAACCTCATCCTGCCCTTTCCCACTTCCATGTGCAAATATATGCTATCCTCTAAGCCTGGAATGAACTCGTCCTGTATCTTCATTCCTTTGAAGCCCATTCTGTGTGCCTACTAATAGGATCATGCCTTTTAGAGCTAGTGCTATTATCTAGCCCAACCCTGTCATTTTACAGATGAGTGAATTGTGACCCAGAGATGCTAAATGACTTGCCCAAATTCAATTAGGTAATAAGTAGTGGAACAAGAATTTGAACTCAGATCAAACGGGTTCTGAATCAATTTCTCTGAAGTCTTTCCCAGTCAGATGTGATCCTTCTATTAACTCTTATACCACTGGCTAGGATCTCTCCTCTGATGTTCTATTTAGCTTGTATTGTAGTTATTTGTGTACATGCCCTATTTACTGTATTATAAACTTGTCAAGGGCAGAGATGATTTCTATTTTTTTCACTATTGCATCTCCAGAACAAAAGAGTGCCTGGCCCATAGTAGTGTTTAATGAGAGTTTGTTGAACAGAAATGAGTTTTTCCTTGACAATTGTTGAATAGCAAGCACTTCCTTATGTGGATGTGGTAGCACACAAAGTCTATGTTATAGAGTTTTTATAAACTTATGGGCAAGATTACTTGGCCCCTGGATCATTTACTTGAGATAAATTTAAAAAAAATAATGATATCTTCCATTGGGACTGAGACTTCCAGAAAAAAGCAACTTGCTTTAGTTTGAACAATATGACAAAGGCAAAACAAAGTCCAGCATTTTCATCACTGGGCAAGACTAAACACTGACTAATGTCCTGCTAGAGAACAATTAGCCCATCGATAAATTATCTTTTACTTCCACTGAAGTTACTTGTTTTCTTAAAATACCATAGGTGAGATAGAGCCACTGTAGATGAAAAGTTGCAATTATCTTAGAAATTTGAAACAAAAAAGAAAAGAAAAAGAGAAAATAACGAGATATAAAATGATCTTAAATAAAAAGAAATAAATATCATGGCATCCTTTTGTTTTTAGTAGTACTATTGAGACACAGAACTAGTGCTCACTTATGCATGCTCATACAGTGTCAGATGTTTAATGACAATAGTATTATACATATATATCTAAATTTGTGTAACAAAGAATATGACTAGACCCATGGTCTTAGAGGATAATAGATCATAGATCTGAAGGACATAGATCTGGGACCTTGGAGGTCATCATTAATTGCCTTATTTTAAAGGGAAGGACACTGAAAGCCCTTTGAGATTAAGAGACTTGTCCAAAGTCACAAAGATAGTTAGCATCAGCCTTGGGACTTGAACTCATGACTTTGTTGTGAACTATGAACCCTATACTTGAAGTAGTCATCCTAGTTTCTCCTTTACTTCATGAGTTGTATAAGTAGGCACTAGCATATTACCAATGTGTAGAAGAAATTGCATATAGAATATCGCCAAGAAATGTATGATTGGAAAAAGAGATAGGCCAGTGAGATGTTATGCTGAGATGTTATGTCAGCTGAAATACTATGTTCTCCACCAAATATGGCTGGACCAGTAGAGCCCATTTGTCTTGCTGTCGCAGAGAGCCAATGTCTGGGAGTATGTTTTAGCACCGGAACTTTCCACCTGATTTAGCGAGCCCTACGTTAATATTCTCAAAAGACCTAGAAGAAGGCCTTCATTGGTAGATAATTATTGAAAGATACAGGCAAGAATCGCACAGAATGGGAAGCTGAGGATAGGGTTCAGTCTTCACTGGCAGAAAGAATAGCCCTTGTTGATTAGAATTTATATCCATCGAAGTTTAACAATCGTTATAATTAATAATACTAAACACAAGGAGCTGGTTTGAACTGTTAGATTGTTAATGCTTTGAGGGACCATGTATTCATTACATTCTAACTTCCCCAGTACTAATTTTGTACATAGTATGTGCTTAATAATTATTATTGCATGAGTAAGTCACAGAACTACAGATTTCAGAGTTGAAAGAGATTTCACAGGCCAGCTAGTCCACTTAAACATGAATTCCTGCTACAAAATATCCAACAGAAAGTTATCCAGCTTTTGTTTGAAGAGCTCCAGTGAGGTACCTAATGAGGTAGCCCATTTCACTGTTGGAAAGCTCTCCTTGTTGAATTTTTTGAAGAAAATTCATCCTTTTTCATAACTTTCATCGTTTGTTTCTGGTTTTCTACCCATTTGGGCTAAATGCTCTCTGGAATTTGCACTCTATTATCTGCCCTTGCTTCCATCATCTGTACATCTGTTTTAAACAATCTAAGTTGGTTGATGAGTTCCTTATCCAGCCTTTTTCTCTTTTGACAGTTGTCCTTTTTTCCCCCTCTTTGTATTATTTGAGGGGCATTGGTAGCCAAGCTATCAAGCACAGATTTGGGAATCACTGAGTTAGGCTTTGGAATTTATGTATATATGGAAAAAGACATAATAAATTTGTTCATTATTCCTGTAATGGCATTAGTTGGCATTTGTTTATTTTTTTAAGCACCAACATATAAATATCACCCACATCTGTTGGTTTGGTTTCTTTGGCCAAATATGTAGTTGGTCAAATTTGCACCACTGATGGGATCGACGGCAGGTCCAAGCAAATCAGTTGGTTCAACTAAGTGAAAGTCCACCTGTTTAGGTCAAACTGACTCATCGTCCTGGTTTTGTTTAACCTGAATAACTAAAGCAACATTTGTTATCTGGGTGACTCCAGAACCCTGACCAGCTGTGCTGTCATTCCCGTGTGAGCCTGATTGCTTTTGGCTCTCCCCAGTTCGGTGTCTTCCATCAAATCAGGCTTTTCTCCATGGGGGTATTTATTATGTGCCATTTTGAAAATAAAAACGACGCAGAGCAGTCATCCAGCAAAATCCTAAAACATTTTATTACCCGAGACGGCGAGGAGACAGGTTTGACGTACAACACTGGGAACAGTGAGGGACCTACAATGTGGTCCTAAAGCGTGATTTAATGAAGCTTGGAGAATTTAGTTCAGTTGAAAAAGTTCAAAGCTGCTTGAGGTATGGCAGGAGTTGAGCCAGCCTGTGTCCCTGGCTGAGCTGTTCTCCACCAAGTATGGCTGGGCCAACAGAGCCCATTTGTCTTGCTGTCGCAGAGAGCCAATGTCTGGGAGTATGTTTTAGCACCGGAACTTTCCACCTGATTTAGCGAGCCCTAAACTTGGCACTGTATCCCAGCAGCTTCCGTTTTACAAGGCCAGCAGTTAATCCAACAAAAGGCTAGATTCATTTTCCTCTATACCCACTGATTGCCAGCTGAGAGCTGGTTGCTGTAAACTCGCTTTTTTATTTTTACATCCATTTTACTGGAATTAAGGTCGTTTGCCCCTCAATAAATGGCACTGTGCTATCTCCAGCAATGTTTCCTACTTTCTTCCTCTGGTAGATTGTCCTTTAACTGATAACTAAATTGTCAAGGTGATTCCTTTCCTTTGACTTTATTCTCACATAACGTTTTGGCCAAGGCCAGCAAATCCTACCTAAGTCCCTTGGGTACACTCTGACCTTAGAAAACCCAGACAGAATGAAATATCCTTAGAACCTTGAGCAGAAGAGCATTTATGGAGAGCCTCTTTTGTTTTGCTGCTCCATCAGCATCATCCTTGATTATTGTCATCATCGTCAAATATGTGGAAAGCAACTATGACATAGTGAAAAGAGTCCTAGACTAGTATTAAGAAGGGCAGAGTTTAGGTTTCACCTTCTTTTTTTTTTTTGCTGTATGACCTCTATAACGTCTACGAGCCTCCATTTTCACATGAGTAAGAAGGGGATAAGTATACTTAAACTGCCTACCTGACTAGGTTATCAAGAGAATCAAGTGAAATAATATATATAAAGCACTTTACAAACTGCATTGCATTTACAATGTGCATTGCAGTTATTGGCTATTATTATTTTCATAGTATGATGATAGTAATAAACCTCCACTGTATGCCTAATTTGGGGGGTCATGGTGTTGGGCTCTAGGGATACAAAGAAGTATAAGCCATTCAATTTCATCATGGTGCACTAGAAAGTACACTGGATTTATAGCCATATTACTTGGGTTTTTAATCCAGTGTGTCCCATGGCAAGTCATTTAAGTTGTCTAGGCCCCAATTTCCTCATCTATGAAATGAAGGAGTTGGATTTGTAGTTCTTTCCAGCTCTAATTCCTTTGGCCACATAATTAAATTCAACAAATATGTATTGAAAACCTTCAATGGATAGAATATTGGTGGTAGAAGCTGGGGGAGATGTATCAGGTTTCTAGATAGGACAGAGTACCTTCCCTCATAGAATTTGCTAACTTACAGCTTTGTAAATTATCGGTGTCTTATTTACGTATAGAAAATAATTTTAAAAACTTAGTCAAACAGCATTTTTCAAGAGCTTATTATGTTCCAGACGCTGTGCTAAGCTCTGGAAATAAAAAGAAAAGCAAAAAATTGCTCCTGCCTTCAAGGAACTCACAACCCAATAGGGAAGAGACCTATAAATAACTAGGTACACACAATATAAATAAAATGAATGGATAGTAATTCCTGAAGTGAAGGCACTAGAAGTTGGGGGACTGGAAAAGGTCTCCTGGAGAAGGTGGGATTGGTGCTGAATATGGAAAGAAGGCAGAGAAACTAAGAGAAGGAGGGGAGAAAAGAGACTATTATAGCATATGCCATATTTCGCTGCTGGGACTAACTCAGACTTTTCTGTAAACCTTGAATCTTGCCTAGTGATTAACATATATGTTGCAAATTAAACTTTTAAAAAAGTTGGGTTATTTCTGCTCATGAATGGTGCTGAAACACACCCCTAGAAAGGCCGGTCTCCATTTTGCTCTTGTTAAATTTTGATTATTCTGGCAAGAATGAGCATGTGTTAGAAGCACCATTAGCTCAAACCTGAAGCCATTCTCTACAGATGAAGAGATAGAGGTGAACCAAAAGAAAGGGCCCCACAAAAACAACATTAATGGAATCCAGAAATTATGCCTATGCTTCTTGCTATATCAAGTTCAGGTTCTGTAAACAAGGTTTATATCCTCAAGGGCTTACAATCTAGTTAGGAAGCCAGGATAGATGATGTGACTATCGCTATATCATGTGATCATTAAGTCTTAATGATCAGAATTGCATCCTTCTAACTTATTCATCTATTCATATAGATATTTAATAAGCATTAATTAAACACATCTTAGTATGGCAGGAACTGTGATAGCCTCTGGGAATACGAAGACCAAAAAAAGAGAAAAACTCCCTGCCTTCAAGGAACTTATAGTCTATTGAGGTGAAGCAACATGTACACAGACAAGTACATATAATATATGTACTTATATAAAATATGATTTACGTATGTGTTTATATTTATGTTAAGTATATGTATATATTTATGTTATATATAACATATTTAAATTGTACATAAAGTGTTAGAAGTAGTATGTAATGCATTTACTATGTTTATATATTATAGTAAATGTTTTCTATATATTTATATGTATCGTATACATATAATATAATATTAATATATTGATATAAAGCAATGTATTATAATTATGATATATAAATATATAATAGATATAAATATATTATCAATAAATTACACATATTAGGATACTATACAGTATAATAATATATAATATATAACATTAGAGAAAAAAATAACACCTTAATGAAAGAGTAGCCAGGACCACCAAAAAAGATATGTGTGGGGAACTAAAATGATTGATAATCTGCCTGACTGCTTACCAGCCTAGTATAGAGAAGCTGCCACTCTTACATACAGATCCCTGGCATTCTTTCTGAGGATAGGCCCTTAGAACAATAAACTTTTGTTCCCATGAGGGGTGGGGTTGAATTTTCCCTTTCTCTTGTTATTAATAATTCCATTTAAAAATTGGGCTCCATTTCAGTAGAATGGACAGTTATCTATTCTTTCTCCCCACCCATTTCTTTGCTTTCCTCTGGCCCAGTCCTTATATAAAGCCAGTGAAATGACAAATTGAGTCTCTCCTGTCTCAGATCTTGAATCCAACGACAGACTGGTGTATTGGGAAGGCTGTGGAACACAACAAACTACCTCCCCCCCCCACCCCCAAGGCCTGTGGCTGACCATTTGTGAAGCCAGCATGGCTTTTTAATTTTCTTTATATTATAAATACTTGTGGGAAATGGCTCACATTCAGAATCATGTTTGCCCTGTAGAGACTTTCCTTTCCTGCTCTATGGGCCATCCAACGCTTTTCCATGTGATGGCCTGTAATTAAGGATGCAATAAAGCTTTTTGAACCTTAAATTGTAAGCCGTGGGTCTTTTCTGATTGAATGACTCTTCCCATGCCAGCAACGTCTCATTCCTCTTCAGGCTGCACTCCAGACCTCCTCTCCTAAGTCCCCACTTCCCATCCTGAATCTCATTCCAGCCCTGGAATTCACACAGTGGAAGTACCCTCTGCCCCTCTGGCTTCTTCCCTCTGATTGGATGGCTTTTCCCCAAATCTCCATTTAAGGATGAAGCCTAGAACAGCTATGTTTCATTCCTCTAAAGGCTGTATTCCTTACTTTCTTTTCCATATCTACCCTCTTCCCCATCCAATTAGGTTATCTTTATTGCCCCCACACCTTTCAGTTTTCTTTTATGTGTTGCCTTTCTTCGTTAGAATGTAAGCTCCCTGAGCATAGGGACAGTTTTTTTTACTGGTACTTGTGCCCCCAGCATTTACCACAGTGTCTGGCACATAGTATTTGTTTAAGAAATGCTAGTTGACAAACTGACTGACAATATTAAACCAGATAAATTTGGACTAGTAGCTACTAGCAATGGGAAGAATATATAAATGGTGTATCTGTCCTTGTTTATTCTAAGGAGATTGTAGGTGGGCAAATGGGGCAGGGGAAGCAAAATGGTAAGTTCTAAATGTTTCCGTTAAAATCATTCTCTGATGCCCTATTGTGACATAGAGATGACCTTGAGTTATCAAAAATTATGCTTGCGGAGTACAAGCTCTGGCAGGTCCCACCAAGCTGGAAGTACTTGCAGGATGGAAATGCCAAAAGACTCAATATCTGTTGTCCAAAGATTGACCTAACTCACTTTGGAGGGACTCATTCCCAGGTTGGCAGGGTAATGAATATTTCAGTCATTGAAATTCTCAATGACCATCCTAAGACACAAAAGAGTTGTATTCTAGGGAGCACTAAGAAAATCATGGATCTTTAAAGTCTTGAGGAATATGACAGAAGCAATGCTAGTAAAGTGACTTTGATACTTCAAAAGAGTCATAATTTCACAGGTGTGATGATTTACTTAACAACTTCAAATCACAAACTCTATGCCAAAGAATTTTTTGAGCTATTGTACACCCCAAATTCATCACCTGTTGACCAATATCTGGTGATACACCGTGCTGAAGTCATCTCAATTAGGTCTTGAATGAAAGACAGTCTGCTGTAGGCTGTTATCAAAACAGGTTGGAATGCTCTGCCAGACCTTGCACCTTGCCATCGTAGCCTTCAAGACCTAGAATCACCTCCCCACCACGAGAACACATTGGAGTAGGACTTTAGTGGAGGATCAGTGACAATGTCATTGATGTGAAGTGATTGGCTTTTTAAGGAATTCAGATCACAGATAATGCCAAAGTAGTCTTTGAAGACCTTGAGCACTAGAGGACAAGAAAAGAAGTCTAAAAAGATTGAACCCCCAAATCTAAGCAGTGACAACTAGAGGACTGTCTATCTACCTCCTATCTACTTCCTACCTACCCCACAATCTATTAGCACATTTTCCATGTTGCCGGTCTTCCCAACAAATGAATTGTGCCCTCTTGGTTAAAACTCTTTTTTTCCTCAGCCATCAGGCTAACTTTGTTGGGACTGTCAAAATTACAAGTAATCTGGAGATTAGGGATCCCTTTCCCGATCCTTCTCTCACTAACTCTTCTTTTTGACAAATGAATGATCAAAAACCTTCTCCTTACAAATTAGTTCCACTGCATTGTATGGAACTGCCTTTATGAGTCTCTCCTCCATTTCCTAATTGCTAACCTTCAGTGTGTTAAACATTAGTACCCAAAGTCCCAGTCCATATATTCCAAGTTACAGGAAAGCATCTGTTTCTTGGAAAACATTATAACCTCATAAGGGCTATAAGCTTTGTGCTATGCATTTCTGAAATTCGTCCTCATTTCTTCATTTAACTTTTCATGCCTTGGTCTTAATTACTGACCTCTGCAGAGGGAGGTCCAACTTTGACCTATCACTAGATATGTGTTGGTAATGATAAAAGGACTTTACCTTATATATCAACATACTTTCCTCCCTTGAAGTCAAAGTATCTCACTTTCAGAGAGGGAAACTGTTGTACAGAGAGGGCAAGTGACTTTCAGGAGGTCAACAATAAATTTATTTGTTTATCAAGAGTAGAATATTAATTATAGCTATTATCTTCATATAGTGCTTATCATGTGCCAGGAGCTGGGCTAAGCTTTTTGCAATTATTTTCTCATTTGGTCCTCACAAAATCCTGAGAGGCTGTTATTCTCCCCACTTTACAGATGAGGAAATTGAGTCAAAAAGAGTTAAACCTCATATACTATTACTACATATAGTCTCACATACTATTAATCACCTGAGGTCAGATTTGAACTTAAGTCTTCCTTATTCTAGACCCGGCGCTCTATCTATAGCACCACATAGCTGCCATATTCCCTCTTGTACTTCTTTTGGAGGCATCTATGAGGCAAGCTGGTGGTAGCAAAACTAGAGTCAAGAGAAAAGTCAGTTGAATATCTCTTCCATCAGCTTTTGGGTTTATTGAATATAATTTTGAGTCTCACTTAGGTATGTAGGATAACTGCATAAGGAAGAAATCACTTTCATAATAGCAGCTGGAATCTGGTACAATGCAAAGAATGCTGGATTTGGTATGAAAGAGGAAGAAAGCCCTGACTTTGAAATTGGGGGACCAGCTCTGGCACTTATTACCTGGTGACTGTAGACAAGTGACTTAACTTCTCTGGGCCTCAGTTTGCTCAACTATAAAATGAGGGTGTTGAACTAGATGACTTGTGAGAGCTCTTCCAGTTTCAAAATTCATGATCCTATAACTTGACTTAGCATGTCAACTCTGTGACTAGTATAAGTTCTATGACCTTGAACCAATTGCTTCCTGGGCTTCAGTTTCCTTTTCTGCAAAATGGCAGAGGTGAGGGTGGGAAGAGGTTGAACCTTCCGGCTCTAAATCTGTGTCTATGTATTTGTAATCTAGGCAACTTTGGCAGCTCTGAGGTAAACTATTAATTTAGTTTGTATCCAGGCCAGGATAGACCTAAGGTGGTGTCATTCCCAACCACCCCTGTGTTCCTATATGCATCATCAGAACAAGGAAAATCTGGATGTCAACTTCTGAATGCAAATGAATTTGAATCTCTGGTAGATAACTTCACTCTCCTTAGCAGCCACAGCTGGGTAGCCACTAGAGAGTTTTCAGGCTAGACATGTTTTCCCCCCAACATCTGTCAGCTTAGCTAACTCAGAGATCCAAATGAACAATGTAACACTCCAGATCATTATCTGGATTTGTGACTCTCCCTAGAGGAGCTGGGATTCAGAATGACAAACAGGATTTGTGAGGCATCAGAAATGGAATTTTCAGCTTTATGAGGACGATCATCATTATTATTTGTCATTAGCAAAATACCAAAATAATTTCATTATCATAATTTTGATAGAATCAAAAATAAAACAAGGAAAAACATCGAGTCCCCAGTTTTATGCCAGCAAGTCCTTCTGAAGTTCATTCAATACAAGGTAAGCCTATTAATTAAGTTTAGGTCTTTGGGTCAAGTGCACAGTTACAATTTCCCTTCCCTAAACTACCTGCTAATTACAGACTCTGGTCTTTACAATTAGAGCTTTTCAGAACACAGAAAAAAACCCCACTACAATCCATGCTCCCGTGTAGAAAATGGAAATTAATTTTCCTGTTACATCTAGTTAAGTCAATAAGAATTGAGCACCTACATTGTGACAAACATTGTGCAACATCCTGTGGGGGAAGCACAGTACAGAGGCTTACAAGTCATTGTTTTACACACACACATGCACACAAACACACAAACACAAACACACACACACATCCCCCAATGCAAAACAATACAAATGACTTCGCTGAAATTCAACTTCAGTGCACTATTGTGGTGTCAAAGTGACTGTGGGTGCCCAAGTCTATGCTAGCGGAGCTTATACACTAAAAGTTTCTATGAAGTTGTAAAGGATTTGAGGATGGGTCTAGTGATAATTTTCTCCTAGTGATGCTATATGTGGATGAATCACAGAATACCACCACGATCTCATGCAAGTGATCCAAAACACAATGGCAAATACATGGTATGTATATATAGACTGTGACATATTAGCAATAATGATTATATAATAAAATATATAATAAAATAAAAGCGCCATGAGAGACATAATGAAGGAGATGGATGGTGGGGAAAGGGGGTGGAACTGATTATATCACCAGAGTGAGGTTGGATGTGTGTGGATGGGTTGAGATCTGCAATACTGGAAGGAATGTTGGCATTGATGAGGTTGCAGACCTGGGTGAATATTTGAGCATATGAAATACTGACCATTGAGTGATCAGTCATTGAATCCATGGGGTGTCCTAGCTAAACGAAGAAAGGTATGTAACCAGATGATAAATTTTTTTTAGCTGCAGGAACTCAACACCACCACTACTACCTATTATGTACAAGGTATGCTACTAGGTCTTGAGGATTCAAAGACAAACACAAAATGGGCTCTGTACTCAAAGGTCTTACATATTGCTGGTGAGAAAAATTTACACAGAAAGATAAACATAAAGTATTTTGGGTAGGGAATTCCATTTATAATGGATGAGGAAAATGGAGCTGAATGACACTGAAACTGAATGACAAGTCCATAGTCACATAGCTAGTTGGTGACAGAAGAGGGATGAGAACCCCAGGATCTCAATCTTTTCTCCATTGCAATACAATGGCTTCAGCTACATTTGAGTGGTGGGTAAGATTTGGATCATGTACACATACACATATACACACACACTCATACACATATATATTTCTGTATATGTACATATTAAGTGCTTATTGAATCTAGACATATTGTGTATATATATTATATACATATATATGAATATATATGAGGTAATTGTTATTATTGCTATTATTTTTCACCCAGTGGTTTGAGTTTTGTCCTTGGATCTATACAGAAAGTCTAATCTTCTTTCTATATGGCAACACTTTAAATATTTCAAAACAATTATTAGTTCCCATTGAACTCAATTTCTTCTGGCTAAACATCCCTATTTCCTTAAACTGTTCCTTATATGACATAATTTCCAGACATCAGTCTTGCTCACCCTCTCTAGATGCCTTCTGGTTTGCCAATGTCCTTTCCTTTAAAATATGGTATCCAGAACTGACCATGAAGCTTCAGATGTTCTGACCACTGCTGAGCGCAGTAGGACTACTTTCTTTCCTTATTCTGCTCCCACCTCCACAGGAACCTTATTCTGATGCCCCAGTTCTGTGGATTTGAGCCAACGGAGTGCAAGCTTTGACTGGTTCCACTTAGCTGGAAAGGCCTGACTCAGAACTATGATCCGTGGGGTGTCCTAAGTGCAGAAAGGTATGTAACTGGATGCTGAATTTTTTTTTAGCTCCAGGAACTCAAGAACACCATCTACTAGGATGAGGAAGGACATGTGATCTGTATCAGTGATCAACACATCGAAACTAGAAAGCATTTATTAAGCACCTACTAAATTCCAAATACTATGCCAGGCACTGGGGACACAAAGATAAGGAGCTTATATTATGTCAGGAGACAAGATGTATCTATATAAATATATACAGAATTAACACATGGTGATTACATGATAGTTTAGGGAGGAAAGGGATGAGGAAGGAGAAAGGGACCAGGAAAGACTCCATGTTGAAAGTGATACTTGAACTGAACATTGAAGGAACTAAGACATTCTGGGAGGCAGAGATGAAGACGGAGTGTATTCTGGGAATAAGAGATGGGTAGCACAAAGGTATAGAGATAGGAGATATAGAATCATTTGTGAAGAATACCAAGAAGGCCAATTTGGCTTGACCGATGCTGTCAAACTCAAATAGAAATGGATCCCTGCAGGCTACATACCAACTTAGAAAACCACAAATTAATGTTATCTGTGTTGCATTGTATTTTTATTTATTTTATTCGATATTTCCCAATTACATTTTAATCTGGTTCAGCTACTTAAGAGTTTTGCAGGCCTCAAGGTAATTTGACTCTACACCTCTGAGCTAGAACATAAAATGTAGGACAGGAAACTATATAATGAGAGGTAGAAAGATGAGTTGGAATCAGGATGTGAAGGACTTTTAAGCCAAATATGGGACTTTATATTTTATCCTAAAGGTGATAAGGAGGCACTGGGATTTATTGATAAAGTGAATAGTGAAGGATAATGTCAAGATTGCTAACCTGGGAGATTAGAAGGGCAGTGGTGCTCTTGACTGAAATAGGGAAATGAATTCTGTTTTGGACGTTTTGAGTTTGAGATGTTTGATCGAAGGGAATGCAACTTCCTCATCTGTAAACCAAATGGGTTGCACTCTGTAAAGTCTAAGGTCCCTTCCAGAACTCAATCTATTATCCTATGGATCTTTCGAGTGTCCTCCTGCACATCTTCCTTTGTCTCGACTTTTGTAAGACTGCTATATTTTGGTACTCTTCCTGTCCATCTAACAACATTTCAGTCTCCTTTGAGGGGTTATCTTTCACATCTCCACCTGTAACTGTAGATATCTTGGGCCCCCTTCTCTTCTTTCTCTACACTCTCTTCCTTGGAGATTTCATCAGCTCCTATGGGCTGAATTTTCATCTCTATGCAGGTGATTTCCATATATATATATATATATATACATATATGTATGTATGTATGTATGTATGTATTTTTAGTCCTAATCTTTTTCCTGAACTCCAGTCTTCCATCAGCAATTTGAAATATCCAGTAGTCATCTCAAACATAACACATGTAGAATGGAACTCATTATCATAATCCCTAAACTTGTTCCTCCCTCCAATAAACAAACTTCCTTATTTATATTAAGGGCACAATTATCCTTCTGGTCATCCAGGTTCTCAAGCTTAGAGTTGTCTTCAACTATCTTTTCTCCCTCTCATCTTTATCCCATTAGTTGCTAAGTCTTGCCAATTCTATGGCACCAGTATCTTTTCCGCCCACTAATGTGGTCACTGTCCTAATTCAAGCCTCCATCCCTTCTTACCTGGACTATGGTTATTACTCCTAACTAGACTTCCCATTTCCAGTTTCTCCTGTATCTAGTCATCCTCTGATAGTCAACATCATATTCCTGAAGTACAGGTCTGTCTGACCATATCATTCATTACCCCACTCAAGAATTTTCATTGCCTCCCATTGTAAACTTTTCAACTTCTTCTGTAAAACTCTTGATAATCTGACTCCACGTTTTTAGAAATGGTTCATATTTTGCTTCACTCTACATTCCAGTCAAACAAGCCTCCTTGCCATTTTCTCATCTCCCACCTCCATGCTTAGAATACATTTCCTCCTCATCTCTGTCTCTTAGAATCTTTAGTTTCCTTCAAGTACCAGCTTCAGCTTTGTGTCTTATAGACTTTTCTGAACTGTTAGTCTATCCACCCTCTTCATATTATCCTTTATTTAGATTTCTGAGTACAAGGTGTATTAATCTCTTCTGGGCCCATCAGAATATTTTGCAAATAATAGGTGCTTCCTAAATTCTTTTTGAATTGAATTGAATTCTGGAAGTACTCAAATTATGAAGTATGTGTTCTGAACCTTTGCTGGACTTAGAGTTGAGTTCAAATCCTGCCTCAGATACTTACTAGCTGTGTGACCCTGGGAAAGTCATTTAATCTATATCTGGCTTAGATTCCTTTTCTTAAATGAGAATAATGTTTTCTAACTTCCAAGACTGTTGTGAGGATGAAATGAGAAAATATTTGTAAAGTGCTTTGTGAACCTTGAAGTATTATATAAATGTTGCTGTTGTTATATATTCTCAAATTTTATTCATTTAAAAAATAAAACATACATTTGTTTTTAACTTACTCTTGGGACCCATCAGCATGATTTGGTGGCATTGTTACTGGGTATGGAGTCAGAGGTCCTGGATTCAAATTCTGGCTCTGCTTCTTGCTTGCAAGGTAAAATTTTTTTGGAGGCAATCAGGGTTAAGTGACTTCTCCAGGGTTGCACAGCTAGTAAGTATCTGAGGCTGGATTTGAACTAAGGTCCTTCCTGACTCCAGGGCTGGTGCTCTATCCACTGCACCACCTAGCTGCCCTGCTGGCAATGTAAATTTGAGCAAATCACTATGATTCTCCAGGTCTCAGTTTCCTCATCTGTAAAATGAACGTTTGGATTAGATTACTTTTATAGTTCCTTCCTGATCCAGTTATCAACAAACACAAACCTTCATATACAAACTCCACACACAAAGGTTTTATTGGCATTTTTAGTTGCTATGTCACTCTCTGTCATCATGTTGACTTTGCAGTAAACTAAAACTCCCTAGGTAGCTTTCATACCCTAATCCTGAACCAGTACAGCTGATTGAACCTAAATGTAGGTCTTTATTATATCTCCCTATTAAATCTCATCTTGGGAGTTTAAGCCTATAAATTCCGTCTGTGATATTTTTAAATTTCAATTCCCTTATCCCCTGTATTAGTCATGTCTTCCAATATTGTGTCATCTGCTAATCTGATAAGTGTGCCTCATACAACTTCATCTCAATCAATGGCAAAGGGCTTGAGCTTTCCTTCTCTAAAAGAGGCCTATTCACTGAATGGGCATTACCTCACTCTAAGTGAGTACATGAAAAGGCCTGAGCCTAAAAGGGTCAGGGTTTCCCAATGTGCCTTGGGCCATCTCCAGTCATCCTGATGAATATCTTGCCACCGGACCCAAATGGCTCTGGAGGAGAAAGTGAGGCTGGTGACCTTGCATAGCCCTCCCTCACTCAAATCAGAGTCAACTACAAGTCATGTCTTCATTTCCCTGATGTCATGGTCCTCTTCAAAAATGACCATGCTGCCTGAAAAAGGATCCAGCTAGTTGAGTAATTCAGCTTGTCCTCTCCCTCTTCCTCTCCTTCTCCTTGAAAAGAAGATAAATTTTGGTGGCCAGAAGCTGTCCACTTAACTTGGGTTTACTGGCTAGATTTCTTTCTTTCTCTTTCCTTCCTTCCTTTCTTTTTTTCTTTCTTTCTTTCTTTCTCTTTCTTTTTCTCTCTTTCTTTCTTCTTCCTTCCTTCCTTCCTTCCTTCCTTCCTTCCTTCCTTCCTTCCTTCCTTCCTTCCTTCCTTCCTTCCTTCCTTCCTTCCTTCCTTTTCTCTCTCTCTCACTGTCTCTCTCTCTTTCTTTCTTTCTTCCTTCTCTCTCTTTCTTGACTTTCTCTCTCTCTTTCTTTCTTTCTTTGTTTCTCTTTCTTTCTTTCTTTCTTTCTTTCTTTCTTTCTTTCTTTCTTTCTTTCTTT
>CM053626.1:72470201-72497830 GCA_028646595.1 Phalanger gymnotis
CACTGCCCCTGGGGTGGTAGCTGAACTGCGAACTCCTTCTTTCACTCTCTTCCCAGCAGCTTTTCCCACTAACCTTCTCTGTTGTCTTTGGTGTTTGTGGGTTGAGAAGTCTGGTAACTGCTACAGCTCACTGATTCAGGGTGCTAGGGCCCGCTCTGCCTGGCTCCTGGTCTGGTTGGTCCATGCCACCCACGCTGGGCTCTTCTCTGCTCTGCTCCATTCCCAGCTCCTTGTGGGATAGACCTTACCTAGAGACCATCCAGGCTGTTCTGGGCTAGAGCCCTGCTTCCCTCTGCTATTTTGTGGGTTCTGCAGTTCTTCTCTGTTGTCTTTGGTGTTTGTGGGTTGAGAAGTCTGGCAACTGCCATAGCTCACTGATTCAGGGTGCTAGGGCCCAGTTGGTCCGCACTGCCCACGGTGTGCTCTGCTGTGCTCTGCTCCATTCCCAGCTCTGCGTGGACCTCACCCAGCAACCATCCAGGCTATCCTGGGCCGGAGCCCCACCTCACCCCGCCACCCTGTGGGTTCTGCAGTTCTGGAATTGGTTCAGAGCCATTTTTATAGGTTTTTGGAGGGACTTGGTGGGGAGCTTACGCTAGTTCTTGCTTTCCAGCTGCTATCTTGGCTCCGCCCCCCATAAATATGCATTCTTAATGTACAACATTATTCCACTATCTATTTTATCGAAAATGTTATCTTTGAATAAGACAAACTTTCATGAAGGCATATTCCAGTTATGAATGATATCCCCCCAAGTCTCAGTGACACTCAGGAAGTCAAATTTGCTTCCTTTTATTCAGATATCTAGTTTATCTTATTTATTACCCATACTTTGCAAATTTGTATGTACACATCTGAGGCCATAGATCTTATTGCTACTGCTTGAATGTTGTCTGATTTGAATTATTTCCTCTCTCCATTGATGTTCTTCTATCTAGATTAAACCTGCTACTCTCTGTCATACCCGGCCTGGTAGATATGTTGGCAGTTTTCTCTCTTCTTCTTCACTTTTAATTTAAAATCCTTTAATTAGAATCAAAAATCACTAGATATATTTTATTGGCCTTAATTCAATGCGCTCTATCCCTAGGTAGGAGTATATCATGCCTGCATCTTACCTTGTAGTAAAAAAGATACAAATCTCATTACCAGACACCATTTTCTAAGCCAGTACCTATTTATTTTTGAAATTTGCCTCCATATTTTGAAATAAATGCTTAAAAAGTATTTTTTTTCTAAAAGATATTTGAGGATTTTAGCGAACTGAGAGCTGGAAATGAGTCAGCCACAAAAGCTAATGGGAACTTCTACTTCATTAATTGGGGCAGAGCTTCCAGGAATAAGAAGGTAAAAGTGCTACTCTGTTCTCTCCTTATTAGAGATCCTCTGGAGTATTCAGTTTTGTGCATCTTAGTTTAAAAAGGACGTTAATAAGATGGAGAGTGTCCAAAAGAGGGCAACCAGGAAGATGATTGGTTGTAGGAGCCCAAGGGAACCTTTTGGGGAAAAGATTATGAGTTCAGTTTTGAATGCATTGCATTTGAGATGCCTACAGAACATCAAATCCAAAATGTCTAATAGGCAGTTGGTGATAAAGGATTGGAGTTAAGAATGTGAGAAGGGCTAGATATGTCCATCTATGAATTGTCTTCATAGACATGATAATTGAACCCATGGAGTTAATAAGTTCATCAAGTGAAAGAGTATAAAGAGAAAAGTAAAGAAGGCCTAGGATAAATGCTTGAGGGATGCCGTGATCAGTAGGTTTGAAATGGATGAAGATCCAGGAAAGGTTACAGAGAAGAAAGTCAGACAGGAACAGAAGAGACGAGAGAGTTGTTAGGAAAACCTACAGAGGAGAGACTATCCAGGAAAAAGTGGTCAAGTTTGAGATACGGCAGAGAGATCAAAAAGGATGAGGATTGAGAAAAGATTATTAAGTTTGGCAATTCCAAGATCATTGGTAACTTTGGAGAAAGTAGTTCCAGTTGGTTGATGAGTTCCTAGAGTAAGAGGAGAAGGGGAGGTAGCAAGTGTGGATGGCTTTTTTCAAAGTACTTAACTAAGAAGTGGAGAAATATGAGATGATAGCTAGTAGACATGGTAGGATCTAGTGAGAGTTTTTTTTAGATGGAGGAATTTGGGCATGTTTATAAGCAGTAGGGAAGGAATCAAGAGATAGAGGATTAAAGAGAGAATAGGGATGATGGTGGAGACAGTCTGTCATGGAGAAGCCTGGTGGGAATTAAATCAAGGATGTATGTAGGAATGTTGGCCTTGGCAAACAGAAGTAGCACTGAAGTCTGGAATAAATTCAATCAGTCAACAAACATTTATTAAGCACCTATGTACCAGGTACTACGCTAAGTACTAGGGATACAAAAAGGCAAAAAACAGTCTGCTCTCAAGGAGCTCAAGTCAATGAGTGAGACAAAATTCAAACAATTATATACAAATAAACTGCATGTAGGATAAATTGGAGAAAATCAACAGAGGGAAAGTCCTGTAATTAAGAGGGATCAGGAAAGTCTTATTGTATGAGGTAGGATTTTAGCTGGCATTTGAAGAGAAGCCAGGTGGTAGAGATGAGGAGGCAAAACATCCCAGATGTGAAGGAACCAGTGAAAATGACCAGAGTTGGAGATGGAATGTCTTGTCTGAGGCAAATGAAAGAGTCCAGTGTTCCTGGAACCACACTGTAAGTTGAGATCGTTGTGGGGTATGTAAAGTGTGCAAAATACACTCGTAAACCTTCAACGTCTGTAAACAGGTGGGATGGGAGCTCTTCTTTTGAGTCCTGCAACATTCACTTTTGATTTATTGTGTGTGTTGTTCTTCTCCTGTACCTGGTTATAGTTACTGTGTATATTATTTTCTAGGCTTTGCTTACTTTACCTTGCATCTGTTCATGCAGATCTTTCCATGCTTCTCTATTATTTCTTCCTGCACAGTAATATCCATTAGCTTCATGTACCACATTGTTAGGTCAGGAGATGGGAAGGTGCATAGGGAGGTTCTTGGTATGTATATTGAGGGAGAGTGTCATTATTTCTTCTTATCAGCCTTTCATCAATGTTGACTTGGGGAGCTGGGGGGTGGCAAGAAAGTAGGAAAAGGCCTTAGCTTTCACTCACTAGTCTGGCCAGTGGCAACTTCCTCTGTTCTTTTCCTTTCTCCTGTAGATTTTTGCTCCTGTCCTAGGTCCCTACTTTGATGCTTGTGGAGAAGAGGCAAGTATGGATGTAATACTCTGCAAACTGCTACGAGTCTCTCCTTGTGTGTATGTTTGTTATGTAGAGGTGATATTAAGAAGGAAAAGTGGCAGCAGTGCTTTCTGGAAGGAGGGGAGATGTGGGAACTCCAGCTCTCCTAACAATAGTGGTGAACCTTGACCATTGCCCCTTTGGAGACTGAACAGCATACCCTTGGTACTTGATGTACCATTTCCATCTCTCTATCATCCCACTATTCACTGTGACCCAGGAATTTTTTGTTCACTATGTTCTGTGATATGCCCCAAGCACATATTTATTATGCAAAGGCAATTCTGGAAGGAATCATAAAATAAAAAAATATTTTTAAATTTGGAAGGCACCTTGAAGATAATCTAATTCAACCCCCTTATTTTATAGATGAGGAAAGTAAACCCAAGGGGTTGTTATATGCTTGGTTAATGGTAGAACTGGGCCAAAAGCCAGGTTTCTAGACTCCTAAGGCAGTACCTTCTCCACTACAATGCAGGCTTATTCAATATCTTTAATTCTTACTGCCTCATTTTGTGTGTGTGTGTGTGTGTGTGTGTGTGTGTGTGTGTGTGTGTGTGTGTATACCTGATTTTTTGTGGCTACATAAACTATACCAAAGCACATTGCAGTCAAATTTTTCCAAGCCTGTCTCTTGTTGGGCAAAGGCACTCCATATGGATAAAGCAGAATTTCTATCTGAGTAACTGGCATTTAAACTTAAGTTGGTGAGACAGATTTGGAAAGTAAGGAATTCAAATGAAGGAAAACAGCATTAGGAGAAATGTACCCTCTATAATGTCATCATCACCATTGTTTAAATATTTGAGTGCCCACTGGGAAAAACATTGAATGTGTGGTTCACACATCTGCGCTGCTGTGACACCAGATGTTGCAGTTGTTGGAATTTTATCTTATACATCTAGACAAGATTGCTAACTCCTTGCATTTTAATTAACTTTGTCAGGAGCCACCAGCAAGTGGTAGATTTGGTCACCAGCAAATTAAGCAGAGAATATGCACAATCACCTAATTGTCTCTCTTTGCATTAAGTTCACCAGTGGATCTTAGGATGAAATATTAGAATTTGTGGCAAAGGCATGTGGGGCAACAAGAGTCCCGTAAGACAAGTTTTAGGAAATTTATTGCTAAAGCACGCAAACCTGAAGGGTAGAGATGGGAAATCAAGGATTGCTTGCTAATTGTCTTAGTGGAAAATGTCCAAATTTGACTTTGATGATATAGGTTGACATGAGGTTGTTTGCATAGTGAGATAAAAGAGGTAGGGGCTGAAAGACCTTCCTGATCATAGATACTTCTTCCACTGTCTTCAATCAGTGACTGGGAATTCTTATCAATGGGATGACTCCTTTGGATTAAAACTTTGTGTCCTCAAAAGGTCCCTTCAAAAAGACCATTGGGAGGGATAACATATTAAGCCCTTATCCTGCATGATCACATTAATATGAAAAAGGGGAGAAAGGACCAAGTATTTATTTATCAAAGAGCCTACTATGTGCCAGGCATTGTGCTAAACACTTTGCAAGCATTATCTCCTTTGATCCTAAGAAAACCTTGCAGAGTATTGTTATCTCCATTTCACAGTTGAGGAAATGGAAGGAGACCAAGTGACTGGCCCAGAGTCATACAGCTATTAAGCTTCTGAGGCTGCATTTGAATTGAAGTCTTCCTGACTCCAGGTCCACTGCCGGGCAGAGTAGAAAGAACATTGTGCTTGGAGTCAGCAGATGAGCGACTGAGTTGCAGCTTTTGCCTGGGTCTAGCAGGGTGACCTTGAGAAAGCCACTTAATTTCTGTAGGCCTCAGTGTCTTCTTCTGCAAAACGAGGTGGTTGGACTAGCAAGACTCTCTTAATTGTTGTGTGTGCGTGTGTGTGTGTGTGTGTGTGTGTGTGTGCGTGTGACAGGTCTTTTGGCAGTTTGGTAAAGCCTATGGGTTTCTTAGGATAATGCATTAAAATCCATAAAATAAACTAGATAAGACTATAAAGGAAATGAATTATATTGAAATACAGTTATCAAAATATAGAAAACAAACAAACACCCAAGTGTACGGACCTCGGTTTAAGAAGCCCTGGCAGCTGATCCTGGCTGAGTGGAAAGACTGGAGGACTTGGAATCAGATGGACTGGGTTTGCATCCTGACTGCAGTTTAATTACGTATGTGACTCCAAGCAAATCACCTAACCTGTTTGAGGTTTAGATTCCTCATCTGGAAAATGGGGCTGGACTAGGTGTTCTCAGAGATCCCTCCTAGTTCTAAATCTTTAAGGTATCTTTGAGATCTAACTACTACGTTCCTAAGAACATTCTTGTAAGTGCTAGAACGTGTTGGAGCAGAGGGGAACAGAGGGCAGAACAGAAGGAGAGCAAAAGCCACCTCAATGTACAGGGATGTTGTGGAGGTTCAAAAGACAAGATTTAGTCACTGAATGGCTATGTGAAGTGAATGACAAGGAGGAACTGAGGATGTTGCTGATATTGTGGATATGGGTGACTGAGAGTCTGGGAAATGGAGAGTGGAGGGAAAGGGCATGGGACAGTGACCAGACTTGGTCTTGATAGGGGGATCTTGGCAGCACCAGGACGTTGTGTGTATTTTTTGTGGGGGAGAGAACAAAGCAGTGAAGAGCAACCAGAGGTGGAGTGGGGGTGGCTTTTATGACTTTTTTTTTCCTTAGCCATTTTGTCTAGAACCAGCCATGGGTACTTTCTGGCTTCTTATTCTGTGAATAAGCATTTTTCTGGACAAGGATCTGGCGTCTTCTTACCTCTTTTTTTCTCTGAAGGAGAGTAGGTTGTCATAAAGCCCCAGAGGGGGAAGAGGAGGGGGCTGGGAGATGGTTCCCCAGCGAAAATAAACCAAGTATGAGAGCAGGTCACAGCTGGGGCTGAATGGGGATCAGATGAAAGAAGTTAAGCCAGGGAAGCAGAGCTGCATAATTGGATGTCAATATATGTATTTTAAAACATAGTCTCCAAAAATTCAAATTTCCCAGGGAGATGAAAAAGAAACTTCCATCCTGGAAGCTCATTACATCTCAAAGAAATCACTGTTGCATTTCCCAAGGACAGAGGGAGAAGGCAGATTCACAGGGGA
This sequence comes from Phalanger gymnotis, assembly GCA_028646595.1. Lineage (NCBI taxonomy): Eukaryota > Metazoa > Chordata > Mammalia > Diprotodontia > Phalangeridae > Phalanger > Phalanger gymnotis. Next base: position 72,476,564 of record CM053626.1, read on the forward strand.
TGCACAGAAAGGCATGCCTTCCAGCAGACCTCCAAGTCACAGCTGGAGATACTTTCAGAGTCATTTCCACCCCCACCCCCTTCCCTGGAGCATCTGAAGATGGAGCAGGGGTTTTCTGGTCAACCAATGGGTGGCTGAGGCAGCAGGCCTGGTTTTGGTTCCATCTCTGCCACAGGAGATGTAGAGGAAAATGCTGATTCTCAATGTTTTCTCTGCTGTTAAATGAGCATAATAAAAATTTGGTTCCTTACCTCCTAGGGACCCGGTTAAGATTAATTAGATAGTGACTATAAAGTGTTTTAAGTAAAGGCAGAGATAGGTAGTGAACATGTTTAGTAGATACAATCTTTATGAAGTTGCCTTTCTATAGAAAGGTTAACCCTTTCTATAAAGGTCATTGTGGCTTAACAGAATCATGATAATTATAAATTATAATTACACAATTATATACAATTTTAAAGGCAGCTTGGCATAGCAGATAGACAGCTCCCCTCAGTCAGGAAGACCTAGATTCAAGTTCTATGTCCAACATGTGCTTGCTGTGTGACTCTGGTCAAATCATTTACAATAAATTCTTAGTTCTAAGATTTCCTCTGAGGCAGTTGACCCCTAGCAGCCAGGTGGTACAGTGGAGAAAGCCCTGGACCTGTAGTCAGGAAGATTTGAGTTCAGACCCAACTTCAGACCCTTCCTAGCTGAGTGATCCTGGGTGAGTCACTTAACCTCTGTCTGCCATGGTTTTTTCTACCATAAAATGGGGATAATAAAAGCTCCCACCTCCCGGTGTTGTTGTAGAGATCGAATGACATAATTGCAAAGTGCTTAGCACAGTGCCTTGCACCTAGTAATATATATATATGTGTGTGTGTGTGTATATATATATATGTAATATACATGCATATGTAATATATATCATCCTCTTCCTACAGTCATATAATACAGGCATGGGTGGGTTGTGCTTCTGTAGATAGAGAAATACATTTCAATCATGTGGAATAACTTATGGAATTCGTTATTAGTTTGGTAGTTCCACTAAGCTGGGATCCAGTACGGTCCTTGATCTTCCTGTAATCATTTCTAACAGTGGCTGGAGTTTGAAAATGTTTGGATGAAGAATAAAACAATTTACTCCCTCTCTCTGGCCTCTACCTTCCTGTGAATGAAGCCACCCTCTTTCCAGCTCCACGCTTCAGAAATTCCAGTGAGTGTAATCTTTCCCTTGTCCCTTCACTCCAGCGCCTGGGTCTGGAAGGATGAGATTCTTTTAAACTGTCCCAGAGAGACCAACAAGAAGAGAGGATCACTGAAAGGGAACCAGCGTTCATTAATCATCTACTAGGTGCCAATGCTGTTCTTAAAATGTAAATATTATTGATATATTTATACATGAATGTTATTAACATATGAATATTAATAAATTGATATTGCTGTTACTATATACAATGTTCTCTTGGTTCTGCTTGTTTCACTCTTCATTTTGTGCGAGTCTATCCATGTTTTTCTAAGATCATTGAGCTCCTCATTTCTCGTACACAATAGCATTCCAGCACAATCCTACACTACGACTTGTTTGGCCATTCCCTAACTGACAGGCATCCCCACAATTTCCAGTTCTTTGCCACTACAAAGAGAGCTGCTATAAATATTTTAGGACATACAAGTTTTTTTTCCCTTTTCCCTAATCATCTCTGGAAAGAGACCTAGTAGATCTGGATCTATATAATTCACAAGTATTTACAAAGATTAAAAAAGGTGATAAATAAAATTTAAAACTAAGGCTTACAGAGCTTATACAACCAACTAAAGAGCCGACACTAGAAATGAGGTTCTCTGTCTCTTCCCCCTACTCTTTGCTGCAAGACAGATAGAGCCTTTATTTGTTTAGTTTCTGCTTCTATGGCTGAGAGATGGGAAAATACATGAAGTCAGGAGAAAGAAGGATTTTGAAAAGACACTAAAGGTATCTTTTCCACTCTTTGAAAAGTCTGAGGGACATTCAACAGCCATTACAAAGCACATGGCAGGTCCCTGTATAGTGAAAAATGGCCAGCTCTTCCTGTTTTCCCAGTGAGGAAGGTAGCTGGCTCCTAGAAGCAACTTAATCTATAGCGGGAAAGATTTAGGTAAGAAATAGGGAAAAGAATATTCTGCTTGTATGGAAACTAGCCCTGGATCACTATGTGTGGGTAAAGACATTTTCTTTGGAGAATTCTAAGAGGGAAATAAATTCAGTTTTTAAGTCAGTCAAGAAGCACTTACTATGTGCCAGACACTATAGTAAACTCTGAAGATTCAAAGGCAAAAGCAGTTTCTGTCCATTTGTCCTAACTTACATTCTAAATGGGGAATCAACATTTAAATAATTAGCTATATATAGGATTACACATGATAGAGGAAAGGTCTGAGAGGAGAAGGCACTAGGAGTTCGGTTGGAAGTGGAATCAGAAAAGGCTTCCGGAGTGCCAGAGGGGTAGCTAGATGGTGCAGTGGATAGAATGCTGGGCCTGGATTTAGGACAACTTATCTTCCTGAGTTCAAATCTGGCCTCAAATCTAGCTGTGTGACCTTGGACAAGTCATTTAATCCTGTTTGCTTTGGTTTCCTCACCAGTAAAATGAGCTGGAGAAGGAAATGGCAAGCCACTCCAAAATCTTTGCCAAGAAAACCCCAAATAGGGTCATGAAGAATTGGATACAATGGAAAACAACTGAATATAGACCGCCTGGTTTAAGGTGTTCAGGAGGCAGTTGGTGATGTGGCTTAACTGAGAGACTAAGGCTGGATATATAGATCTGGGAATTATCTACATCGAGATGTCCATGGAAGCAATAGGGGCTGATGAGGTCACCAAGTGAGAAAGTATAGAAGGAGAAGAGAAGAGGACTCAGGCTAGATCCATAGAGGACACTATGGTTAGTGGGCATGACATGAATGAAAAATTAACAAAGTAGACTGAGGAATAGTTAGACAGGTTGAAGAACTGGAAGAGAAGAGTGTCATAGAAACCTAGAGAGGAGAGTTCAGTCTGATGGTTCAGTGAACTGTCCTAAGAAGACAGACTATACTTTTGGTTATTGAAACTCATTTGGGAGAGGCCATATAGTAGAGTAGAAAGCACACTAGACTAGGAGTCAGAAGACTTGAGTTAAAATTCTATTTTTGCCACCTACTACCTGTTGAGTCTTGGGGAAATCATATAGCCTCTTTAGGACTCAGTTTATCCAACTAGAAAAAGGGGGTAATGATATTCATGCTCCTGAGGGATATTATAAAGATTGAAGGAGGAAAAATGTGTGAAATTCCTAAGTAAATGAGAGCCATTACTATTTGGGGCTCCATATTCTTGTGGTCGGAATTATTGGATCACAGATTTAGAGTTGAAATAGACCTTTGAGGTTATCAATCCAACCCAATGTTTTACAGATGAAGACACTGAAGTTACAGTGAACTTAAGTTTCTTGCCCAAAGCTATACAAGTAACCAGGATTTGGACCCAGTACTGCTTACTACCAAATCTAGTGTTCTCATTCCTCTCTACCACATTCTCAGGTATTAATATATTGACTATGACTCATTTCTTGACAAAGAAATAGGATACAAAGCCAAAAAGGTCACCCTAACTTAGGAAACATGATATCATATTTATTTATTATAACAACCGCACACCAACAAACCAGTTTTTGAAGTTTTCCAATTATATTTCCATCTATAAATTCTGAATTTTACTATATACTTTTCCGTTGCATAACAGTTACAGATTCTGGCATCCCATGTACACTTTAAATAAGAGTTTCTCTAAATTTCTTCCTAGTTATGCCCACAGAATGATTCGATGGTTTTGATTTATTTGTCTGGTCAAATCAGCAGTGAAGTCTGGTTGGTTGCCTCCAAGTGAGTGGTCAGGCCCAGAGCTTGGCCCTTAGCAGTTTTTTTTTGGCAGGCCCCAGTTGGCAGTCACTCCCTTATGGTTCAGGAGTCTTTCCCATAGTCGTCCCTTGGTCACTCATCATCTCCTATTCCACAAGCTTAGTGGAGACACTGGGTTGAGTATGGACAAGCCCTCTATTGCTTGTAGTTAACCTTCTATAAAGAAGTTGTTCAAACCCAATTATAAAACATTATTTGTACTTGCAAGTCAGAAAAAAAAGAGTTATTCTAGCAGGCTGGCTGAGAGAGTGATTTTCCCTGGTTTCTGGGTGGGTTGTCTAGTTAATAGGAGTGTCACACCTGAAAGATAACACCTGAAACACTTTACATTTTCTCCTATTAAATTTCCTGTTTGACTTGGCCCATGATTCAGCTTGTCGAGTCCTTTCGGATCTTGGTTTTGTTATCCTACATATAAACGCCAAGATAAAATTATCAGCCACAAAGTCCTGGAACGCAGCCAATCCACTAGGGTTGAAGCACAGCTGACCGCAACATAAATCCATTGGATTGGGACAATAGCTTTTGTGTAGGGAGTTGAAATGAGAAGGCGAGGACCAACCTTTCACAAGGGTACAGCAGACAGCATCTAATATGGTATAATTTACGGTGGCTCACAGCCCCTCTGCTTCCGACTCCTCTTCACATGCCTAGGTTACTACCTTCAATTCTCACCATCAGTCACCTTCCCCTTCCTTAAGAGACTTAAGGCTCCTGGTGAAATGCAAATTTTACCCCTTGCTGTTAGCTATTTAGCACAGGACATAAGCATTGCACATGCATTAATTTGTAACGTTAGCCCAGAGAGTGGACCCTGTGAGGATGGGTCAAAGGATGGGTAAGTGTTGATGGGACATTGTGATGAGGTCATGTATGGAATGCTGGATTTAGAATCAGCAAAACCTGAGCTCAAATCCCAAGGCAGTCATTTGCTCCCTGTGTGTGTTCCTGGGCAAACCTTTTCACTCCTTCGTATTCAAGTTTCCTCCTCTATAAAAGAGGGATGATAATAGCACCTGCCTCGTAGGGTTATTGTGAAGATTAAATGAGATAATGTATGCAAAGAGCTTTGCAAACCTCAAACTGCTACACATATGTGAGCTATTATTACGATGAGGAAGGGAGAGTCTTGAAAGGGCATGAGATGCTTCTTGCAAGGGCAGGGGTGGAATGGGTAGCTTCGGGCAGATGGGAGGAAAGAGAGGAGGGCATATGCCTTAGGGATGGTGGGAGAGGGACTTTATAGGATAATGAGATCATAGAATGAAGAACTTCAAAGGACCTTCGAGTCCTGCTCCTTAGAGTGTTCTAGCCTAACACTCATTTTACAGATAGGGAAACTAAGGCCCAGGGTGTTAATGAGCTGCTTAAGGTGATAGGATGCTCAAAGGATCACAGATCTAAACCTGGAAATGATCTATTACCTCATTAAAGGTGGAGAAGCTGCGGCTGGATGGGTCAAATGACTTGCTTGAGATTACTCGAGTATTAAGGAGAGAAACAATTTAAAGCCAGGTATTTTTAGTCTGAATCCAGTGCTTTCCCCATCGCATCAAAATGTCAAAAGAGAGAAAGGTAGCACCAAAAGGGTGATGGATAAGCACTAAAGACCAACGTTTCTTACTTCCCAGCTTTACCAGCTGCACAGATGTTACCTATTAGAATGTTAAAGAGAAGGAAAGTTTTAAGGGCTCAGTTAAGTAGAATTTCAAGCCATGGACCTCAAACCATAGCCATGACTTGATGAAAAAAAAATAGAAGTAACCCACATCTTAGGTTGCCATGAAAGACTCTTTATTGAGGTCAGTCAAGTAGCAATGTAGTATAGTGGATAAGCCAATGATCTGGGTTCAAATTCTGCCTTTGACACACTGGCTGGGGGCAGGTCACGTAACCTCTCACTGGCACAGGTAGTTCTCTAAGATTATGTTATCATGTGGTCACCATTTCCACAATACTAATGAAATTATAGGGTCAGAGAAAACACACAAGATAAAATGGACAGGTTATGATAAGAAGTCAAAACCATTATTAAACTCTAGAAAAAATGAATTCAGTCCTGCCTTAAGGATATGTATTTATACCCCTAGAGCCTACCACAACACCTAGCACCTAGTAAGAATTTAATAAATGTTGAAATCTCTTGGCATTGACTAAGGCTCACCTTTGCTTGGAGTAGGTTGACTGGGCCATTTATTCTTTCCTTGACCTGTAAGGGAACCAGTTAGGTTGCTTTCCATGCCAAGTATACAGTTCATTGCACAATTCTATGTTAAATCACAACCTCTAATAAAGTTGTCCTTTCCTGCTCTTATCAATGAGCTCTTCATGGAAATTGATTAGAAGTGATAACTAAGGCATAAAGCATTTTTGTTCTAAAGTTGGCAGGTTGCTTGAGACTACAGCATAATAAAGTCTGCCAAGGCCAGAAGGCCTAGATTTGCAGGAAGGCCTATAACATATGTTCACAAGGAGAACAATATGTACTGGATCTCCCCCTTCTCCTCAGCTGCATCTGTGTATAGCAACATTTAAGAGTGTTCCTGGGCAAAGCTATGATATAGATGCGTTTTTACCTTCTTTTCAAAAGCTCACTCCTTCCTCTTGGAGCCCTCTCTTTTACAACTACAAGAAAGAACATATAGATATAATTGCTGAACTTGGAAAATGAGAAAGAATGCTCAGGAGTAGGGAGCAATAAATGTATTATGTGCTTAGAGTTGCAAGGGACCTTAAGCTCCATCTGGTCCATTATCTTAATTTTTACATGAGGAAACCAAAGCCCAGTCAAATGACTTGCCCAGGGTCATATAGGTAGCACTAATCAAAGGAAAGATTTGAACCCAGGTTTTCTGGCTGCAGAGGCAAGCATTCCCCCCACCCCTTCACTGTACTACACTGCCAAGATTTTTAAAGAAGGATGGATAGTGATGTTAAATGCTAGTCAGGGGAACCCGATGGTCATCCCTGGCAAAATCTATTGGATCCCTGCTTCTAGAGAGGTTTAAGCTGGTGGACCACAAACTCGAGCATTCTGAGATGCAGGATGACTAAAGCTGGCCAGGTCTCCAAGCTGAGTCTTGCACCAGCCTCAGCCTCTCTAGTCACAGGGGTTATAGGTGTGCGCTTTTTAGGAAGTACATTATTTAGGGTCAAGTGGCATTGGCAACAGAGCCAAGATTAGAATTCAGGTTGCCAAACTTGGAGTTCAAAGTTCTTTCCAGAACACCCCACTTGCTGACAATGGAAAGATAATAAAATTGGGAGCCTAAAAGACACATAGCCTTTTAGGGCTAAATGACGAACCAAAACTTGTAAAGTGGATAATAACAGCAATAAATCTAAAATCTTACACTTAGGTGCAAAAAGGTCACAGGGTTGGGGACAAGGATTTGGGAAGGATTTTTTTTGTTCTGTCATTTTCAGTTGTTTCTAACTCTTAAAGATCCCATTTGGGGTTTTCTTGGCAAAGATAGTGAAATAGTTTGCCATTTCCTTCTCCAGCTCATTTTACAGATGAAGAACTGAGGCAAACAGGGTTCAGTAACTTGTCCAGGGTCACACAGCTAATAAGTGTCTGAGGCCAGATTTGAACTCAAAGATGAATCTTCTTGATTCCATTCACTGCACCACTTAGGCCAGGGGTGGGGAACCTGTGGCCTCGAGGCCACACGTGGCCTTCTACCTAGAGGTGCGACTCTTTGACCGAATCCAAACTTTACAGAACAAATCCCCTTAATAAAAGGATTTGCTCTGTAGAACTTGGACTCAGCCAAAAGGCTGCATCCAAGGACCTAGAAGGCCACAGGTTCTCTACCTCTGCATTTATATGAAAGTCTTGAGGATTTGATTTTACCAAAAGCTTAACAAAAGTGGATATTTACAGGGAAGTTGAAATGCTGTTGCAAACAGGCTGTAGTAACATGAATATAGAATCCAGAAAAAAGGAAGGTAATATTTGCTTCCTCTATATTCCATGTTGGTGAGGTCACATCTAGGGTATTTTGTTCAGTCCTAGGAGTAGAGTAGGTCCAGGGGAAAATGACTACAATGGTAAGAGAACTTGAAAACATATAATACAAAGAAGATCGGAAAGCCTAGAGATGTTTAAATTGGAAATGAAATGCCTTGGTAGGGATACATGATGCCTTCTTACTTTGAAAGCTGCCTTAGACTATTTGAAGGGCTGTTATATGGAAGAGGGATTAGATTTTTCCTATGGCAATCCAGAGGGGAGAACTAAGCCCGATAGATAGGATTTACACGAGACAGATTTCAAATCAGTATCAGGAAAAGACTTCTAACCATTTAGAACTTTTGGAAAACATAATGGAGTGCTTTGTGCTGTAATAAGTTCCCTGTAGCTAGAAGCTGTCAAGCCGAAGTTGGATAGCTACTTGTTCAGGATTTATTAGAAAGGATGCATGCTTTAAACCAGGGTTAAACCAGACAACCTCTCCTGTCCCTTTTAAGCTATGAGATTTAAAAAAATTCTGAGTCTCTTGTGGCCCATCCAGGGCTAAAAAAGACTTGATACTCATATACGTGGTCATTGAAGTTGAGGGAAGACTAGAAGGGTAAGAGAAACTGATCATATGAAAGACCCAGAGATGCTTATAAGACTGGCATGGTAAGAGAAATTGATCATACGAAGAACACTGAAGGACCCAGAGATGCTTATAAGACTGGCATGGTAAGAGAAATTGATCATACGAAGAACACTGAAGGACCCTGAGATGCTTATAAGACTGGCATGGTAAGAGAAATTGGTCATATGAAGAACACTGAAGGACCATGAGATGCTTATAAGACTGGCATGGTAAGAGAAATTGATCATACGAAGAACACTGAAGGACCATGAGATGCTTATGTGGGAGAAGGAAGGACTGAGGAGGCAGGGGATGCATAATAGTTCTTGTACCATCTCCTGGTTTCCCAAAGCATTCCCTCCCTCTGCTACCTCCAATTTAAACATATTTCCCCCTTTTCACCTTTCTATTTTCCTAAAAAAAGCCCTGTTCATTCAGTTAGGCTGATCTCAGCTAAATTCTGGAAGGAAAGCAATCCTATTCAACCAATTTATACTAATGCGTGAATTATTGATATCCAGATTAAGAGAAATAGGCCCAAGGGGTGGCAATTATAGGAGACAGGTTTCAGCCGGAAGTGGGGGAAGGGCAGCATATAAATTTTTTAAAAAGGACTTCTGATTAATTGAGGAATCTCTGCTTGGTGGGATCTCAGGCAATGAGACAAAAATAAATGCTTGTATTTATATAGTGCCTTAAAGGTTTATAAAGCACTGTATATATTATCCCTTTTGATCTTCACAATAACCCCATGAAGTGGAGCCTATTATTATCTGTACTTTACGGGTGAGGAAATTGACTCTGAGAGAAGTTAAGTAACTTATTCAGGGTCACCCAGCAAAGTGTCTGAGTACCGGATTCAAACTCGGGTCTCACTGACTCAAATATTCTACTCCTTGTGTCATCTAGCTGTCTCTTTCCAAAGGGTCAGTGCAGAATTTCAGACACAGCTGGATTAGAGAGAGACTGGACTAGGGAGGGATGCTCCTCAATAACTTGGGGCTGATCTTATTGTTGTCCTGTTGTTTGCCTGAGATTGGGGCGGGGTTCCTGTCTGTAAATCTACATACCTGTTGATTTTCCCCAAAGGAGAACACCTCTGTGGAGATTCTGTAGGCATAGCTGTATAGCCAGGACAGAATATTTAGCTGTTCCCAAACCTGATTTCTTCACAGGATTAAAACCTGGCCCACCATTATTATTATTTAGAATTTGCATAGCCAATTTTACTTTCAAAATGCTTTTTATTCATCAATTAGTTATTCATTTATTTAATGCAGTTTTTAATTGTGTGCTTGTTCCTTCCTGCAAAGGTGGAATTATTCAGAGGAACATTTAAAAGAAATTAACAGTATGACAGGGCTTATAATTGTGCTTTAATCTTAAATTAATATCCCTCCTGTTTTCCCGTTACCAGGACAATTATCCAGAACGGTACCAGAAGCAGAAAATTATGTATTGCCCTATATATGGCATTCCCTCCCGGAGAGCAAACCATTTATCACAGCTTTTTAATCTCCGCTGTGTGGAATAGGAGATAAAACATCTCAACAACATTTCAGTGTTTGGAGGAGATTAAAAGACTGCAAACATTTGTGTTTGTTTCACAGGGTCCCTCTGCTACATCTAAACTGGGTCAGAGTTTGGGGGGGGGGTTGGATGCCAAGTCAGAAATGCCATTGCTTATCCAGAGACTGTGAGAAGCCATTCTCTGAATGGCTTAAGTCTGTAAAATGTTAACTGGAACCCTCCACTCTCTGTCCCTCAAACCCAATTCAGGTATTTTTTTCTTTCTTAAGACTTCCTCCATCTGTCATTTTACTTGTTTCTACAGTTTGGCTGAAACAATTTGCTATTCTTTGTTACTATTGACCCATATTAGTTTACTTGTTCAGGTCATGGTAAAAGAATCAGGACATGACCATAGGACTATTTCCTAATGCAGGTCAGTTAGCTTTTCCCAGGAAACAGTATATTTTACGGTCATAGACTATAGACCTAACTCAGGCAGGTTGCTTCATATAACCTGCTTTTGGCCACAGGGGAGACCAAGAAAGAGAGTGTGGATGGTTTAATGCAAATCCATCACAACCTCTAGAGAAACAATTGAAAGCATATATTCTACTGCCACTGGACTCCATGATGTTATATCCATCATGGAGGATAAAACATTGTGATGGGCCACCTCACAGAGCTGGGCAGATACATTCCAAGGATGCTGAAAAGGCTTGAAGCTCCCTAAAAGTGAAAGTTGGGTTAGTAAATAGCTAAGAAATACTGTTCTTTCTGCACCTCTTTATTCCCCTTAGAAGTCCTTCTCAAGTGCTACATAATGCCTATGTATTAAGTCCCAAGAGGGTGGGAGGCCACTACCTGACACTTCTCTACAGGTGAACTCATATTAAAATAAACAAGGTCAACTATTAAGACATGTACATTTTGGAGTTAGAAGGGACATAATTTAGTAATTTCCCAAGCAAACAGCTAGTGTGGTACAATCATTAGTTTTGGAGACAGAAGACATGGGGTTCAAATCTCACTTCTGATACAGTCACCTGTGTGACCTTGGCAAGTCACTTAATTGCCCTGACTCTCAGTTTCCTCACGTGTAAATCAATAAGGTTGGACTACATGACCTTTGAGGTACCTACCAAATCTGCCTTTATGATCCAATCGCCCAACCCCACCCTTATTTTACAGATGAGAAAAATGAACTGGAGGAGGAAGAAAAACCCAACTCAAGGTCATACAGTTAGTAAAAAGTAGAATTGGAACTGTAACCTAGATCCTCTGGATTTATGTCCAGTGCCCTTCCTGCCAAATCATAATTCTTTCCTAAGGGGATTGGATGTCAGAAAATGATAACATGCAGCCTTGGGGAGCATATGGAAAGGGGAAAGGGCTTAAGTCTACCCTGAGTATCGCTTTCTGAATTCCGACAGACAAAGCAATTTCAATCTTGGATCTTCTCTCCAATAATAAACTCAATGGTTCATTTTTCTCAAACCTAGAAATCTCCCCTGGGAAGATCAGAATTTGAGTCATATCCCTCAAAGGACCCTCAGCCCTTTGCAAACAATGAGACTAACAAAATCGTTAACCACAGAACCTTATCAAAGGTAGCAAAGATGAGGAAAGGGGTTAGTGCCCTTTTAGCAAGGCAATAGATATGGCATCCCCTTCCAACAAACTCTTGAGGTTCAGTCCCAGTCCCTACAACATCTAGAAGCAGTTATTGAGGTTCCTTTGATATGAACCATGAGGCCAATGCAAGGATAGATGCTCCCCTCCTTTTCTTAGCATGGTCCTAAAGCTCTGTGGCACTCTGCATGGCACCATCATAAAGGAAGACTTGTACAGCTCCTGGGAATTGTCAGTACCCAGTTGGGAGCATGGCTGCTTACCCCAGTTGCCTTCTCCATGTTCTTTGTGGCTGCTCTGACCATAAACCCTGTCTTCCTTTCTTCAGACATGTGGTCTAACAAAGAAGCCTCAACTTCCTCATAGCTTCTTTCCTAGAATTCCCTGCTTTAATACATGGCAAATCTGGACAGCATACTAAAAAGCAGAGACATTGCCTTGCCAATAAAGGTCCATATAGTCAAAGCTATGGTTTTTTCAGTAGCAACGTATGGCTGTGAGAGTTCGACTGTAAGGAAAGCTGAGCGCTACAGAATGGTGCTTTTGAGTTGTGGAGCTGGAGAAGACTTTTGAGAGTCCTTTGGACAGCAAAGAGATCAAATAAGTTGATATTTAAAGAAATCAATTCAAATTCTTCACTGGAAGGTCAAATACTGAAGATGAACCTTGAATACTTTGGCCACATAATGAGAAGATGGGACTCATTGGAAAAGAACCTGATGTTGGGAAAGATTAAAGGCACCAGGAAAAGGGGATGGCAGAGGATGAGATGGATAGTGTCATGGCAGCAATGAATATGGGCTTGGACAGACTTTGAGGGATAGAGGAGGATGGAGGCATTTGGCATGCTCTGGGGTCACAAAGGGCCGGACACTACTGAAAGTGTGAACAACAACCACAAAATACATATGACCTCATCCATAATGCACAAAAAGAGGAGGAGTTGTTGCCTGAATTCTTTTAAAACTTCTAGCATGAGTCCTTCTGACACTTGTCCACTACACATATCAATAGTGAACAGGCATTTATTAAACACCTACTACTAGATGCCAGGCGCAATGCAGAGCATTAGAGATACAGAGAAAAGCAAAAACAGTTCTTCACTCCAAGGTACTTATATTCTACTAGACATATTTAAATATGCAGATATTTGAGCCTTACTTTTTTTTTAAATGCCAGCTGGCTCCTCTATTTCCTTCCCTATGGTTTGTCTCCTAGAGTTACAGCTTTCAGTTGATTCTGAGCCCCCATAGTGGACCCACACTAAATAGCTCAGGGCCTGGAGAAATCAGACAGATTTGCCAAGTGAAGAGTAGATCCCCACCTGGATGTGTACGTTCCCTCTCTCCCCTTGCCCCAGTTTTCGTCAACAATGATAATTTTTATGGGCCTGTTCCAGGGCTCTAGTTTCCCTAAACTATAGTGAACTGATAATTTCATTAATGATAAGGTCTTTGGATTGATAACCACTAAATGCGTTCTTTCTTCCAGATAAGCTAGTAGAATTTTAACAGAATCCTTCAATTACTTATTCAGCCCTCACATCACAATCTCCTTCCTGATATGAAAGGTCTGGTATGCTCTGGGGGCTTCTCATTTTCTCTGGCTTGTTCTCCTCTACCCAGATGACCGGGAATGTAGGTATCCAGAACTCCCCAAGAATAATCATCCCCCTAGGCTCACAATGTTCAAAAACATGAACAATTTTATAAGATAGCATGTAAAACACTTTGCAAACCTTAAAGTGCTATATAAATGCTACCTATTATTTATAAGATAGTGAAATGGAAAGGATTTGCATCCGAGCACTTAGAAATAGGGATTCTTTCCAGAATTTTCCCTGGTAGAACTCCAGTGCTAGTGGAGTGGTGGGGGTTTGCTCCGCTACATTGCTGCCGCCTTCCATATCTCTTCTGTCTGGGTAGCTTTGTTTGCTTCCAACGTTCTTAGCTCTTGCTACTCTTAGCAAGTATCAGTGGTCCAGAGGTCTCACTGTCCTTTTGTTGTTGTTGTTGAGTTGTGTCTGACTCTTCATGACCCCATTTGGGTTTTATTTGGGTTTGCCTTTTCTTTCTGTGGCTCATTTTACAGATGAAGAAATGGAGGCGAACAAGGTTAAGTGACTTGCCCAGGTTCACACAGCTAGTAAGTGTCTGAGGCCGGATTTGAACTCAAGAAGATGAGTCTTTCTGACTCCAGGCCTGGTGCTCTGTCCACTGCACCATTTAACTGCCCCCAGAATCCTTTAGGTGCTTCCATTTGCTGTTCTCCTCCTGACACTCAGCTCTCACTCCATCTGTTGAAAAATTGGTTAATGTATCCTCTTGAATTATTCTGATATTGAAGTTATGGAAGTGGCTCACAGGATCACCCAATCTTAGCATTAGAAGGAACTTCAGCAGCTTTCGAGTCTAATCTGTATCTGAACAAGAATAAAGAATGCTAGAGTTGTAGTCAGAAGGCCTGTATTCAAATCTTGGGCTCTACCACTTAGGACCTATATCGTCTTGGGCAAGTCTCTTAACTCTCCTGAACCTTAGTCTCCCCATCTGTAAAATGTGAAGATTTGCCCAGATCATTTCTGAGGTTCCTTTGGATTGCCCTGAGTACAAAAGGCCACAAAGGATTCCAGCTGGTTCCTAAAACTTTGGACTGGAAGACCAGTAGAATGACCAACATGACCCAAATCAGAAAACTGTACTTAACAGAATCAATGGTACCACTGATAAATATCCCTTCTCTGCTCTGACTAGTTAAGTAAACTTCCTTTTTGCTAATTGTAAGATGGAAACTGTTAGATGTTAGATATCAAATGTCTCATTTCATTTGAACCTCAAACCTGAACCATCAGATTGCCTTGGTCAATACGGCCCTGCTATAGCCTCCCTAGATCTGAACACTATGCCTTTCTCAATTCTCTCTAAGCTTGAATTAGCCTTCATACTGATGACTTCTTGAGTGTGAAGTACACTAAAATTCTGAGGTATCTTTCTGGAAAAAAAACTAAAAAAAATGAATGAAGAAAACCAACCCAAAACTGCCATCATGCCTCCTCTTGTAGAGCTGATTTTTTCAATGTCAGCTATGACTTTACTTTTATTCTCATTCATATTCATCTTACTTCATCTATTTATTGGCTTGCATTTCCAAATTTGTTCTTTGGTAGAGGGAAGCAAAGTTAAATATCTAATTCTTTGGATGATTATCTGGCAATGTGAGTGGAACACTCCAAACCCACCCTACCATCAGTTAGCTTCCTGAATATTTGTTTGTTTGAGACTGAAAAAAATGTATCAATGAGCTTGATCCAGAAAGCCAAGATGAGTGAAGACACCATTCTTATCTGGGACCATAAGGGGTGTAGATACAATGGTGAGAAGCTCCTAGAGCAGAGAGGATTGGGGATCAGGCAAGACCT
This sequence comes from Phalanger gymnotis, assembly GCA_028646595.1. NCBI lineage: Eukaryota > Metazoa > Chordata > Mammalia > Diprotodontia > Phalangeridae > Phalanger > Phalanger gymnotis. The sequence continues at coordinate 72,491,639 of CM053626.1, forward strand.
ATGGCAACTTTAATACAGAATCATTTAAAGAATTAAAGGTCATGAGATGAGGCATATTTCTTCTGTATGAAATTCAAATTATTTTATACTTTGTGTTAATTTTGAATCTGTATAGCCTCTTTTCCTTTGAAAATAAATTATAGAAAATACACATTTGTGGTTTGGATTGCATTGAGACAAGAGGAAGAAGGGAAGAAGGAGTGGGTGCTAGGAAAGTGTCTTGGGAGGAGGAGGAAACAACAAAAAGAAGGGGACATGTATTTAGGGGTTGATTGGGACAGATGTCTGAACTCTGAGAGTCACATGGGCTCAGGGACCAGGAAACTCATAAGATCACACATTACATGTATACATATATATACATATATACATATATATACACTTATGTATATGTATATGTATATATGCAATTAGTTTTGCAACACCTTAGACATTCAAGTAAGGCTGAGTAATCATAGTTTGCTTTAGATTTAAGGAGGGACATATGTCCTTAATACATCTCCAAACATACTATCTCATATCATCTCACTAATACTTTGTGGTCTGATAAAATACATCAGAAAATGAATGGTTACATTTCTAATCACTTTAAAAGTGCAGCCTTGAAATTTGAGGACGTCACCAAATTTACTTTAGATTTAGGATGATAGGTACTGCAGTGGATAGAGTGCTTGGCCTAGAGTCCAAGAGGATCTGAATTCTAGTCCCAGCTCAAGTACTGAAATATGACCCCAGGCAACTCACTGAAGCTTTATTTGCCTCAGTTTCCTTATCTGTAAAAGGAAAATAATAGTACCTACCTTCCAGGGCTGTTGTGAAGATCCAGTGAGAAAATATTGGTAAAGCGCTTTGTAAACCTTGAAGTGCTATATAAATGCCAGTTATTATTAATTAGAGCTGTAAGGGACTGAGGCCCAACAAGCCATAATTGGGACCAAAGGCAAGGAGAAAAGGACTGAGCATCTTGGCAAACTGAGCAAGGGCCAATTAGGCCTCGGGCCTAGGGCTAGATCTTTGCATCCCATCCTTTTCACTGGCTTACAGAACAGTGTCTTTCATTTGGTTTGCTGCCTACCTCTCTAACACCAGCTGCCTGATACAATCCAGCTATTATAGAGGGCAGAATATGACATCTCTGGTGATTGACTATTGTATTGCCTTTTCTCACAAGATGGTTGGATTTGGCCCCCAGTATACTCTCCCCTTACCCCTACTCATTTCACAACTACACATATAATGCCTTTTTGATGTTCATCACGTGGTTCCTGATACTTTTGCTTCTTTTAACTGTGGTGAGAGCAATTCCCTACTGTGTGTTCTTTTCAGAAATTCATCACGTCCTCTTTGTACAGCAATAGCTAACTTTTCTTTTGGATTCTATAAAGCTCTGGAAAATTGCCCAGGCGACTAATGCTTTCAGGTAGCCTCCTTTAACTAGGACGTGGCAAGAATAGTAATTGTCACCACTTTGATTCGTCTTCAAGGTTTATAAAGTATTTTCTTTGCAGGAATCTGGTCACATAGCTAGTGTATGTGTTAGTATACCTATTCCTTAGATGAAATAATGGAAGCCTAGAGAGGTTGTGTGTGTGTGTGTGTGTGTCCTTCATTCTAGAAGAGGACCATGACATCAGGGAAATGATGACATGACTTGCAGTTGACTTTGATTTGAGCGAAGGAGGGCTGTACAAGGTCACCAGCTTCACTTTCTCCTCCAGAGCCATCTGGGTCCAGTGGCCTGATATTCACTAGGATGACTGGAGATGGCCAGAGAGGTTGACTGACTTGTCTAAAGTCACAGAGCTGTTATTTTAACCAGGTCTCATGATTCCAAGTCCAATGTCATGACATGGCTAGATACTGTCTTCTAATAGGGAACAGAAGCTTGCTTTATAAACGACTTTCTACTTATAGGGCCACTGTGGGAATCAATAGAGTCATTAACAAACAGTTATTATTGCCTACTTTGTGGATAGCACTGTGTCAGGTGCTGGGAAAACAAAGTTTAGACAAGGTGCCTGTCCTCAAAGAGCTTATAGTCGAGTAGTAGGAAAAGTCATCAACAGATCTGGTACACATCATCACAAGACAAATACACTGTAGAGTTTCAGAATAGAGTGCTGTGAAATCTCAGTAGTGAGAGGGAGCAAGCAGAGAGGTGAAAGATCACAGAAAGCTTCTGGGAAGTGGTGGCATTTGAGATGGGCTCAAAAGGATGAGTAGGAGTTCAGTAAGAGGAAAAAAGGAGGAAAGGAATTCCAAGGGTAGCACAGCCGGAAAGAAAGTATAGAGGTGCAAGGGTATAGTACAGTGTTCAGGAGACATTTTGGAGGGAGTAGAGTATATAGAGAGGAATAACATGAGATAAAGCTGGAAAGTTGGATGACACCAGGTTATGAGGGACTTGAATGAAAGATGAAGCTAGAACTTTACTTGGAAGGCAATAAAGAGCCATTGAAGACTTTTCTGTACTTCTGTTGAGGGAATCCCATGCTTCCAGTTACCCAAGCTTTGCATCCTTTGTGTCATTCTCACTTTCACTCACCCACATATTCAACCAGTTACCATATCTTAAGAGTTGGTACCTCCCGAAAATCTCTTGATTTTCTCCCCTTCTTTTCACTGAGACCACTGTCCCTCAGGCTCTTGTCACCTCCCAGGTGGACTATTGTAATAGACTCTTAATGAGTCCCCACACCTCAAGTCCTCTCTCACTCTGATCCATTTTCCACATGTCCTCCAAAGTGATTTTCCTAAAAAGCAGATATGACCAGGTCTAACACCGCCCCCCCATCAATAAACTCCCAAGGCTCTAAGATCAAGTAAAATCTTCTTTGTCATGCAAAGCTCTTTACAGCCTTGTCCCATCCACTTTTCTAGCATTATTACGTTATACTTTATTTCTCCATGCACTCTTTGGTCCAGCCAAACTGGCTTGCTTGCTGTTCCTCACACTTGACGCTCTATCTTTCACTTGTGGATTTTTGCCCAGGCTGTGTCCCATGCCTGTAGTGCAATTACTCCTTTTGGAACCTCTGGCTTTCTTTAGGACTCAGTTTAAGAACCACCTTCTGCATGAAGCCTTCTCTAGTCCTTTTAACTGCTAATGTCTTCCTCCTCATCCACAAAGTTACCTCATATCTATTGGGAATGGATTTTGTATATGCCTATAAATGTACATATTTTCTTCCTTTAAAATTCCTTGCTTTGTTTTAATCATTGGGTCTTGATAAATGCTTGTTGATTAATCGACTGATTTTGAGTGGAATGATATGACCAGATCTAGATTTAATAAAGATTGTTTTAGTGGTAGGATGAAGTTTGTGGTGAAAGAGTGGAGGAGGGAAGACTTTAAAAGAAGCTATTGCAAGAGTAGATTGGTAGTGATGAAGGCCTGGACCTTGACCTTGACCCTGCTGGTGGGAAAGTTGAGTGTCTTGTCCATAGCCAGTCTTTCTAGGGCTCTGTTGGATGAGGCCCAGATACAGGGGTGACCTGTGCTAGCTCCAAGCTGTGTTCCCATTCTCATCTTCCCTCTGAAGTTCTTGGTAAGGAGCCAGTTGGGGGGGAAAGTTTATGGAGCAAGCAGTTATCTAAAGGTGGGAAGAGAGGGGTAGGTGGGTATTAGGGGAGAAAATAATGTTATTCATGAGAACAAACCCCAAAATGTGAAATAGTTTTTAGAAAGAAATTTATTAGGTCAACTGGTAGAGTGGAGAGCCAGAAATAAGGAGTGACTCCCCTCCCCAGGTTCTGAAAGGTTTATATTATATAGAATTTTAAGGAAGTTTTCCTTATAGAAGTCACATCTGACAAAGGTATCACACAAGTCGTACATGAATCACATGAAGAGAATCCAACACACAAGCTTGGGTGAACCCAAACTGGGACCTGGGGGAACCCAAAATTCCTTGTTTTTATTGAGGCATTCCTAGAGAGTTACTGAAGTCAGGTGACATTCTGGGTGCAAACAATCTCTAATCCCATAAAGTTGGATTTAAAGAGTATAATAGTAAGTTTTCTGGACAATATAATAAAGCATTTTCCTACAGTAACAACAATAATGATGATAATGATAACTAAGAAATCTCATTAAGATTTATAAAGTTCTTTCTTCATGACAGAATTGTGAAGTGGGCAGTCCAAGTGTTATACCTATCCTACAGGTGAAGATACTAAACTTCCGAGAAGTTAAGATCTGTCTTAAATAAATCTGTTTTTTTTCCTTTAACCCACAGACCTTTGTGGCTCATCGTACAATTTCCCTCTTAACAATTACTAAGTGCTAGAGACAGGTCTCCTAATTTAAGCTGAGCTGGAAGGTCTGGCTGCTGTATTCCCCACCCAACCCCTTTGTACTCACTCAGTAAGTACCGGTTGAATTGAATTGAATTCCAGGCAGTCCTAGAGGTGGCTGGGTACTGGATGGAACCAGAATCTTCTGGATTGTGCTAGAGAAGGCCGGACACCAAACTCACTTCTCTAAGCTTTATGAGTTATGATGTGGTTTAGAGGTAAATGAACTTTACAGATTTTCTAAATCCAACTGCCTTATTTTTCATCAGTGGTAAAACTGAGTCCCAGAAAGGTTAAACAACTTGTCCAAAATCATATAACTAATAAGGGAAAGAACTAGGATTTCAAAGTTCAGATCCTGTGGCTTCTGTACCACTGTACCACATCGCAATGACTACCTATTATGGAGCAGCTGTGAAAATTCACTTGCTAGATGAAGTGCTGTTTTACTGCACTTGTACAGTACAGTTTTACCGTACAGCTTTCTCTTTTCCCTGCCTCCTCCACCTGTCTTGGGGGCCTTAGGATATCTTCCCTTTCTGTTTCTTGTAGATATTTGGAGCCCTATGGAGCCAGTGGAGAATCAGGACTAGAAAGAGGCCCTTGTATACTCATGGAGCCTGAGGGCCCAGCAGTGGAGTTGGAAAAAGAATCGGGTCTCCTGGGGCCAAATGAGCCATTGGCCTTCTTGACCCGCATTCACAATGTGTGCTTTGCTCAGTACATCAAGCTACAGAGAATAAAGAACTGGGATGGTTTTTTACAACAGCAGCAGACTTGGAGGCAAATCTAATAAAAGGGAAAATATGATGGGCTGGGATATTCTTGACCAGAAGTTGAGTTAGTGGAGATGCAGGGCAAAATACAAAGTAGACTTTTAGAAATACCATTATAATAACAAGAACTCATGTTTTCATAGCTCTTTAAGGTTTTTGTTAATAGACATTTTGTTGATGGCTTTTGTTTTTATGTTCTGGTAATTTCTGAAGACACCTCTCCTCCTTTACCCAGTGAAACTCCCCTTATCACAACAAAAAAGAAAATAAATTAAGTAAAATAAGCTGTCATGTTAATTATATTTGATATGTGCTTTTAGGTTTAACATCAACCCTGTGAGGTAGATAGTACAAGTGTTATTATCTCCATATCTCCATTTTACAGATGAGAAAACAAGCTTTGGAGAGGTGAAGTGATTAGCCCATGATTTCCTTGCTAGAAACTGGGCCAGGAGTATTACATAGCTTGTTTTTTCACAGTTGATTGCATGTGGTCTCCCTTATTACATTGTGAATTCCTTTAGGACAGGGACTGTCTTTTGCTTCTTTTTGTATCTCCAGCTCCTGGCACAGTGCCTGACAAATAGTAGATGCTTAATAAATGTTTATGGCTTGATTGATTGATTTGAACCTGGCTTATCTCCTTCCAAAGTTCTCTTGTTATCTGTTTTACATCCCTAAGATATCCTGGCATCCTGCCTGGAGTTAGAGGACCTTGGTTTGAATACTATGTTGTTATGTGATTTTAGGTGAATGATTTTATTTCTCTGGGGCTCTATTTTCTTATCTGTAAAATGAAGGATTTAATGGTCTCTAAATTTCTTCCAACTCCAACTCTTTTGATTCTATATATCTTGTCTCCTCAGCAAGACTGTAAGCTTCTTGAGGGTATTGACTGTGGTTTTTTTGGTGTGTGCTTTTAAAAAATCTCCCTAAACCACTTAGCATCATTCTTGGTGCACCCCAAACATTTATATTTCATAAACTGACTAGAATTTAGTCTTTGGTGAAGTATAGCATCTCACCTCATCCTGAATAGCTTCCAGGGTTGACAGCTTCAATTATGTCTCTCTCTCTCTCTCTCTCTCTCTCTCTCTCTCTCTCTCTCTCTCTCTCTCTC
>CM053626.1:72497930-72534959 GCA_028646595.1 Phalanger gymnotis
GGGTAGGAAACTTCCAGGGAGTTATTTCCTTTAACAAGGCACACACACATCAGTAACCTTTCTGCCACTTAGATAGTCTTTGGATGTTCTTGTGACTTGGAAAGGATAAGGCACTGGCCAAGTCCCTCAGCCAATGTGAGCTTGAAGTAGGATTTAACCCAGGTTTCTGCGACTTTGAAGTTGGCACACTGATGGCACAATGGATGATTGTGGAAGAGTGGTGATGGTGGTGGCAGCAATAATGGTGGTTGTGGGTTTCATGGTTTGTTGTGGCCAAAGAATTACGTTAGGGCCACCTCTATGCTTAGATAGTTGGACAGTACATAAATTCTGTCACTGATACAAACTCTTCTAGCTCAGAAGAGCCTTCTAGAGCCTTCAAAGACTCACAGTGAGACACCAGAGTGGAATTTTGTGAAGGCCACAGAGAACCCAAGTACTGTACTAGTACCCACGGAATATAAAAATTCTTAGAGGAAGGTCTCTGGCACATTGGATAGATTCTCTGGGAAAGGTCTATGGGAGAATTACAATCACAACAATAATAGCTGGTGTTTATGGAGCGCTTTAAGGTTTGCAAAGCACTTTACAAATATGATCTCTACCCTCACGACAACCTCGTGAGACAGGTGCTATGATTATTCTTATTTTCAGATGAGGAAACTGAGGCAGACAGTGTAAGTGACTTGCCTGCGGTCATACAGCCAATAAATATCTCAAGCTGGATGTGAACTCAGGGCTTTCTGACTCCAGGTCCAGCACTCTAACCATAATCACACAGGATGAGAAGGCACGAATGGGCTACAATTTGTGTTAGTGCAGGGAGTCTCCAAATTTAGGAGATCACAGATCCATGAAAGTAAACAATAATGGTGATGCTACTGACAGAATGCTTTCTCACAGCAGTCCTACAAAGCACAGGATGCAGGCAATATTATTTCCATTTTACAGAGAGGGAAATGGAGGTTTACAGGTGTGAAGTCACCTTAAGTCACATAGATTGTAAGCAGCAGAGCAAGAATTTACATTCAAGTCTCCTGCCTCCAAAGCCTATCACAACATAGCCTGGGAATTTGACACCTTAGGCCCAATTCTTTTCATCTCAAATACCAGCTGGTGCCCTAATGCTCCTCCCCATCCCCCCCACCCCCAAGAAAATAAAAGGACACTGTGAGCTGGAAACAGATTGACCTTTTGATGGACAAAATAGCCTTTTGTTGTAAGACTAATGATAAGATTGTAAAATCTTAAGATAGCATCAGTGTTTGTTCAGTTCAAAAGTCAACGAATGAGGAAATATTTTTTCTTATTGGAAATTCCTTGTTTAGCAATATGCTGTTAATATAACGAAAGCCACTCACCTGGGATTAGTTTAAGACCTTGCCATTCTGCAATAAGGAAGAACAAGTAATCCCTTAATGCTCAATGATAACATTCCTTTATTCAAAGGACATTGGAAATAACTCTTCCTTTCCTTTTTTTTTGACTTATTGAGAAATCATTGTGGGTGGGGAATTCGACAATCACAGAGTTCATTATTTGAAGAACTTTTCGAATTGCTGATCATCTGGGGATCTGGAGACTGTTGCATTTGAGGTCAGGCAGAACATGTGTAACCTAGATTTCATAGAGAGAGATACTTTCAATTTCTCATCCAATGAGACCCAGTACCAGTGCCAAAATACCCCATGTCAGCACAGAATCACCGAATTTGATGGTCGGAAGCTTCTTTGGTGGCCATCTAGTCCAACTGATATAGAGAGGGATCCCCTGCATTCACTTACCTGACAAGTGGTTGTCAGTCAATAAACATTCATTAAGCACTTTTTATATACCAGGAGCTGTGCTAAGTACTAGGGATGCAACGAAGGCAAAAACCAGTCCTTAACCTCAAGGAGCTTACAATCTAATGGGAAAGATAACTTAAAAGGAAGTAATCTCTGCTTGAAGACCTCCGAGGAGGGGTAGCCCTCCGCCTCTCAAGACATTCACCCTCTCCATGTCCATCCTAATAATTGGACCAGTGACTCATTTCATTGAGTTTATATATTCTCTGTTCATGGGCTTGAGGAACTTAGTCTTTAATTCAATATGGTCCAATATAGTACATTGACACTGGTACTGGGTCTCATTGGATGGGAAATTGAAAGCATCTATCTCTATGAAACCTAGGTTACACATGTTCTGCCTGACCTCAAATGCAACAGTCTCCAGATCCCCAGATGATCAGCAGTTTGAAAAGTTTGTCAAACAATAAACACTGTAATTCAAAATAATAAACGCTGTAATTCAATATGGTTATTCCTGTCTTTCTTGCTGCATAACCACCCAATGTTTATGGGATAAACTACCTCTGTATCCTCTCTTGCCTGTGACCTTTTTATTTCTTGCATGAGCACATAGGGCAATTCTATACATCCTTATTTCTTTGGCTTAATGGGTGACGATGAGCTCCAGCTCTGTGGTCTTCATTATGGTCCAACATCCCAAGGTCTAGCCATAGACAGCCCTATGGAGATGAATATTTCTGCAGTCAGTCTGGCTGCCACTAAAACTAAGTAAAATATAACTATTAATTAGAAGAATTAATTCACTTATCCACTGCAAAATAAGCTACCCATTAATTTTTGTGCTCTCCCACTTTACCACATGGATTATATTGAGAGCATTGGTCTTTGGCTACCGGGCAGTTCCTAAGGCTAGAGAAGTGCCTATGTTGTGTCTGGTATTGAATATTTTCACCACAAGGGCATACTTTAGTTGAAGCTGAGCTATCTCATTCTCCTGGAAGGGTTGTCCTGATCTCTGAGTGCACGGAAAATGCCAACAGGCACTTCTATATGCTTGGGTGGATCATTGGTTTGAAACACTGAGCAGCAATTCCTCATCAAAGAATATTTTTTTTCCATTTCTTAAAAATAACTATTTTTATGGCTTCCCACCCCCACTTTGGACAATGTCTTAGAATAATTTCTATTAGCTGTTCCCCTCAATAACCCTGGGGAATAGGCCAGTATTAATGGTTTTGCTATAGAAGGAAAAAAAGATTCCTTGAAAGCAACATAATTTTAAATGTGCTGCTATATTATGAGAGGTAAAAATAATATACAGGCATACGTCTATATGTCTATGTTGTTGTCTAGCTCTATCTAGTTCTAATTATATGATTACAATGTTTGTGATCATGAATAATGACACAGATCTATCCTCATTTTACAGATAAGTGAGGCTTAAAGGGGTTAAGGAACTTGCCTAAGCACTGGAATATGAAACTTTCTTAGGCAAGTAGGTGGTGCAGTGGATAGAGCACAGGCCATGGAATCAGAAAGACATTCTCTTCAGACATTTACTGAGAGACCCTCTGCAAATCACTTAACTTCTGCCTGGCTCAGTTACCTTAATTGTGAACTGAGGATAAGAATAGTACCTATATCTGTATGGTTGTTGTGATGATCAAATGTGATAATATTTGTAAGGCACTTAGCACAGTGCTCAGCATGCAGGAGTCATCTAATATATGCTTGTTCCCCTCCTTCTCCCCTCTCCCTTCTGGCTGCAAGTTCTTCCAACTCTAAATTTTTTATCATGTGATCCTATAATAGTGATACAAAAGTTAAGCTGCTTCTGAAGAGGGCACAGAGCAACAGATTTCAGGAGTCCCTTTTTAAAATTAGATACCCATGGGACAAGCCATATCTCTTTATGCTCTATCTTGTATCACATTTATTCAAATACATGTTAGATTCTCCCTGCCCCTCATTAGGCTATAAACTTCTTGGGTGTGGGGACTACATACCTTTCTATTGTTATATCCCCAGCAGCCAGTGTGTGCCTTATATATGGTGAGCACTTGATAAATGTTTGTTTAATTGAATCATTTTATACACACACACACACACACACATATTTATCTAGCTTGATGACATATAGAGTGGAAGTTTTGGGGGACAGATCTAAACTGAGGAGTAGATGACACCAAACCCAGATCTTACATACACACATATGCCTATCTTCCAAAAGTACAAGGAAGTATTTCCTTTTGGTTTTGTCAACACTCCAGGATCATGTGTGATAAGAGGAAAAAACTATTTCCCCATATGTCACAATGGTTTGTGAAATGCAATTTTGGGATGTTCCCATAAAAAAATAGTATGAAAACAAAAGTCTGTAAGATGCAAGTGTGGAATGTCCCATTACTCACTGTGAGCCTTAACACTAGAGGGAACACACAGTATAAATCATATACTGTGTGATTTCTGTCCCTGAGAACTTTCTCCCATTTCTGAGTCAGATAATAACTAGCAGATCTGTTGTTTCTCCAGAACAAAGGTATCTGCAGAGGGACTGATCAAACCATTATTATTAATAATCTCATTATCTAGGCATCACCAGTGCTCTCATGCTTCTATGGCTACTGAATAAATTAGAGTATTATTCTGAAGACTGTAAAGAAAAACAGAAGAGAGGAGACTACCATAAGCCTAATGGGAGCATCGTTCCTCCCAGACCAGGGTATTGTGTAAGCGTGTATGTGTGTGTGTGTGTGTGTGTGTGTGTGTGTGTGTGTATGTATGTATGTATGTGTGTATGTGTAGTATGTGGATGGAGGAGAGACAGGGAGAATTGCTCCACTATTCATAAAAGTAACACCCTGAATTTTAATGCTTTAATGTATAACAAAGTGGTCTCCTTACAAAAAACCTTTTAGGTGGTCAATGTAGGTGTCGCTATTCCCACCCATTTCCTCCCTCAGTGATAGCCAACATTTACATTCTGCACCTTGATCTTAACCCTTTACAGAGCGCTTTACATTTACTAACCATTTAAGAATTACAATCGCCCTGTGAGGGCCAGTCCCTAAAGGTAGAAAGAATCATCCCCACTTTACTAAGGAGGAAACTGAGGCCTGGAGAAGGCAGAAAGATATACAACGTGAGGTTAAATCTAATAAGATGAAATTAAATAGAGATAAAGATAATGTCTTATGCTTAAAAAATCAATGTCACATGTACCAAATGGAAGAAATACAGACATTCTAAAGTTCATCTCATAAAAATAGAGCATAAGTTCAATAGGAGTTAAAAGCATCTCCAAAATGTGATATGGCAGCCGAAACTCCACCCCCCCAAACAAAAAAAAATACCAAACGACAACCCCGAATATAACTTTCTATTACGTTAGGTGAATCATAGCATCTGAGAATAAGGAACTGGCCATTCCTCTTCATTTTGATCTGTTCCAACTATATCCACAATACTACATTCAGTTTGGGTGCCACCTTTTAAGAAGGGCATTGAGACGATGGAGAGAATCCAGAGGAGGGTACCAAGGAGAATGAAGGTCCTGGAGTCCAGATCATATGAGGAATGATTGAAGGAACAGAGACAAAGAGAAGGATTTCATTGGGAAGTAGACCAGGTGCTCCCACTTAGGGAGAATAAGAGGAATAAATTCAGGGTGTAATACTTTGTCTCTGAGGAAGGGGACTCTGTGTGTTCATCTCTTGCCTCCAGACAGCAGGCAATATATGGGGAAACCCAGGGTTGTTTCCTCCTTTATTTAAAAACGAATAGTATATTCCTGAATCTTAGAGATGAAAGGAAGTTCGAGATGTCATCTCCCTATTTTCAGGCAGGTAAAGGGCCATCACTATTTTTATAATTAAGCCCAGGCAGATGAATGGACTTGCCCAGAATCATTAATCTAGTAAATGACATAACTATGACTCAAATCTAGGTCTCCTACCTCCTAATCCAGTGCTTTTTCCATTACTTAGCCCCTCCAATTAGTTTCCTTATCTATTAATCAGGATAACAATATTTCTACTACCAACCACATAGGGTAGTTGTTAGTTAAGCATTCTGTAAACTTAAACTACATCCATAAATAAATAGGGCAAGTAGATGGTGCAGTGGATAGAGTACCAGGCTTGGAGTCAGGAAAACTCATCTTCCTGAGTTCAAATCTGGCCTCAGATACTTACCAGCTGTGTGACCCTGGGCAAGTCATATAACCCTGTTTGCCCCCGTTCCTCATCTGTAAACAAATGAACTGGAGAAGGAAATGGCAAACTATTCCACTATCTTTGCCAAGAAAACCCCAAATGGGGTAACAAAGAATCAACTGAACAACTGAAATGGCTGAACAACAATAAAGAAGTGTAATATTGGCATTGAAAAGAAGGGCATGAAGAAGAGATACTTAAATGTAAAGGCTACTGAAACGGGGGATGGGTACCAAGTAGAATGGGGATGAGGATGAGAGGGATTGGAATTCAGGAAAGGTAGGACTAATTTCTTCTTCTTGCTAGAGTTCTTCAGAAAATGTGTCCTACTGGTCGGAAGAGGCAATTCTATCCTATATATACATATATACATATATATATATATATGTATAGTGTGAGGCTATGAGGCTACATCTATAATATGAGGCTAATGGTAGTATTTGCCTCAGCAGTGTGGTTGTGAAGCTCAAATGGGATGATGTGTATAAAGTGCTTTACTACGAATTGCCAAAATGACCTAAAGGTCAGGTCTGATCATGCCATCCTCTTACTACTCAGTAAACTCCAGTGGCTCCCTATTACCTCTAAGTAATCACGTATAAACACCTCTACTTGGCATTTAAAGCTTTTCACAACATAGTTTCATCTTGTTTTCCAGCTTTCTTATACTTTACTCCCCTTCCTGTATTCTATGATCTAGCCAAATGGGCCTCATCGCCCATCTCTCTTTGCCCATCTCTGGGCTTTTGCACTTGCTATTTCCCATGCTGGGAGTGCTCTCTCTCCTCACCTCTGCCAGTAGGAAAGGATTATGTGGCTATTTATGGGACTCTGAGTCATTTGGAAATGGAAGTTATAGAGCACCCAGGGCACCTCTGAGTATGGACTGGTGAGCCCCATTGTGTGTCTGTGCTCCATTTTGTAACAAACATCCGTCAATGAGAAGAAAATACTAGAAAAGAAAAAAAGGAATAGGAAGAGGAAAGAAAATGCTTTCCTCCATGTGGCCTCAGGCGGGGTCTTATACAAAGGAACTGTTTTGATGCAGTATTTACTTTTTCAAATAAAGTACAGATCTGGGAACCAGATACTGCATTTTCCAAAGGATTGTAAAAGTTAATAGTGGCAAGAGATAACTGGCTGTGGTGTGGTGTGCACAATGCTGCTAATTTATAAAGTGGGACCATGAGTCATTCACATCTGTGTGTGTGTGTGTGTGTGTGTGTGTGTGTGTGTGTGTGTGTGTGTGTAATACTCTGTGAGAAGTGACCATAAGTCATGTGCTCAGAGGAATTTCTCTCTTAGGGAAATTCCCATTGAATACTATAAAAAGCCTCCACAGAACTTCCCCTAAACATTGCTTACTCCAGCAAAAAGGGCAAGATGAAGACTATAGGCCTAGCTCTCTTGCTAGCCTTTTTGCACCTGCAGACCACCCCCATCACTGGGAAGCTGAGCTCTGAGGTAAGAAGAAGCCTTGAATCCTAATTTCCAGTCTTCTCATCCACTCTAATGCCTTCCTTCTGCTCTCTGAGAGTCTTGATAATTGTTCACATTTGCCTTGCCTTATGGGCTTGCCAAATGATTTGGACCCCCTTTGCTTATAGGGCAGCCCCCATAAAAGAATCATATTTTTTCCTCACTAACAATTATTGAAAAAGGTGTCATGTCTCAGCACAAGCAGTTTGAGGGCAGAATTTATTCCATGTCTTAGGGTCTGCTTGAAAATGACCCCAGTAGGAAGCAGATGCAGAGACCCCTTTAAAGTCCCCTTAGAGTAGAATAAAGTAGAAAAACATCGCCCTTGTTATGCATGATGACATCCTGTCTATGATATCATTTGTTTTCCTTTGGATGAGACTATCGTTAATTGATTATAACAGTAAAAATTATTGATATTTATACAATGCTTTAAAGTTTGCAAATGGTTAAGTTCTCAGAATACTTTATGATCATTACCTCTTTTGAACCTTGAAACAACCTTGTGGAAGTAAGGACTATAGGTATCCTTATCTCCATTTGTATGAAGAAGAAAACTGAGGTATAGAGCTTACCTGACCTGCTAACTCTGGGGTCATGTAATGAACTAGACCAGGGCTGTCCAACCTTAGGTTTTTATTGAAACAATAGACAATATATTTTGATTTGCCATTTTAGTGAGAGCTCTGCAGTAGCTCGACTTTGTTTACTAAAGCATTTATGTAAATTTCTACACTTGTAAGCTGGCCACATAAATCACACTTCTGGCAGCACGCGGCCCACAGGCTGAATTTTGGACAGCCCTGAATGAAAGAATGTGTTTCTGTATTTTGATTGAAATCCAGCCCTTTATCAGTTTCCATAGAGTTAGTGGCATTTAAAACTTCGTAAACTTTCTTAGATGGTTGGGGTAGTACAATCTAGCTCTCCTTTTAGGGATATAGTAAGGTGGAGGAAAAGAAAGGTTGAATGACAAGAAGAAGAACTTCTTTATCGACTTGGACTCTCTATGAGTACTGCATCTTTCTGTAGGAGCCCTGTGCTGGTACATTTCCTGAGGTATCCATTGGTTGAAAGTCATTGAACTGGGAGAGGAACCACACAACCACAGATTTCAGAGCTTGCTATGTAGTCCAACTCACACACAGAGCAAATAGGTGCTCATCTAACCTCTCCTTAAAGACCTCCCCAGAGGGGAAACCTGCCCCCTCTCTAAGCAGCCCATTTCCCTTTTGGACAGCACCACTTATTAGGTTTTTTTGGCTGACATCCAGCCCAAGTTTTCCTCTTTGCAACTTCCAGCTCCTGGTGCTAACTTGTGAGGCCAAACAGAAGAAATATATTATCTTTTCCATATATTCTTTAAGACAGTTTTCATGTTTCAGAGTTTTTTCTTCTTACCGGGGAGAATTTAGTGGATGAATACAATGGGTGATCTTACTGTCCCTATATCTGGTTCTTTGGTACATTTCTGACCTTAGAAAAATTTACTCTATGAATATAACAGTAGCATTTTTTCTCTTCAAGTACTTTTCATAGTGTATGAACAATTACCCATATCTACCTAGTATGGGTCTCACTGGAGGGATGGGTGGAGAATAGCTGGGGCAATAGCAGGCTTTCCATCCCCAAGATCTTGGGACTCAGAATTGGAACGAACCTTAGAAATCTTCTAGTCCAGTCCTTTTATTTTATAGACAAGATAACTGAAGTTTAGAGGAATGAAGGGCTTATTTAAAATCAGACAGGAAGCAGAAAGCAGAGCTGAATTTAGAACTCATTTCTTCTGACATGCAAATTCAATGACGTTAAAACAATACATGCTGTTTCCTGAGTAGATAAGTGCTTCTTAACTTGGGGTCCCTGAGCTTGTTTTAAAAAATGATAACTATATTTCAATATAGTTGGTTTTACTTTATAAATAAAAAATATTATTCTGAGAAGAGGTCCAGAAGTTTTGCCATGCTGGATCCAAGACACACAAAAGGTTAAGAATCCAGGTCAGATTATATCCTTGTAGAAATGAAGGAATGAATGAAATTCTTTGTATATTAAGCATTTCTAAAATGTCTTTGTTAATAAACCATGATTTGGAAGGACTCAAGATCTTTTTGTATTTTTCCAGGAAATATATAAGAATGGTGGTGGTTATTTTTTAAAAGGACCATTTTCTTTAGCAAGCATACAAGCTAAAAGTGCAAGCATAATAAACGAGGAGATAACTCTTAGTAGCCCAAGTTCAGATTCAAGCTCTTCTTTAATACACGTCCTTAAAATATTTTTGGATATGATTAGCATTCATTGCTGTTTTTTCTCCTGTAGGGGAAAGTGAACATGAATCATTCATCAGCCCTCTTCACCAGCCAATCAGACATCAGCTTTTGGGTCAGACACGAGTCAGCTCCCTTAGCTAGATAGAAGTGGGTCAGGATGCAGAGGAATCCAAAATACTGATTGGTTGCTGAGGAGATGTCAAGGAGATAATGATTTGAATGTAGATAAGAAATTGCAGTTCCATCGTGCTTAGAGTTTTTAATTTTCTTTCTAGTTTACTTATCTCTCTCTGATAAATCAGCATCAGAGACTCCTGATACATGATCCTGTCATCTAGCTGCAAATGATTCTGCTGAATAAAATAGCTTTTGAATCTATGTTATCTTTGGGCATCCCTCAAGTATTCTTTATTAAGGATTAGATGTCATTCCTACTATAAACCCAGTTTTCCTAAGCCAGCGCTGGGTTCTTGTAATTAGCCTTGGACTTTCAAGTCCAATGAGCCCTTCGAAAATAGTAGTAAACCTTTTACTTTTAAATTATCACTGGGCAGGTGTCAAACATAGCCACTCCCTAAACTTTAAAGATGCCTAATGTCTCCATCCATCCATTTATCTATCCATTCATTTATTCATTCACTCAATTATTCAACACCTTGATCTTTGCAGGTGTCTAGGCCCTGCTTTTAATCAGAATAGTTTGCAATTTGAAATAAGAAAAAAAATGTGCCTTAGGACCGTTTCCTAGGGAGCTCAAGGTAATTTACATGCCCTGGAGCTCATCCTACAGAATTAGGGCAACTATTACTGTCTTCATTTTGTTCATTGGGAAACAGATACAGAAGCTAAATGTTTGATTTAACACAACCATTGATGTAGGTGGAACTAGATAACAGGTATTCAATACATATGATCACATACCAACATCTGGAAGAGACCCCAGAGGCCACCTAGTCCAATGTCCTGATTTTAGAGATGAGGAAAACAAGAAGGAGGGAGATGGAGGGACTTGTCCAAGGTCACACAGGTTGGGTAGTAAATATAAGAAGTAGGATGTGAACTCATGTTCCATCTGCAGAACTTGGGTTCTTTCCACTGTACTGCACCGCTTATTCTATCTTGTGTAATTTGGCACTAGGTTATTCCACCTTTTTTCAAGAATTTTGGAATATTTGTGTTACAGTGACCCTAATTCTCCCTTTTACCCTTGGGGAGGAGGAAAATCACCTGCCTTTCCAAATGCACGGGGCAAGGAGAGCACTCCTTCCACTTCTAGCTCAGCTTTTCCATTCAAGTGAGTTTTATGCACTAGCCACAGAGAGCAAGCGATTACTATTAGCATCTTCAAATTTGAACTTGAAGGGCAGTGATATATCTCCTGGGAGACACTGATCAAATTTATGGGCCACTTTGTAGTCAGCACAGCATGATGGACTGATGACAAGTCCAAAGACAGAGCTGACAAGCTGACTGTACTAGGCAGGAGATGCTAGGTAAACTTCCCATTTGCATGACTTTCAGGTCTACTTCAAGAGTATAGTCATTAGCCAGTAGTTCCTAGATGTTTGTCTCACATCTTCTTGATGTCTACAGTTTTTTTGAGTTGAAAGGACTTCTTGGAGAAGGGAAAGTACAGTCTAACACCTCATTGCTCAGTTAATTAACCTCCCCTGGTCAAAATACGTCTGAAATTTTCTTTTTTCCCTCTTCTTTTCTTTTTGGGGGAATTATTATAATGATGTCATTTCTTCAAAATCCCTTGCCATGTTACTTCCCACTGCTAAAGTATTAGTGTCTTTTAACTTGAGTCTTTCTTTCAAGCTTAGACAGATAATACAATTCTGGCTCCAAGGGAGTATGGCTTGTCTGCCAAGTTTTAACTCTTTCAAGATCATAGGATCTTGCCTGGATGAGGGTCCTATGAGTTGACTCATATGGAGCAGACCCACTCTTCCCATGGATTGGATAGGGGACATGATTCTCACCTGCAGCTCATCTGTCCTGGCCCTTCCCCCAGCAGAAACTAGCTTTTCTTTCAATGCCCACAATCCTATTATAGTGGTCATAGAATGGAGACTGGGTCCAGTGTTACACTTTTAGCTAAAGTAAAGTGCACTAGATATAAATATCGTTTTCTGTTATGCTTGGTGCAGAAACCTGGAGGGGTAGAATTTTTAAAAAATGTCTTTTCAATTTCTGGGAAGCTGAATTGGTCCAAAGGCCCCTGATGGACTAAGTCTAGTTTATAGGGTCATCTAGTTCTGGCTAGTTCGGGAGTCTCAGCGGTTGGTAGAAATAGAACACACAGAGCGTGTAATCACAGCTGCAACCAGCTGACCTCCTGAGACTGGAGCTATGGGGAACAAGTTCTTTCGAACTTTGTAGTCTGCTCCTGTGCAGACTCTCAAAAAAGCCATTCAGGCCGACATCCCATTGCCTGATTCCTGAGCTCTGAGTAGAAGTGCCTGTTGACTCAGGCAGATGAAATCATTTCAAAGGTCTAATAAATGCTCAGGTCAGAAGCAGGGTTTCTAGGACTGACTTTGTGTGGTTGATAATCATGTTGGTGGTAGCTGGCAAAATGTTAATTGGGGCCCAAAACGGGGCAAAAGGAAGAACTGTCACTGAAAAATATGCAGTGTCAATTACGCATTAACCTAGATGTCTTAGGGGAAATTGTATGTATTTTAAAATTGGTTTTCTGCAAACAAGTTTCCCTCAAACTCATACACACTCTGCCATTTCTTACAGAGAAATGACTGGTTCAGTTCTCCATCCCTTTAGGAGAGGAGCTAGCTGAGCATTTCTCCAAGTGTATAAGAGATGAAAGCCTAATCTGTGTTCTTCCCCTCTGTTTTTCATTGCAAGGTGTGGAGGCCAGGTAGGTAGGGGTAGAGTTGGTGGAGTGTGAGGAAGGAGAGAATAAGACCCATATTTCCAAAGGATACTAGGAAATAGAGCCATTGGGATTTTGTCTTCAGAATGTCAGGACCAATAGGAACATTAACAATCACTTAGTGTGACCTCCTTATTTGACAGGTAAGGAAATTGGGATCCAAGGAAATGAAGCGATTATTAGAGATTGTGTAACAAGTAATTTGTGGACCTAACCTTAGAACCCATGACTCCTGACTTGCAGACCTGTGCAAGTTATATTGAGTTCTCTAATAGAGGAAAATACTTTTTTTTCTTCTTTTCAAACATCAAGGAGTTTAAATTGACCTTCAAAAAGCAACCTTTCATATAACTCTACAACTTATTTGCCTGGCTTATCAAAGATGCCCACACTTTACTGTCCTTGGGATTTGGGGTCAGACAACCAAGAGGTAGCCTTGTAGCTACCTATATGTATGCATTTTCTTTTTGAGAAACAAATGTAATTGGAAGTAGGAGAGCAGGTCTAAATAAGAGCTATTTCTTTCTTGCCAAGGTAGCAATCGACTGGCTGAGGATTTTACTAAGAGAAGAAGAGAGTGCCTTACTCAATTTGATGGGAGAATTTGGGGGTAGGATTTCGTCATAGCATCAAAGAATTTAAGCTCTAAGGGACCTTAGAGGTTATTTAGAGTCCAGTGTTTCTAGCTGTGGGTTGTGACCCCATATGGGGTCTTGTAGCTGAATGTGGGGGTCGAGAAAGGCTGGCAAAAGTAAAAGATTTCTGAACACACCACGGCCAAAAATTAATTCAAAATCAAATGTGTAATGAAAGTGATGTGTTTCTGACAGCACTTGCCCACATTGTGTCATATAACTTCACTGAAGCCTTGATTATGAACACACAACATGTACACTTTGCATTGCACATGCCTTCATGCGCAATGCCAACGAATGCTGCCAGAAACCCCTCAGCTCAGATTCGAGACTATTATGTGTTATGAATTGCAGTGTTTTTACTGTACATGCACAATCGTTAAATGAATTTTGGCTTGGGATTAGGACAGAATTTCCAACAATTGCTGAAATGGCCCTCAACATACTTCTGCCATTTTGTCCTATATACTTATGTGAAGTGGCATTCTCAGAATTGACAATTATAAAATCAAAATATTGATCAACTCTGAAAAACATTGAAGATGCTCTGCAGCATCAAATATTCCACCAAGATTTAATTCTTTATATAAAAACAAATATGCGAATTTGCTTTAGTCTTTAATAAATGGTAAAATTACATGTATGCTAAAGAATTGTTTTAAAACAAATTTCTTTATGGTTTACTATCAGGAAATGTTTCATCAGTATACCTATTTTATATACTTATGTACCCAGGGTTGCGTAAAAATTTCTTGGACAAAAGGGGGTTGAGAGTGGAAAATGTTTAAGAAGCCCTGATTTCGACCAGTCTCCCCATTTTACCGATGAGGAGATGGAGTCTCAGAGAAGTTAATTGGCTTGCCCAGTCACAAACTGGTAAATAGCAGAATGAGGATTCAAACCCAAATCCATCTGTCTTTCCTCTGCACCATGATAGTAACCCATTTGGGTCATTTGTGACTACTGGATGGGGAGGAAGCATCTTAATTTTCCTTCTCTGGAGTGTAGGAGGAGGATTTTCTCCAGTGTTTCTCAGAGTCCATGAGGGCCATGGAATATAGAACTGCAAGGGATTTAAGTGGTGCCCCTAAATGAGGAAACTGGCGCTGAGGAATGACGTGACTTGTCCAAGGGCACGTTGGGGGTCAATAACAGAGACAGGTATCAGTCCTCCTAAAACTCTGGCTTCATGGCTCTCAGGGCCTCTGCAAATACCCTTCTTCACACAAATACTATGTCATTCTTTTAGTACAGGCTATTGATTTAAAAAAAATTCTCCAGCCCCTAAATTTGGCTTATAGCTTATGTCAATATATAGCTCTCACCTTTGAAAATGAAGCAGCTATTGCATTCTTTTCCAATCCTATTCATTTATGTATTTAACTTCACTTGTCTGCCTCTCTCTGAGTACTCTATTCATAAGTGAGGATCTGTCATTTAGCTTGACAGTGACAGCTTTTTTGAACTGTATGTGTTGAATTTGTTTTTCTAGGTGTTCTCGAATTTCAATGGCTCCTTGGATGACCACGGAATCTGCACATGCTCTGTGGTCGTGCCAGACACATCCTTTCCTGTTCTGAAGGTGGAAAGCTTGGAAATCCAAATTAGTGTTCTCACGGAGAAATTTGAGAAAGAATTGACTAAAGTAAGCATCCCCCTTTCCTGCCTTCCAAGATAGTATTCCTCCCTCATGCTAAAATAAATGAACCTAGACTGGGTGATGTCCCACATATTTTGAAACTAAACATTTTTTTCTTATATCCAGGTGAGAACATGGGGCCGTGTTTGTGACACGTGGCAGTGTTGGTGCAGAGTGCCTACTGGGCTCTTAGTTTTGCTTTTATAGAATGAAAAATGCCAGCCAATAGCTTTTAATACTTGAAGGATTTGTAATTTCATTGTGGATATCAACTCTACTGGTACAGACTGAAAGTTCCTCCCTGTTTTAGTATAGTTTTTGTGAATTGTGTGGTTGAAAATTTCTTTATCTGGTGGGCAAGTGTGGTAATGAACCTCACCTTTGCTCACCTGGTTAGAATCACATAATTTGAGAGCTGGAAGGAAACCCAGTGGTCATTTACTCCAATCCACAAATAAAAGGAACCCTCATTACAATGTAATTGACAAGTGGACATCTAACCTCTTTTTGAAGACCTTCAAGGAAGGGGAGCCTATTGCTTTTGGAAGTGTCCCATTTCACTTTCAAATAACTTGAATTGTTAGGAAGTTTATTTTTCCGTCTGTAAGCTAAGTTTGTGTTTCCTAATGTCTACCCACTTCTCCTGCCCTGTGCTCTAGGCATAAACAGAACTAGTCTAATCCATCCTCTGAATGACAGCATAGTACAAATACTCAAGGATGGCTACCACGTTCCCCTTACTGCAATCTCCCCTCAACATTTTTCTTTTCTAAAGAGCCTAGACATCTCCCACTATTCCAATCATTTTTTTTCACCTACCAATGGATTCAGGGCCTCAAGGACTCAACGCCTCAGATTACAGATAGCTGGTACTGTTCTAGAACACACACACATGTGTATATATATATATGTATATGTATATATATGTATGTATATGTATGTGTGCATACGCACACCGACACACACAAATATATATATATATATATATATATATATATATATTTTTTGCTTGGTAGGACTTGGCAGAGCTTATGCTCCATTGGAACCCTTCAAGGACACAGGATCACCTCTATGCTATGATGAAGTACTGGAGGGTGACTTTAGTGGATAGAAACTAGGTGTGTCCTGTATAAGTGTTCACTTCGTAAGATCACTTGGTTCATATATTTCGAGAGGAATTATGCTTCTTTCTTAGGATTTTCTTTTCCTTCTCTATCCTTCGTTATTGTTTTTGTATTTTTCCTCACCATATTGATTTTGTTCTATCTCTCTCCTTTCCTTTTATTCCTTTGTCTTTTTAAAATTCTCCTTCCCTTTCTTCTATGTCTGTCTTTCCTTATGTTTTTCTCCATATCTTCTTCCCTTTGTCTTTTCTCCAGCCTTTCTTTTTTCTTCCTTTCCTCCCTCCTTAATTTCTCCTCTCTTTTTTCTTCTCTTTCTTCCTTCTCTTTCCCTTTTCTTCTCCATCTTGTCTTTGTGTCCCTTCCTTATTCTCTTTTATTCTTGCTTCCCTCCTTTTATTCCAAACTTAGTCTTCCTCTTTCTATCCCTTCTTTTTTCCTCTCTATGCCATGTCTTTTCCTTCCTTTCTTTTCTTCTCTCTACCTTTCTTAAACTTTCTCCTTTTCTCTGGGTACTGGTTTCTTGACATAAATTGCCTCAGTGGAAGCATTGGTGCGTTAGACCACATAAGCTAATATCTTGCAGGAACCAAGAGAATACTGCCCTGGGAATTTGGACCATAGCTTTGCCCCATTGACCAATGGAATCTTCTTATCCTCTACGTTGTGCTTCAGGGATGACATACTCTTCTTTGATCAGCTAAGCGTAGGAGGGATAGAAGGAAGAAATCCAAAAGGGAATAAGGCAAAAGATAATTTGAAATTGGCTGATGTAAAGTGACAGAGAGTGCCAATTTTGGCATCTCCCACTGTCTTGGCCAAGTTTAAAAGCCAATTAGAAAAGACTTCCATATACATCATCAATGAAGACTCAGCAATAAGGTGCTTACATTTTATATTACCATTTTATCCAACTATTAATTTATGACCATCTTGTGGTTTTACTGCAAGATTCAAAATAAGTTTTCCTGGCAATTTTAAGCTCAACTGCCTCAATTTCAAACACAGTTATCCTTTAAAATAAAATTATTGTGAGGATGAGACCCTGCTTTCAACTTGAATTGGTAGATAAATATTCCAAGTTTAAATGAGGTGTCCAAGAAATGTGTTTGACTGCTCCAGGAGCCAAGCTTCTTAAGAAATAAAATGTCCTTGAATTAATCAGCAGGAAAGGCACAGCACTAAATTATAAATTCTAGCCATTAATATTCATAACCCTATTCTAGCATAATCAAGAGTAGATAAGAAGTTATGCATAAAAACATAACAAGTGGAGGAGAATCCTAGGTAGAGATCTTTTCAGTTAAAATCATTTGCTTTGAAATAAGGGAAGCTAATGATTTACATGTCTTCACTTGCCAGCAGGAATGTGAAGGACAGTTTGAAATCTGCATGCTGCTTAAGGGGGAATGTGTAACTTGGCAGATCCATGAATATGGGACATTTAATTCCCAGCCTGTAAGTCAGGGCAGGCAGCAGCTGCCTTGTTAATAATTGGCAAGGAAGGAAAGTAAAGTAGGTGGGAAAACTCAGGTCTGAACGACAGTCATAGATAGGGGGAAAAATTCTTTAGTGTGTCCTCATGGAACCATACTTTTGGGTGTACAGGTAAATAGGTGGCTAGAGGCATAAAAGAGAGACTCTGATGGGTTGTGATAATAATCATAACTTGCAATTGTGCACTCGAAGGGAAGAAGTAAGCATTTATTAAGCACCTATTATGTGCCTGCTACATTATAAATATTATCTCATTTGATAATCACAGTAACCCTGGGAGGTTGTTGTTGTTTAGTCATGTCTGACTCTTCTTGGCCCCGTGGATTGTACTGTCCATGAGGTTTTCTTGTCAAGGATATTGGAGTGGTTTGTCATCTCTTTCTACAATGCATTAAGGCAAGCAATGGTGATGATGATGATGATGATGATGATGATGATGATGATGATGATGATAGATAACATTGATGTAGCAATTACCATGTGCCAGGCACTGTGCTAAGTGCTTTACAACTATCATCTCACAACAATAGATGCTATTATTATTCCCATTATATAGATGAAGAAACTGAGATAGGCAGAGGTTGAGTGACTTGCCCAGGGTCACACAGCTAGTAAATATCTGAGGCTGGTTGTCAGGTCTTCCTGACTACAGGCTTACTGCTCTATCCACTGTGCCATCTAGCAGCCTCTATTACATTTTCTGTTTCAAAGGTCATTCTTATCTACTATCTCATTTAATCCTTACCAAAATTCAATGAAATAGGGCAAGGTAGGTATTATGATACCCATTTTACAGATTTGTAAACCAGGTCTCAGAAGTTAAATGACTTGCTCAAAGTTACACGGTGGCTTACTGGCTTAGTTAAAATTGGATTCCAGGTTTCTCAACTCCTAGTCCAGTGCTATTTCTGCTTCACCAGATTGTTTTATCAAAAGCCATTGATAAATCACTCTTTCATAGTCTCAAGCAGACATGGCCCAACAGCAGTGTCATCAAACCTACGGAATGCAAACTCCTCAGACTAGTATGTAGAGCCTTGTGTAATCTTACTCTAACCCACCTTTCCAGATGTTGATTCCATGCTCTTCTTCATAAACAATGTTCCAGTCAATACAGATAGCCAGTTGTTTCCCAAACTTCTTACTCCAACCCCTGGTGAGCATTCCCAATGCTTAAGCTGTTCCACATGCCTAGAATCTGGTGAGTATGTATTGTGGACTGAGTGTGCCCAAGTGTAGTGACACACCCTGGAAAGGGACTCATTATCATTGGCTCTCCCCCTCCTCCTCAGGGGTGGGGCCAATGGTCATCCTGGCCCCATGGCGTGCTGGAGATGGGTTGGGCTCTATGCCTGGACTCTTCATCTCCTTACTTTTATTTAAGGCTTAACACTCATATTAGATTCTTTTCAGTCTTTCTCTCAACTCCTCCATGATCTGTTTATTTGATGTCCTATCCTGGTCTTTACTCTCCCTCTTTATTTTTTTTGGTATTTTATATTTAAATATATATGTACATATATACACATATAATATGTAAATATTTGTGGGCATGTTGTATTCCTCTGAGTGGAATATAAATTCTTTGATGGTAGGGATTCCTTCCTTCCTTCCTTCCTTCCTTCCTCCCTCCCTCCCTCCCTCCCTCCCTCCCTCCCTTCTTTCTTTCTTTCTTTCTTTCTTTCTTTCTTTCTTTCTTTCTTTCTTTCTTTCTTTCTTTCTTTCTTTCTTTCTTTCTTTCTTTCTTCCTTCCTTCCTTCCTTCCTTCCTTCCTTTTCTCTCTCTCTCTCTCTTCCCCTCTCTCCCCCTCCCTCTCTCTCCCCCTCCCTCCCTTTCTCACTAAGTTGGTGTGAGGTTTGCTTATAGATGCAAATTTTGCAAGGTTCATTTAATATTTGTAAAGTACTTTGTAAACCTCAAAATGTATATAAATGTTAGTTATTATAAAGAGAAGATTACATGCTGGTCTTCTTTATCTCATCAGCTCAATACACATTTTTCTCTTTTTATTCAATTTTTACTTTTTATAAATCTTTTGTTTTGAAATCGCTTCCATTTTGAAGTTAACCTAACCAGCAAGCTATCTCTTACAACAAAAAGAGAAAAAGAAAGAAAAAGAAAAAAAAACTGATTTGGCAAGAACTAACTGATGTATCAGCCAAGTCTAATAGTATATACAATGTTCAGCACTAGCAGTCCTCTGACTTTGCGAAAGAAGCAAAGGGATTTTTTTCCCATCTCCTATTGAGGAGAATCTTTGACAGACATTAATTAAGTGGTACTATATTCAAGGTGCTGTGCTATTCTCTGAAGGTGCAAAGACCAAATGAATGACAAATTTTGCCCTCAAGAAACTTATATTCTATGGGGGAACAGGCCAGTTTGGCTGGAATCTAGAGTACAATATTACAAAATAAGTCTGGGAAAGCAGACACAAGCAAAACTGGAAAGGTCTATAAATAAGCTGAGGATTTTGTATTCTAAGAGGCAATAGGGAGCCAACAAATTTATTGAGCAGAGAAACATCAGATCTTTTTAGAATAATTTTGGCTACTGTGTAGAAGATGGATTGGAAGGAGGAAAGACTGAAAACAGAGCGACCAATAGAGAGGCTATTACAATAGTCCATAAGAGATGATGAGCGACTGAGGAAGTGTGGCATCTAAGTGTGTGGAGAGAAAGGGGATAGATGCAAGTGATATGATCATGGTAGCACTCATAAGACTTGGCAACTTAGTAGATTTGTTGAGTGTGGGGAAGGGAAAAGTATATAACAACTCCAAGGTTATGAATGTTGGTGACTGGAAAGAAGATAGTAGACTCAACAGAAAGAGGGGAATATGGAGGAGCAGAAGTTTTTTGGGGAAAGAGTTTCATTTTTGGATATATTGAATTTGAGATGCTTGTAGGACATTCAGCTAGAGCTGGTGAGTAGACATTTGGTGATACAGGGCTGCATAGGTTAAAAAACAGTGGATTTGATATGCATATAGTTCTTTATAACCAAATTGGCTTGTAGCCTGCTTGACCTAACTGACTTTACTGTTTAAGATCACAAAAAAAACGAATCTATTTAAAAATCCATAGGCATTGCCATAGTTTTTGATTTGGAGAAGTCTACAGAAACACAGAAACACAAAAGAGACTACCTTTTTAGCTCAATAGACAACAGCATGCTAATTATAGAAACAGAACAAGGCCACAGTCCTAGTAAGGAGTGGAAGAAATTAGTTTCCATTCTTAGAGTCCATTAACAGAGCAGGAAGGATATAACATAAATAAAGAGAAGCCCTGAGGGGTGTGCCATTGACCTGAATCCCAAACAAAATCACAGAGATACAGAACTGGAAGAGATTATAGTCAATGTAATACAGTGGTTGAGTGCTAGATTTTGTATCAGGAAGGCCTGTGTTTGAATCCTGCCTAAGACAGCATCTGTGTGACCTAGAGAAAGTACCTTAATTTCTCTGAGCCTTCTTTAATTTACTTATTAGGGGTTTGGATTTGAGGACCTCTAAGATTCCTTCCCTTCTAGGTCTAAATCTATTGATCCACAGATTTAGATTTGGAAAGGAACTTAGAGATCCTCAAGTCCATCTTCCCATCATTTTATAGAAGAGGAAAATGAGTTACTAAGTTACTAAGAGATTTATCCAAATTCACAGAGGTATCAAGAGTCAGAACTAGGATTTGAAACTAGATCCTTTAAATCTGAAGCCAATACTCTTTTCAGTAACTATGGGGCCTGTCTAGTTCAACTGCTTCATTTTGCAGGTAAAGAGACAGACCCACATAAGTAATGAAACGTATGTACTTTGTGACAGAGTCAGGACTCAAACTGAAGTCACCTGACTCTAGGGCCAATGCTCCTTGTGCCTCCCACAAAATAGTTGGCTTATGTGAACCCATAATGACAGGATTTTAGTGAGCAGGAGGGAATGTAGGATGTCAGACAAAAGGTATTTTTAGTGACCGATTTGCATTTGGCACCCTACCTGGGCTCGTTGACCAATGCTTTGAGATTGCTTTATCCAAATGGCCCTCACCAATCATCTTGACCTATATCTGGCCACTGGACTCTGATGACTCTGGAGGAGAAAGGGAGGCTTATGACTATGCACAGCCCTGCCTCACTTGAATTCAATTCACTTGCAAGTCAAGATATCATTCTCATGATGTCATTGGTCTTCGAGAAGGAAGGATGGACAACATCACCTAGCCTTTAATTATTAAATGGGCATTGCCTCAGACAAACTGAGACCTGGGAAAGACCTTTACTTCAGCTCTCCCACTGTATCTGGGGCCATTTCCAGTCATCTTGACTATGTCTTATCACTGGACTCTGATGACTCTGGAGGACAGAGTGAGGCTGATGACCTTGCACAGCTCTTCCTCACTTAAATTCAGTTAACTTGCAAGTCAAGACATTGCCCTCCTGGTGTCATTGGTCCTCTTTGAGAATGAAGGACAAACAACAGCATCCAAATGGCCCTAGCTGCTGATGTCCTTCCTCCGTATCTCACTCACAAATCAGTAGCATGATGTAGATGTCTTATGCTAATAATCATTTAAATCACAGAGAGAGATCACATGTCAAATAATTTTGCCCAGCCTAGGAGCCTCACCTCCTCTTCCCAAAACTCCCATTGTCTTAAACCTTTTAGTCTAGTCAAAAGATCATTGAATTAAATGTCATCTACAGGGGCTAGACCAAAGATCTATTTTTCTTTTAAGTTCTTTCCACTAAGGGTTTCATCCATTTAAAAAATGAAACTATAGAGCCTCTTCATTTTGTGTCAGGCAAAGGCAAGACTATCCTACTTTCCTGTGGGAAGCATGGTATGAGGACATGTTTGGACTCTCTGGTAGACTGCAAGAGCTACATTTCATCGAGCAGATATGGTGGCTAGCTTCCTCTTTTGCAGAACAACAGCTGCACTGAGTCACCAAAATGTTCAAGGAAAGCTGAGAAATATTTTGTTTGTTCCAAGAGCTAACAAGACCAAAAGCCAATAAGCAGATTCATTTCCAAAGCTTGCATTCTTGCAAAGTTTTGGCTCACTATTCCTGACAATATGCGAGTCCGTGCCCGGTTTTCATGGAAACAGAAATTCAGTCATCTTGTACATGTGTATGTGCTTCTGATAGAATCTTAAGAGGTTTCAGGCAATTTAAAAAAAATCCATGTACCCACCTAAATGTCACCATTGTTGCTTAGGTTTGTCAAATTCAGTGATGAGATATCTGATGACAGTGAGCATCAGTAGCCTGAAGAAATGTAGTAGCAGTGTTAGAGGCTGCATTTTCCACTTTTATTCCCTGCCTAATTTGCCTGTAGCTTAGGTTGTTTCCAGTTTGTGGTCTATGAGTCTAGTCAAATTTACATGGCTGATTTAAGTGGGAGGGTTGAAATGACAGAGACACAAGACTGCCTTTGGGCTAAAAATGGAAGAATCTTAGATTTAGAAGAGACCACAGTCATCATTTAATCCAACTCCTACATAAAACATAACCTTTTCATCTCATGGACCCTTTTGAAAGCCTGCAGATCATTTTGCAGAATGCTATTTCTAAATGCATAGAATAAAATACATAGGATCACAAAGGAAATTATACTGAATATGGTTATCCATTAGAAAAATTCATAGATGTCATGCTAAGAACCCTTGCTCTATATCATTCCTAACAAATGAATGTTTAGCCTTTGCTTGCAGAAGTTCAGTGCTGGTAAACTCACTACCTCTCAAAGCATCCCATTCCATTTTTAGTCAGCTTTAATTGTTAGGGAATTTTTCTTATATTGGCCTTAATGTTGTTTAGTCTCTGTAATTTCCAATTCCTATTTGGTCCTTCCCTCTGAAGCCAAGCAGGACAGATCTAATTTTTTTATGGCAGTCCTTCAAATCTTTGAATAATATTATTGCTGTCCACCTTTCTCCTAGCCCCAAGTCTTCTCTTTTCGAAGCCAAGTATAGCTAGCTCTTTCAACCAATTCTTGTATGACCTAGTCTCCAGCCACCTCAACATCCTATTCATGCTTCCTTTATTTTGACGCTCTCTAGTCCGTCAGGCTCCTTCCTAAAATGTAGTGCCAAGAATTGAACACTATTTCAGATGTTGTTTGACCAGGTTGAAGCGTGGTGGAACTATTTCTCCTACCTCATTTACTCTGCTGTGAATTTCCCTTCCCCTTGCCCTTTCCTCTAAGGTTTTAGTAACTAAGAAAGTCTTGGGCAGATCTCAAAGTTCTACGCACGAAAGGTCTAGTGACATAGTCATAGGTAGCATTGTAAGAGGCAGTATGGGGGGGTAGATAAAGAGGTAGCTTCAGTGGCAGAGAAACCTGGGTTTAAGTATCCTGCTTATCATATACGTTGACTATGTGACCCATATATAATACCCATTTACTCTCAATTCTAATGGGAGGGAAAATGGAGTGACTCAATTTTCATTTTTTGGTTGCTCTACAGAGGTCAATCTTGAACACCTAGAACACCTAGAAGGGCCCATATATATACCCAAATTGTATATGAGTAAATCACTGAACCTCAGAGCCATAGACAGTTCTCTAAGACTGTAAATTGCAGGGAAAGTGATAACATACTGAAAGTTCTCTATGCCAATGAAATCATGTCTGCCTTTCTGCTCCTAAAAGGTTATATGACTGCTCTTTTCTGGATTTTGTGCCATATTATAAGGTTACAGGTGATTCAGTGGTTAGAGTGCTGAGCCTTGAGTCAGAAAGAGTCATCTTCCTGAGTTCAAATCCAGCCTCAGACGCTTACTAGCTATGTGACCTTGGGCAAGTCACTTACCCCTATTTGCCTCAGTTCCTAATCTGTAAAATAAGCTGGAGAAGGAAATGGGAAACCGCTCCAGCTTCTTTGCCAAGAAAACTCCAAATGGGGTCACTAAGAGTCAGGCATGACTGAAATGACTAAATAACAACAAATTAATAAAATCCATATTGTTCATATTAATCTTGTATCCATTAAAATTTGTGGATATTTTGCATTAACTATTCTCTAGTCAGCTATACTTGTGTGGTTGATTTGGTGGTGGTAGGGAGCATCTGGCATTGAATTAATCTAGACACTGCGGTCTTGCTTTATGACATTATTGCAGTCTGCCCTCAGTGTATCACTAAAGCAATAGGGGAAAAAAGTAAAGCCAGCAACTTTTAATAAGCAAGTTCTTTAAAAAGCCCTGACATTTCCTTGAGAGATTATGCACAGAAAGAACCACCAACTGTGTTTATTGAAATATCCATTTGGAGATTCCAATTACATACTAAATACACTGAGGGAATTTTGGGAAATATTTTAACTTAATGATCAGACATTCAAATATATGCAACAAATGTGTAATTTGAAGGTCTGATTGCAATAATCAGTTCTTGGAATAAATGTAGGTACATTTAATGAAATGTGCAGTTTTGCTGTTGTACACATACTTACATAGTGCATGTTAAGTTGGTGCTTCCTTTAGACCTCAGAAGCATAGAGATATCTATGTTCTCAATGAGGTGGGCTTGGGTGGGATGGTATAAGTATTTTCTGCACTGGTGCAGTTGCAATCCATTTGTGCCTTATCATACTACACAATTCTTGTCCATGCTTTTTCAAAAATCCTCACAAGTCCAACTGCAATGGCTTATCATGGTATGGAGGTGACCTTGGATTTTCCATGTCTATGACAGAAGAATGGGAGCTCTGGTAGATCCTACCAAGCTAGAAATTCTTCTAATAGACTAAGTCTACAATCTGAGTACCACCTTAACTAAGTACAGAGAAGCCCGTGGCTAACTCTTTGGCCAAGGGTATCCAGGATCCAGAGGGCTGCTTTAAAGCACTGCTAAAAAATCTAGGTGTTCAAGATTGACCTCTGTAGAGCAACCAAAAATGAAAATTGAGTCACTCCATTTTCCCTCCCATTAGAATTGAGAGTATGGGGATAGCATTTGCCATCCATTGAGTTCCCTGGTGTTCTTATTTGTTGTTTGAGAACAATATGTCTTCATGCATCACTGGAGATGATGATGTGTTTACCAAACATGAAATGAAAGGTAACACCATTTTCAACCAGTTCAGTTGGTAGACTGGTTGAAACCCTCAAATACATGCTTTTATTCAACTTCTTTACAGGAAAATCACCTCTAGATTTGTTGGCTGATTGATGGGGACCTAATCTTGTCCAGGAAGACTGGGATATTTGGAATCATATTATCATTGATCTCCATTATTTTTTACCCTTCAGGTGAAGGAGTATACCCAAATGATGCTGTTGTTTGAACAGAGGCTCGTAAACCTAAGCATCAAAATTCAGGTCATGGAAGAGACCAGCATTTCTTACAATAAACTAGACTTTGAGTTGCTTAAATTAGAAGTGACTGAGATGCACAAACTGGTCACAGAATTGAAACTCAGTTTTGTTGGAAGCAATGTCATCATTGACCAACTGGAGCTGGAGGTAAGTGGTTCACTATCTTCTTTTGAATTATTTACTAGAAAAAATGAAATGTGATTTTTTTTCTTGTGCCACAGCTACACATTCACACAATTGGTATTTCCATTGCTATCTTGCAAAGGAAACTGATCAAACATATTATCTAGAATTATGTGTTGAGTCCTCTTTGAAAACCATGATTAGGTAAAGAGATATGATTATTATACCCAGTGGTTAGGGTCCTGCTATAATGAGTGCTATGTGACTCAGGACTCTTTATTTCCCTCAGTGGGGACCAGGTAACTGTGCTGTACTAATGAGACCAAGTCTGGTATACTTCATCCCTGTGTAGTACCTGGCCTACCCTCTGCCATGGCCTCCTTGAAAACTATACCATTGAGACACTCCCTATGAAGTTATTTTATTTTCATTTGTCAATAAAAGTAAAGTTTTTACATTCATGAAAAATACATTTGTTCAGAGGATAGCCAATAAAGTAAGAAGAACAGAATCCTCAATGCACATATATGTTACATACACTCCAACACAAATTATCATACCACTGGTAGATAAAGGCACATATGCAGTGAATATTCATGAAGGGTCACTACCAGGAACTCACAGGGTACATTTGTGAAGGACACACATGCCAAAAAGAGCATGAACACAAAGTATGGTCAAGGTATATTCATAATGGTCAAGGTACATTCATGAAGAGTACACAAGTTAGAATATGTAGAATCGGGGTGACTGGGGCAATATACCTCCAACCCTGCAAGGGTATTGATGTTCTCAGGTGCTCTCTTCTGTATATTATTATATCCCTGTTCTCTGTCGGGTGCAATGTCATCTTTTGGGGGGATCATATTTCTTTTCATCGTTGTATTTCTCTATTCCATCTCATTGTATCTGCTGGACATCTTTGCCAGTCTTGTGGTCAACAAGATGTTCTCTGCCATGCTAAGCTTTAGCTCATCAAGGCTGTCTGCTCCCATCTATTGAAGTGCAACGGATGGGAAGCCTCTCCTTCCTAGTGGCAGCCTGGAGGTCTTTTAGGATATGGCCAAGACAATGCACCACTATACCTAGCTGGGTGCTTTTAAAAATCCAACAGAATTCCCTAGGCTAACAGCAAATCTATTCTTCATACTGTTTTGTCTGAAGCTGATACCAAACAACTGACTTGGGGTTGGAAAAGTACAGATAACTCCTGTCAAATTCATAATTGTGAGCCTGAATCACCCCCAAACCTCACAGGACTGTATAGAGACAAAGGCACCGAGGCTCATCTTTCTCTCCAAATCCTCTTTGCCTGGCGTATAAAAAAGCGACGGGCTAGAACAGAAGCTGGTCAAGCAGAGAAGACCATCCCCTTGTACCACTTTAATCCATCTTCTGGCCTTTATTTGGTAATTTGCAATAAGAAGCCTCCCCCTCCTCCTAATTTTTGCACTGCATTCTGCACAGCCCACAACCTCTCTATTTTCCCTTGCACCATAGGATTTAGAACAGAAAAAGATCCTAAAGGCCATCTGTTTCAAACCTTTCGTTTTATAGACGAGGAAACAGATTTAAAGAAGAAGGGAAGCCATTTGCTCTCGATCACACAGGGATTAAGTAGCAAGGCTGGAATTTAAAACCAAGTCATCTGGTTCTAAATAGATTGTTCTTTCTCCTACCTCATATCGTTTTGATCTATTCCATGCTTAGGGACTATAACATCAACAGAAAATGAGAGTTTAACATTTTACATATATATGTGATTATCTATAAGGTAGATCTGATCCCTCAGTTCCACTGGTAAAATAATTTAAAATTCATATTCCATGGATAGTGGGTTCATAGTGTCATCTTCATATATTGTGGGAGAGCACATTCTTTCACGCATATACTTGCATGGTGTGTCAGAAACATTATTGCATGGGTAAGCAGCTCTTCATTTAACCTGTCTATACCATTTGGGCCTACAAAATACTATCCTGGCTTTTTTCCACCCCTGTCCCTGCAGGTAGAAATCCTATCTATCCTTCAAGTCCTAGATCAAATACCATCTCCTCTATGAATGCCTATAGATATTCAACATGGAAATGAACTCTTACTCTTCTATGCTTCTGTAGGACTTCAGAATAAATTTTTAAAGACCAACATGCCATCTTAATTCATGTCTTAATTGATTTTTTCTCCCCCATGGTGCCTAGTAGCATCGCTACCAAAATTTGTCCAGTAAATGAATGAATTGGTCAATGAACTCCGACTTGGTACAGAATAGTTCTTTTAGCGTGTTCTTGAACAGCACGTCCACTTCCTCATCTCATTTGCATCTTATTCTTGCTTCGTTGCCAAATTCTATTTCCTGTTCTTACTCAGGTCTGCTCTCATGCTTTGGCCAAGGTTGTTACCCTGAGGTATGGCCCAGTTTAGGTCCCAGGTGCTTCCTGGCTATACTATTTCCTATTCATTGTTCCTTGGTTAGTCCACATAATTCCCCAAATTCTCACACAATTGAAAAAAAGGACTCCTACCCCTATTGAATAGAAACATGACTCTGACGATGTGGATCCTGACTCTGGAAGTCTTTTGCCTATTTGAATTGAATGTGAGGTTGATCACATGAATCAGACATTGACTGGTGGGGAAATGGGAAGAAGATTGGACTTGAGAAGGACCTTCAAGCTTTTGGAGTCCCGGTTTTCTCATCTGCAAAATGGTGCTAATAAGACCTACCTTAAAAACACATAGTCTGTTGTGAAGACTGAATGAGAGAACATTTATACAAAGCACTAGGTATCAGCAATTTGTTTTTATTATTAATAATATCATTGTTCTTGTTATTATAATATTTACAACAGGGTTTCAGAATAAAATTGGTTTTTCATCTTCTTTAGAATGGGCTTGGCCAAACATATTTAGACCATTCAATGTCATGCCAAATCAAACACCTGAAACCTTCTCTAGTTTGGACTCAAATATCTAACCCGGCTTACAAACAATTTTGTTTGTCGGATGGTGTTTGCTAGAGAGGTGGAATGCAGAATAGCTAAATCTGGGTCTATTTTTTAAAATATGGCTTTGTCCCTCTGATCCTTTCATAACTTTCCACTCTACCATTTGTCACCTCCCTTAAAATAATACCTGGAGAGTTCACTGGTGAAGTTATTTCCGGTCTTTGAATACAAACTATCTTCTTGTATTATAGTCTAATAACGGATATTAACCAACACATTAATAAAAGCATCACCAATGGAAAAATTCACAATTCTTAACATATATTTTTGAACTTGAAATGTTCAGAGGGCCTTAACATTCATTAGAAACATAATTATAAGATAGAATGAATAAGCACGAGTTTGTAGGGGTGTGTTATTAGAAATGAACTTTAATGGACATGTGTAGATGTTCTCAAAGAGGCGGCAGTCTATTATCAAAGCTGTTAAAATCTTTGCCATTTTCTTCTTGTCACACACATCTGCCTGAAATCTGACAGGCATTCACGCTAACCCATAAAATGTATTCTTCCAAATGAAACCATTCACAAGCCCTCTGGTGTATTCTCTGGCAATGTTTCACTAAATGACAAATTCATCCCCTGAATGTTTATGAAAGAAATTGCACAATAATATAAAGTCACTCTGAATTTTTATTTCCTCAGATCAGGAATATGACTCTCCTGGTACAGGAGCTGGAGTCACTAGACAAAAACAATATCCTTGCAATCCGTCGGGAAATCGAGTCCCTGAAGACTAGGCTGAAGGAGTGTGAAGAGTTTAGAGGTCAAAGTAATACAAGTCCTGTTGTCTCACCTGGTAAGCATTCTTTGATTTACCACTTGGTCAGGGTCAAAGAGGTGAGGAAATGGGAGAGAATGTGGAGATTTTTTTGACACTTAAGAACCAGGAAGACAAAAAAATATATAATTATAGCTCTGCCAAAGTACTCAAACACCTTGGTGGATTGCATTCTTGATGTAGGAAAGTGGAATAAGTGGATTGCTGAAGACAAAGAGGGATAGGATTTCACCTTCCTCCTGTGTTCCCTATAGGGGTTTGTTCTCATTATTTTAAATCTACTTTCCACATAGTTCTACATAGTACACACCTGGGGGCTCTTCTGTGAAAGGTGCCAACATATTGGATTGGTTTTATTTTCTGCAGTTCGGATATAACACATGTTTATTAAGCTCCTTTTGCAGTGTGAAAGGCACTGTGCTGTTTGCTGGCGGCTAGAAAGACAACACAATAGTTTCTGTCCTCAGGAAGCTTGCTTTCTGTTGGCTGGGGGAGATGCAATACACCTAGAGACAAATAAATAGAAGATAATTGGGAGATAATACTAACAAGTAGGAAAGCTGCAAGAAGGAGGTGGCAACTGGACTGAGCCTTGGAGGAAGATAAGGAATCTTAGAAACTGGGATGAGGACGGAGTACATTCTGTGCACTGAAGATGGCTCGGATGGATTTTTTAAAAAATTAATTACTAGTTATCAACATTCAATTTTATAAGATTTTGAGTTCTAAAATTTACCCCTCCCCCAAGCCACTGTGCAATCTGATACAGGATACATATGTACAATCATATTAAGCATATTTCCACATTAGTCATGTTGTGAAAAAAGAATCAGAACAAAAGGGAAAACCCACGAGAAATAAAAAAGAGAAAACAATATGTTTTGATCTACATTCAGACTCCATAGTTCTTTCTTTGGATGTAGATAGTATTTTCCATTGGATGAATTCCTGGAGGTAGGAGATGGATTACTGAGTTTGGGAAACACATAGCAATCCAGCATAGCTGGAACTTAGAGTGTGCGAATTTGGAATAATGTGGAATTAAGCTGGAAAGGTAGAGTGAAGTCAGCTTTTGGTGGGCCTTAAATACTAGGCTGAGGAGTTTTGCATTGCTCCCATACAGAAGAAGGGACCTCATAGGCTACCCATTCTAAATCATCCAAAAAAGCGCCTCCCCCCATAAGCGGTCATCCATCCTTTGCTTAAAAACCTCAAGGCAGGAAGATCTCTACCTCCCAAGGTTGCCTGTTCCACTTTTGGTCACCATTAATTTAAAAAGAATTTTTTCCCCTTACATTAAACATTTATCTGTCACTTTGCAGCTTCCACCTATTGCCTTCTGAGGCCAAGCAAAATAAGGCAATATGGAAGCACTGAAGGATTTGGAGCAGGAGAATGCCATGTTCAAATTTGTGCTTTAGGGAGATTTTTTTGGCAGCTGCATGGAGATTGGATTGGAAAGGGGAGAATTTGGAAGCAGAGAGATCAATTAGGAAGCATATATCCTAGCTTATGTTTGGCTCTTGTATTTGATAAAAATGCATCCGTATTGACCTCGATGCTGGAAGATTGAGAATACCTAGAGAGAAAGACTAATAGACAAGGACTGTTAGAAAAGGGATCACTGTAGAAGTGGCAAATTTAGGCATAAAATGTTGCCTAATTCTAAGCATCCTACATTAAAGGAGATGTCCTAGGCTGTAGACCTCGAGGATGAAATTAGCTTCTTAGGGCATCAGCTTCTTCTCAGAGCTGAGCCAAGGCACCTTTTGTCTTGGTCCAAGACTTCTTCTTTTATCATGTTGTAAACCCTGATGACCTCTAAGTTCTACTTCATGGCTCTGAGACTCATGACTTTCTTGGTCTCTAAGCCAGACTGACTCCTTGGATTCAGAGATATGCTCTACCTGATCATTGATACCCTTCTACCCTTTTCTGTCACTGCCATCAAAACTTGGTGTTCAAATTTTTCCACCCCCTTTTTGCACCTCCTCTCTGATTTCACTATCTTCCCACCACATACCAGACTATAAGAATGCACTTACTAGAGTTTCTTCAGAGAGTAAAAGAATTGTATATAGAACCATCAGGAGTAGGATTGAAGGACAGATGATTGATGGTGCCTATAAAAGAAGCCAAGGAAGATTGGCCCTAGGCAGAAGACATTTGGGGTATTGCTTTTAGTTCCAGGAATCACTGTTTAAAGA
This sequence comes from Phalanger gymnotis, assembly GCA_028646595.1. Taxonomy (NCBI): domain Eukaryota; kingdom Metazoa; phylum Chordata; class Mammalia; order Diprotodontia; family Phalangeridae; genus Phalanger; species Phalanger gymnotis. The sequence goes on from CM053626.1 coordinate 72,529,912, forward strand.
ATGCCATTGATATTTGGAACATGTCCAAAAAAGGCTAATTATAATGGTGAGGGGACTGGAGATAATGCCCTGTGAGGATCAATTGAAGGAACTGGACGTATATAGCCCAGAGAAGAGAAAATCTGGGGGTAGGTGGAAGGACATGATTGCTGCCTTCAAACTTTTGCAGGATTGTCACCTGGAAGAGAGATTAAACTCAGTCTGCTTGTCCCCAGAAGGCAGGAATAGGAGTAATGGGCAGAAGTAGCAAAGAGACAGATCTTGGTTCTAATGTTATAAGAAAAAAAATCTTAACAAGTAAAGCTGCAAAAAAATGGAATGGCTTGCCTCCATAGACAGTAAGATCCCCATCACTAGAGGTCTTCAAGCAGAGGCTGGATGATCACTTGTCAGAATGTCGTTGAGGCAATTTCCGTTTAGGTCCAGGTTGGACCAGATGGCTTCTAATTTCCCTTTTAACTTGAATTGGGATTCTGTGATTCATGCCTGAGACTATTGCAATAGCTTCCTTACTGGGCTAATTATGTCCTGATGGACATGCTATTAGCAGAGCTCAGCTTCCTGGGCCATGGCAATCCCTCAAATCTACCACCAGGGCCTTAGGAAAGCACTATTTTTTTGTCCATCGGAATTTCATTTTTTATTAGATTTTAAAAGATGGCTGTTTTAAATTCGACTAGTATGAACTGAACCAAACTGCTCACTTGGAATACCCTCCCCTTGTATTTCTGCTCATTGAAATCCTATTCATCCTTTAAAGTGAGCATGAATCCAATCGCCCTCATGATCACCCTAGCTGAAATGATCTCTGACCCTTCTGAATTCCTAGTGGGTTTTTTTCTTTGGTTTGTATCACTCATAAGACACTTGTTATTAAGTGACTTGGATTGTTGTCATTTTGGATTACAGCTATGAATTTTACCATTTAAAAAATAAAGAATGCATTCTTGGAGGGCAGAAGCTAATATTTTGGTCTTTGTAAACCTCAAAGCACCATGGACAGAGAAGTCTATGCAAAGAGTAGGTGTTTGAGGGTTAATTTTATCAGTAATGCATTTATTAAGCACCTATTATGTGCATAGTGCTATGATAAAAGAAATGCAGATTTAGATATGAAGAGATCCCTGACTTGATGGAGCTTGCATGGTAAGGAAACATAGTATGAATGCACACATAAGAGAGTGTGCTGTAAATGCAGGAGGAAGAGGTTGTTAGCCACCACAGGGATCAGGAAAGGCTTCATGGAAGATGGAGTATTTAAATTGGAAATTCAGCTAGCAAATAGGACATCCTCAGCACAACAATGAAAAGGTATACCTTAGCAAAGGTACGAAAGCTAGCTGGTGTAAGAAAGTCTGAGAAATAGTTGTCTGCAGTCTAGAAGCAAGAAATAGCAAAAATGGACATAGAAATCGCACTTTAGTCTTGACAATGTATTTTGAGCACATCATCTCATTTGAACCTCCCAATAGAATGATAGGGATAGGAACTGGATATTTGATTGATATAAGGAACTCCTGGATGAGCAAAATCCCTGTCCCAATACAGGTTTGTACCTTCTCCACAACTGGTGTCTTAGAGAGCTGCCCAGAAAACTGAGATGTTAGGTGAATTCGCCCAAAGTCACAGAATCAGGAGACATTGGAGATGGGACTTAAACACAGGTTTTGACTCTGAGGCTGGATTCTAGCCTCTAAACCACATTGATGTTATGAGGATGTGCTATGGAGATCATCACCCTCATTTTACAGATAAAACTAAAGCTCAGACCATTTAAATGGCAAGCTCATGGTTCCATAGCTACACAGTAACAAAGGGATCTAATGTGAAGCTAGGTTTCTCTGAATTCCAAACACAGAGATCTTTCCACTATATCATACTTCCTGGAAGAGTAAGAGATAAAGTTGACCGGTTTGTAGATAGTTAGTCACTGGTCAAAGGGATTTGAACTTTTCTTGGTAGGCAGTAGGGAAGCAATGGAAATTTCTGTGCAGAGAAGAAATGGGGGCTGGTCTATGCCTAAAGAAATATGCCTATAATTGTTGAGCTAGTGAATGAAAAAAAGAACCTTCTGTGAATCAGATGGTGCTAGATTCCAGTGCACTCCATGCAGCCTCTAGACAAGCTAAATAAATGGTATGAGCTAGCAGCCTTGTCACCAATCCTTTCTAGCTGTATCAATGACAGAGGGAGGCGGTGTCTGACAGCAGAGATGATGATTGCATTGACATTCTCAGGGCTTTCCATTTTTATTGATTTCTATTGCCTGCAGTCGGTTTTCTTTCAAGCCCTTGCTTTGTGCAACATGTCCAGGTGTCTGCCTTCTATAGAATCTCACCTAAAGAGTGTGTCATGGTTACATTCCTTTCAGTTTTGTGCCAAGTAGAAGAATCACTTAGCATCCCTCCCAATCCCTCTTACATCTAGTTAGAGGCCATGAAGTGATGCAGAATTGGGAAAATTGGGAAAATGTCTTTTCCCTCACTTATAGAACAAACCAAGGACACATTCTTCTTGGTTAGTGAGGTGAAATGCCCTTGCCTTTTAATTAAAGTTAAAGGATGATAGCCTATAACACTGGAAAAGATCTTGATATCACCTAGTCTCACTCTATCATTGTAGAGAAGAGGAAATTGAGACACATAAAGAAGTATCTTGCCCATGTTTGGCACCCAGAACATATGAGATGTGTAATAGATGCTTGCTGCTTGCTTGATTGATTAAAAAGAACAGAGCTTGAATTCAGGTCCAGATTCTTTGGCTCCAAATACATATATTTGTCTACCAGTAGTTATTGCATAGACCTATGCATGACATCTCCTTATGGTTTCCATGGGGATAAATTGAAGTCCGTGAATAGAGGAATTGATCTTTGCTTCTGGAAATACTAAGATTTTTTTCTTCTTCTCAACTTCAAGAAAGCTCCCCAGCAGAATAGATTATTCTAACATTTGAAGTTACTAAGAGAATCTCAGCCTTACAACATTTTTGGAGCTGGAATAAACCTCAGAGGCAATTTAGTCTCACTTTCTCTTTTTGTAGGTAAGGAAGCCAAGATTGAGAGAGGTTGAGTGACTTTCTCAAGGTCACGCAGCTAATTACAATCAAGGCTGGGAACAGAAACCAGGTCTCCTGACTCTCTTCAGAATATCATACCAACCCCTCATTTACCTAGGTTATCAAGAGTCAGTGACTCAAAAAACAAGGGAGGCCAGAAGTATTCCTTAATAGCCAGGCAGAAAATAAAGCATGGTCAATTTCTCCATTAGGTTTCTTCAGGACTCTCTCCTGGGTCCCCACACACAGGCTTTGTATGACACCCCAAGCTGAGCTAGGTTGTTTGAGCAAATTGATCCCAGATTTTCTTTCACTTTCCCAACAACCTTGGACTTACCTGAATTCCTGCCAAGCCACTTGGCCACTCTCCAGGTTTTGTTCATATTATATTTATGATGTTTATATTAAACTGACTTTTTGTCATGTTTTTAAATCAATTTCTTTCTCTCACTCCCTTTCTGTTTGGTTTGCTTGATAATGCAGAATTGAAAGAGCTTGGAAAATCCCCAGGCACCACAAAGTTGTGAGCCTGTGGAGACTTTAATTAAAGTTACTCCCGATTATGGGACTCTAAAATCTGGCCTGTCTGACTTTTCACTGCAGAGCTGCACAGAGTAAGGAAACCTATTCGCAAGTGTCAGCTATAAAAGAATTCTGGGCTCCATTTTTCCTCCCCTGCAGCTACAAATTTCCAGCTCTTGTCCCATCCAGAACTCAGATTCAGTCAATATATTTACAGCATCATACCAAGCATACTATCATTTATTTTTGCTGCAAACGGCATCCTTCTTTTCTGCTCCATTTCACAGAACCCTCTGAACCAAGATAATTGGCCTTATCCCCATTAATTCTCTGCCTGCCCAAAAAACCAACTGACTATATCTTCCTATTGCTGAACCTAAGTGACTACATTCAGGCGAGTCTAGATTGGAAGCTCTAGTGATAGATTTTGGTCATGAGGAGGCGACGTGATCCAGTGAAAAGAGTGCTGGATTTGGTACCAGAAGACATGAGTTTGAACACCTCTATGCCTTTAGGCACACGATGTCATTTCCCTGCAAATCAGTTTGCTTATTTGTGAGGGCTGTGTGTGAATGACATGACCTTTAAGGTCTTTTTACATTCTAAATCTTTCCATGATCCTATGCTTGGCATAGGCTGGTCACGTAGTAGGTGCTTAAGGAATGCTCTTTGATTGATACTCAGGTAAAGTTAATACGTGAAAGGGAAAGAATGTGCTTCCTCTAACATAAGAAACTAGAGAAGGATTCAGCCTGAAGCTGTGTACTCAACTGTCCTGATTTTCTTTAGCCTTTATCTAGAATTTAATAGCTATGGCCATTTAAATTTTGTTAGTATCATAAGTCAATAGTACTCTCCTCTTGCTCAGATAAGGTTGTGACCTGCCCATGGGAGATTATTATGAGTTCTGGACAGTATTAGTATTAACAGTGTATGGCATTAATAGCTTATAGCATTAATAGTAGATCTAAGATTAGAGCATGCTTCTCTGCAGATATCTGAAAATGGCATTTTAGAAAATGCCATTAACCACAGCACTTTTAAAATAGTCACAGTGGAGTTTTTCACAAATCATTTCTGAATTATGGCTTCCCCAGTTCATTTACACAGTGCTGAGAGGCTGCCCAGCAAATTCAGAGATGTAAAAAAAAAACACCTAACTAAGCCATTACTACCCAAGACTACACTTGGGTAGGAAACGGTGGCACTATAGTTTTGTGTAGTAAATGGCTGGTCCTACTAAAAATTCATAGGATCATAGGATTAAGAGTCAGAAGGTACCTTATGGTATATCAAAAGGTATCTAGAGGATACTGAGGCTTTTGAGGTTAAGTGACTTGCCCAAGGTCACGTAAGTAATAAAAACAAATGAAGAAAATGAGCCATATACAAACCCAGGTCTTCTAATTTGATATCCAATACTATGTCATGCTGGTAACCGGGTGGAACTAATCTCATCAGTTGTTCCC
>CM053626.1:72542258-72560179 GCA_028646595.1 Phalanger gymnotis
ATTTGTATGTTGGATTGAAATAAGATTGTTAACCCCCTAACGCTACTTTCCTTAGTAAAACAGATCAAAAGAACCTGTGCTGGCAGCGTTCTTGTTGTTGGGCTTGTGTTGGTCTTTTACCCCCACAGCAGCTGCTAGCCAAATTGTTGCAAAAACGGGGTAGATAGAGGGAAAGACTGGAAACTAGGAGTCAGTCAACAATAACTTGTTATGCATTTATTATGTCAGGCACTGTGCTAAGAGCTAGAAATACAAAGAAAGGCAGAGTTGTTATCATGGTTCTCAAGAAGTTCACATTCCAAGAGTGGAGACAACATCAAAATGACTACATACCCAGAAGATATAAAGTGCAGAAGAGATGGAAGGTAACCTCGAAGGGAATCTATTTAATTCAGGTGTGAGGTGACAAAGACCTAGATCAAGCAAGTGGCCATATGAGTTGGAGGGGGGACGTAGATGTAAAGTATTTGTGTATGTAGAATTGATGAGTCTTAATAACTTATGCATGGAGAGGTTGGGTGAGGGAGAAAGGAGGAGTCAGGAATGACTGCAAGTTTGTGAACTTGAATGACTAGAAGAATGGCAATTCTTTTAGTGGATATTATGAAGTCTGGGGGAGGGGTTGTTTGGGCAGGAGATGAGAATTAGAATTAGAATTTACAGATGTTGAACTTGAGGTACCTAGAGGTCATCTGTCTGAAGATGCTTAATTGGTAATGTAGGATTTTCAGTCAGTCAATATACATTTATTAAGCACCTACTATGTTCTAGGAACTGTGCTAAATGTTGGAGAGAAAGAATATAGTTGGCTGGAGATCATAATTTAATCTATAGGAGCTAATAAGATAACCCAGAGAAGGTAGAGAGAAAGAAGGTCTAGAGTGGGGACTTGAAGCTATCCCTTCCTTTCTATTTCCACTACTTGTTCTCCAGGGGATGTTCTCTAGGGGGTGGTTCAGGAGGACTAGCACCTCCAGTGGGAGGGCTTTGCAGAGCGCTTTTCAGGGCTGCTCATCCACCTTTGGTGTCTATAGCCCAACTCTCACCTGCGGCTCCAAGAAGCAGCAGTGTGTACAGCAGCCACACCCCAGTAAAAACCATTTGGCAGGCGGGCTAAATCAGGTTGAGGGTAACTGACAGGCCTCAGACTTATCAGTGACTTAGGGAGGGTGTCTACCCCAAGCATATGAAGACTGGAACAGACAGATGAGAACAATTTGTTCTAATGGTCATGATGGTGGCTGAAGCAGGAATAGTGGAACACTTAGAGCTTGGTCAGACATTGAAGATGCAAAGGTCATCTACTGCATCCTGGGCCATTGCCAGTCTTCTTGACCTTTGTCATGAAACTGGACTTCAATGACTCTGGAAGAGAGAATGAGGCTGATGACTTTGTGCAACTTTGCCTCACTTAAAACCATTTCACGCACAAGTCAAGAAATCACCCCATTATGCCATTGGTTCTCTTTGAAATGGAAGATAAACAGCATCTGTCCTCTAGAACAGTGCCTTATTATCATCAGCCCCTAACACATGTAATAGACTTCTGAAAGATCTTGCTGCTTCCACTCACTCCCCATTCCAATTCCTTCTCCACATTCCTTTCAGAATCTTTCCTCTATGTAGATCTGGTCCTGCAATGCTTCTGCTCAGAAATCTTCAGTAGGTCTTTTACTGCTTCCCAAATGCCGTTCAAATTCTTCTGTCTACCATTTAAACCTCTAAGAACCTACCAACCTCCTATGTTTCCATCCCATAAATTTTATTGCCTATAACTACCCTCCTGGTGTTTTCTACTCCACTCCAAGCTGTCTTGCCACATTTTCAGAACGTGTTCTGTGTCCTTACTTTTATGTCTTTGCCCAGATTTTTCCCTACTCCCCACTACTCCCTCTTCCTAATTATACATTAAAGCCTAAATCAAGTGTCACCTCCTCCATGAAACCTTCCCTGATCCTCCCTTAGTAATGACTTCGGGTCTTAGCATTTTGTTTTGCAGTTTTCTAATGTATGTATCATGTATGTTGTATATGTCTGCTGTCTCCATGTTATCCCTCTACTAAACTGTAATTTCCCTTAGAGTAGGAATCATATCTTTAAATTTTATATTTCCCCAAATGCCTAGCACAATGTTTTGCACATAGTTGATTAAATATTTTAAATAAAGAAATGATGAATCTTTTCCCAAATTACCATGTATCTATTTGCATAAAATGCATATTTGTCTACTTACATATATACATGTTCTTGCTCCCAATAGAATGTAAGCTCTTTGAGGGAAGGGACTCTTGCATGTTGGTCTTTGTATTCCTAGTCCCTAGCACAATGCCTGGCACAGAGTAGGCTTCCTATAAATGCTTGCCAACTGATTAATTAAGCTTGAATTTGACATTAGGCAATTTCAATGATTTTAATTAATTTTTTCACCAATATTTTCATTTTCTTGCAGCCGAATATCTAATAGGGCTGCTTTTATTCTTTTAGGATGTAGCCACATGTCCTCATTTGCATGAGTAGATTAATTATTTCGAATCCTCTGCTGTATTTGTGTGACTTTTGATCTTCTTCCAATTAGAGTCATTAACGTGGGTCAGAAGCCACATGACTTTTCCCTAAACAGCAGTCAGCATGTAAGGACAAGGGATTCCAGGAGGTCATAAGTGAGGGGGGAAGACATGAATTTACAATAGATAATATACAAAGGAGATAGATGACATATAGCTGGAGAGATAAGAAAAAGCTAGAGGGAAATGCTAACAAAGTAATGACCCAATATTCTTATCTCAACTTCCTTCTGTATCTGTGCCAAGGACTTCGAGGCAGACATTAACCAGAGCATTTAATGATGGGAAGCGAGGTTTGCCACTAGTTTTCTAGCGATGAGAATAGATGCACGGAGGACTGGCTTCAAAGGTCATCGATGTGAAGATAAAGACATGTATTTCATGAAATCCAGGGTAAAAGCAGTGGTGATGGTTTTAATCTTAAATTAAAGCAATTTTCCACCAAGAACTCAATCTGGCCTAAGAAGAATAGGCAAATGGTGGACAAAGGGTGATGATAAATTCCACCCCCTCATACATTTACCCAAACACCCACACAAAATCACCCTTGCATGGGAACTATAACAATAGCCATGTGTTTGAAGAATCATTTCAGAAGCTCTTCCTCATTGGGTTTAGAGCAGCACCAGTCCTTAGTTAGAAAGGTCTGCCTTAGTGCTAATGTCTTCCTTCTGAGAACTCCTCCATATATACTCTGTGTATATTTGGTATGTATTTAGTTGTTTGCATATACTATCCCCCATTACACTGCAAGCTCCTTGAGAGCAAGGATGATTTTTGCCTTTCTTTCTATTCCCAATGCTTAGCATGATGTCTGTCACATAGTAGGCACTTAATAAAAGCTTGTTGACTAAGAGATCTCAATCTCTAGCTGTATGATAATCATGACAGGTGATATTAATCTGGTGCTTGAAGGCTCGTGAAATATTTTTGCATAGATTATATCATTTGATTCTTTCTGAGACAGTTGTTGTTAATATACTCATTTTATAGATGAGGACACAGGTTTCAGGTAAGTAACTTGCTACGGATTACACAGCAAATAAATATATGAGATAGAATTGGAACCCGAGTCTTCCTCATTCCAAGTCCAGCATTCTAGTCCAACCATATTGCCTGCCTCTCATATGTTCTGTTGCATTGCGTTTGAATTGTTGGAGGCCAGAGTGCAAGGTTAATTTCATTTCATTTCAGAAGGAACCATTGGGTTTGAACTATTCTAGAGATCCTTGTCCTCTGCTGAGTGAGACTTCCACTCAGAGAGTTCCCTGGGAAACATGTACACCAGTCTTTCACTCTGATGGAGCTTTAACAAAGAAGGAACTAAAAGAAAAAAAAGGGTTCTGCCCCAAGATGCAAATATGTGTGTGTGTGTGTATGTGTGTGTGCATGCACGCGTTATCCTGATCCCTCTAGTCTCAGCTGTCGTGTGTTTTACTTCCCAGTTGTCTGGAAGTGCATGAGGACTCTCTGGCCGACCTCCTTCCATTTCACAAATTAGATCATCAGTTCCATTGGTTCTTGTAACCCCTTCCTTCTATAATCTTACGATATCCTTCATTTCTTCAATTAATTAAATTGCTAAATTTGCCTCAGGAGAAGTTTCGTCTAGTTATGGGCTCCACGCTCCAGAGGAGACAACATTACTCCCTTTCCTTTGCTTTCATTTTAATGTTCACACTTGCCAGTGTCGAACGGCACAAATATGTCAACGTCTAGTACCTATTCTGAGATACAGGTTTCATTCAGTTAGGCATTTTATTTCCCATCTCTATGCCTTTGCACGCACTGTCTCTTGTTGCTGGGATGCATTCCCTCCTCATCTCTACCTCTTTGGATCCCTTCCTTCTTTTAAGCCTTTGGTTCTAGTGCTAGCTCACAGAAAGATTTCATGTTTCTTTCCTCTTGTTGTTCCTGATCTCTCCCTCTACTTTGAATTTACTTATCTGTATACAAGTTGTATGCATTTAAAATTTTTTGTATCCCCAGTAGCTAGTCTAGTGCCTTACAGGTGGTAGGAGCTTCATAAATAACTTTGTTGCATTGAATTTATAATCCCTTCTCCATTCCCCCCTCAATTCTAAGGGCCAAATCACTACACTGAAATGAATTAGGTAGTAACTAGTGGAGTAGTGATGGTATACGTTTCATTCCTTTCTTGGGCTGGAGTGGAAGAAAACTTAGGAGAATGATATTCTGCTTCCCTAATTATGTTTCCTACTGATCTGGCATCATAAGAATTTTCTGTGGTAGGTTATCCAACACAGGGAACCTGCTGTAAGACCCACTGAGCAAATGCAGAAAGGTCTGAAAACACTTCTCTCCTGAACATCCAGCCTGAGGGTTCATTCTCTAGGCCTTCCCCTTATGCCTTGTGAGCTCTCATCCAGGCTAAGCCCTATAGGTGACTTGCCAAATACTACTAATTGGCTTCATGAAAACTTGGCTTTTGGAGAAACAGTGTTAGCTCACCTGATTTGTATCTCTAGTCATCAACCAAATGAGATGTATTACAGTGGAGTATTTGCAGTAATGTGGTGGAGTTTTCTTATGATGTATACATGTCATTCATTGATTGAGAAATGATGTTAGTCATGGTAACAGTACATACTATTATACCTGTATTGGAATTCACATTTTATACTTCAGTTCTCGATGATTTGTGATCTAGTAAATGAATATTAACGACCACATTTATACGTTATTAGCTCAGAGCGGACACTATATCTGCTATTATTATTATATAGTGCCTACTATGTGCCAGGCACCGTGCTAAGCACTTTACAAATAGCTCATTGGGACTTCACAACAACCCTGGGAGGTAGGTTTTAATCTGAAATTAAGGCAATTTTCCACCAAGAACTCCATCTGACCTAAGAGAAATAGGCAAATGGTGACAAAGAGTGATGATAAATTCCACATTTTGGTGTAGGAAAAAGCAGTGGTGCTGATATTCATTTATTACCTTTATGGAAGAGACTCGATGAGAAAAAGCTACGTGCTATTTTGTGGTTGTTGAACCTGAGGTAGGTAGAAGTTAAGTGACCTTCCTGAGGTCATAATCTAGTAAATGTCTGAGGCTGATTTGAACTGGGGTCTTCCTGACTTTAAACCTAGAACTCTATCCACTTTGCCACCATAGATGCCCCAGCTTGATCTCTTTAATATAGATACTCCCCACCTCTCCCTACCTCACTCCTCCCCTCCAGATTCTGGCTCATTCATGTCTTCCATGTCTTTTTTCATCAAGTCTCTTCCATAAACATAGTAAATGAATGTCAATGCCATTACTTTTTCCTACACCAAATTGTCTCCCTAATCCATACTCCTCCTCTCCATGCATTCTATGGTCCAGACAAACTGTTCTGTTCACAAGCCATTCAATAGCCTATCTTTATGTCTTTGTACAACCTGTCTCCATGCTCGAAATGCTCTCTATCCTTACCTTTGTCTCTTGGAATCCTAAAACTCAGCTTCAGCTACCTCACTGAGCTACCTCATCACAAGGCCTGTCCTGATCCCTATGTCTGCTAGTACTTCTTCAGCCCTGAAATGATCTTGTATCTACTTTGTACATATTTTAATTTACTCCCTAGTGTGTGTTTTTCCTCCCCACTCCCACTCCAAGTATGTAAGCTCATTGAGGACAGGTGTTAACTTCATTCTTGCGCTTGTATCCCTAGCACCTAATACAATGTTTGTCACACAACAGTTACTTAGCAAATATATTCTGGATGGTTTAATTGATTATTTAGCTCCATAGAAAAGCTACAACCTAGAGGCTTTTCTTTAAACATTACAATATTTTGTGAATGACAGTGAACTACTTAGTCTGTTCATATATTGTCTCTAGCTCTCACTGCATGACTGGTCGTCTCCTTCTCTGGTCAGATATATCCTTACTATCTTTTACATCACTTGTTGGGTACAAGCCATTGCTGGCAATATGATGAAGGATGGAATGAAAAGGTGAGAGGTTGAGAGCACGGAGTTCAATTAAGTGGCTATTAAAGTAGTAGTTTATGGTTCTCTGATGCACTTTGAGTCATCTACAATTTCTATTGAAGGGTTCTACGATTTACAGCTTTGTAGCATCCCTAGGAGAATGTTGGCTTTGAGAAGATAGGCCTTTGTATCAGAAAATAGCCCAAGTTACTTGAAATCATTGAAAGTTAGGGACAATTTCCCAAATGTAATCCAGTCCACCCAATACCCCTTCTCCTATTCAAGTGTGGGCCCAATAACTGTCCATTTGAATTGCCTGCCCAAATATAGGTACCAATGTACTCAATGGGCTATTCTTCCAACTGTTGGTCATACTTGGAACAATATGTACAATTCTTTATCCTCTTGATTTTTCTTGAGGGATAGTGGACGTCATCATCATTGATCAGATCCTGTAGGATTCCAGGGCTAGATATAGTCAACACATGGTCATCTGCAAACAGGAATCTCTATGGAGCCTTAACCATGTGCAAGGATTCCATTTGGACTCTGCATGGGAGAGTCTACTCTACGGCATTAGGGAAAACCTTTGGTTAAGGAATTTGTCCCTATTTTAAGACACACTTGATCAAATGAGATAATATATGTAAATCATTTTGTAAACATTAAAGTGCTTCATAAATATCAGCTATTAAACTGATAATCACAGGATTGTTAAAGTTATTTTTGTGGTTGCTTTGATCAAAGATTCTTAAAAATCTTCTATAATGTCAACATATATTGTGAAACAACTTTTGGAAAGAGAATCTTAATTTTTCTATAACCAAGAAATAGTAAAGACAGTATATTCAATTCAATGAAACCTTTATTAATTACCTAGTATGTTCAAAGGAGGGAATACAAAGGAGAAATAAAAGTCTTTGCCCTCAGAGAGTTTAGATTCTAGTACATAGGATTCTTCATAATGGAATTGGTATCATATGAAGTAAACTGAAGAGTGAGAGAATACTAATAATTAAGGGACAGGAATGGACTCATAGAAAAGCTTAATAGCTCCTCAGCTGAGCCCTGAAGAAAGAGAATGGGTTAAAAGAGATAGAAAGAGGAGGAAATACACTCCAGGCATGAAGACTAGCCTGTGGGAGAACTAGAACTGAGGAGAAGGTAAAAAGTCACATTCGGGGAATAGCTAGTAGTAATTGATTAGAATATTAAATTTGTGAGAGGGAGCAGTATAAAATAAGGCTGGAGAAGATAAATTAGAACTACACTGTAGAAGTTTGTATATACCAGCTTGAAGAGTTTTTGCTTTATCCTTAAGGCTCTAGGGTAAGTCTCTAGGTAAGCGCCATGGTATTGTGGTCAGAACTGTAGTTTAGGGAGATTATTTTGGTAGTTGTGTGCAGGATGGACTGAGGAGAAGAGAAAGTGGAAACATGGCAGCAGATTAAGGTGCTATTATAATAGTCCAAATGGAACACAACGAGGGCGTAAACCAGGATGATTAGCCATATGAATAGAGATAAGGGGACTGATGCCAGAAATATTGTGGAGATGGGGCAAATTTGGATATGGATGATGAGAGATGGAAAGGGTCAAATTTATGGACTTGAAGATGATGAAGCTAGGTAACTGAAAGGATGGTAGTGCCCTAAATAAAGAAACAAAGTAGTTTGGGGAATTAGTTTAAGGGCAGAAATAACCTTTTTAGACAAGGTGAATTTGAATCCCATATGGGAGAGAGAGGTTTGGTGGATAGATGGCTGCCCTTATAATCAGGAAGACCTGGATTCAAGTCCTCCCTCTGACTTTTACAGGATGTATGAGTCTGGGCAAGTCATTGAATCTCTAGGTATGTTAGGCAATTCCAAAGAGATATCCAGCAGTCAGTTGATGATGTGAGGACTGCTGTTGGGAAGATAGATTCAGACTAGATAAATATATTTGAAAGTTATACATTTAGAGATGATCCTTGAACCCATATGAGCAGATGAGATCACCAAGGAGAAGAGTATATAGTAGAGAAAAGAAGAAGCCTCAAGATCCCTAGGTGAGATCCATAGTTGAGAGTTGGGAGATAGCCTATAATTCAGCAATGGAGAACAATCAGAAGATAGCAGTGTTATAGAAGCCAAGGAAGGAAGAAGACAGCGTCCAGAAAGAGGGAATAATCAAACAACAGTGTCAAAAGCTGCAAAGGAAAATGAGGAATGAGACAAAGGTCAGTGGATTTAGTACCTAATAAGTTATCAGTAGCATCTGTAGATGGGGTTATTCAAGTAGTAGGACTGAAACACATTGAGGGTGGTAAGAAAGTGAGGCAGTGAATATAGAATATTCCTTCTATGAGTATGGAAATGAAAGAGAGTAGAGATATGGGATGATAATGAGGTGATTGCAAGAACTAGCAAAAAAAATTTAAGAAGGGGTGAGACTTTTTTAATATGAGAATATTTGGTGGTGGTGGAAGAGTTGGTACATAAGTGTGGAATAGGAGAGATAAGGGACCTCAGAATGTATGATATTAACTTTCTGAGTAAAGTAGAAGGAAGAGAATGAGAGAGAGAGAGAGAGAGAGAGAGAGAGAGAGAGAGAGAGAGAGAGAGAGAGAGAGAAAGAAAGAGAGGAAGAGAGAGAGCAAGTTGAGATGGTATTGGAGGTTTGAGGATAGACGAGAAGATTTGGAAAAGTCACAAAGGGAAATGGAATAGAGATTCAATCATGAAATAATAGAAGAATTTCCAAGAAGCAGTAAGAGCCCAATTGACATATGATATCATGAGTTTTTAGTGGATACAGTTGGCATAGTGGTGTGATTTCTTTCATCATAATATACGGCATCTTGGGAGTATGAACAGAGAAAGCAGATAGTGGGAATGATGTAGGCTTGAGGGTTGGGCTGCTAGTATAAGGGTGCAAGAAATTCAAAGATGGTGGTATAATGGATAGTTGAGTCAGTAATAATAGGCTTAAGACTTGGAAAGGAGCAAAGCAAGGCCAGAACAGGGGTGATGAATTGGGAGAACAGGGAGAGTTGAAGTGATCAGAGAATATAATGAAGGCAAAGAATAGGTTTAGGACAAGTGACACAGAATGAGATAGAAGAGGAGATCACAGTGGGAGAGGGAAATTCTCAGAGATCAGAGATGGAACAATAATGGATAAGGTTGAGGTACAAAGTATGATTTTCCATGTGGATGCCTGAACTAGAGTGAAGACATGAGTTACAGGAGTAAAAGAGGCTGATAAACTGAAAATCTAGGGTGTTTAAAGGGATATCTAGCCCAAGAGCAGGAGCTAAGGTGGGAGAGGAAGACCATATAACAGGTAGGAAAATTTGCGTAAAAAGAAGGAGGGAGACCTAGACATGGGTAGATCATAGCATTAAGGATATGGATCAGCTAATAAAGGCAGATGTCTTGAACCCCATATCTCAGGGGGGTTTGTGGCTATGAAGGAGTGGTTGGCTATGACAAATTGTCATCAAAATTCTACCTGCTCTCCTCTCATATTTTCATCAAGGATACCTTCCATCTGTACATAAAGGTTTTCATAAAGGTTTTATAGAAGCAAAAAAATGGTGGATAAACAGTACTGTCTAGTCTCTTACTTCTCTGTTCTTTTGGAATCTTCCCATTTTGTCAGTGAGGATCCTGAGGTTTAGAGAAGGCAATAAGGTGACTTCTGATACACAGTAAGCCGAGACAAGGGCTTAAATCTTCCTCCTATAATAACCACTAGGACAATGGTCCTTTAAAACAGGTGTCATTTGGGTATAACAGAGTTCAAAGGGTGAAATATTCACCCTAGTTTTAATGTCATAGAGCCTCATGTTTAATCCTGGCCCTTACCTCCAGTTTCTTTTTTTATGACTCCAATACTGTTGCAGCCAAAATTGAAGATGATTCCTTTTCCTTCTGGCCCAGTGAAAGATGGAACAAAGGCTAGATCACATCTCATCCTCTAGATCTGTCTAAAATGGCTAATAGTCCCTGGCCCATTTACGTTTTTCTAAGTACTCTGTTACAGTCTCTAAAGGCATCAGGATCTCAAAGAAGAATGGTCCCTAGCTTGTGACTTTTATGCTTAGCTTATCTATTGTGTCTCTGTGTCTGTTTGCTCAGAATTTTTCTTACTACTGTCCTTAAGTATGTGCTTTTCTTGAATATTTTCTTGATTTACATTTGTGCTGCTGTAAGGGAAATCCTGATACAAGAAAATAAAGGGGCATGAGGATGGCCTGTAAATCATCAAGTCATTCCCAGAAGGGGTTTGGAGGGATTCCAAGCAAGAGCAATAGCTTAGCAGAGAAAGACATCACTACAAAGAAAGTGATCGACATTTGGCCAGTTCATTTTAAGAAACAAAAGACGAAATCTGGTCTGTCAGAAACTGAAATGCAGGCATGTTTCTGAAACTCCCATATAGTGAAATATGCCAGCCATCCTGGCTCACTGATGCAAGACATTATCTGAGTTGTTGGTGCAGTTGCCAGATCTCACATCTGTAACCCTGGACCCACCACTTGTCTCTGAGACCTGCATCTGCTTTGGCAGCATATTTGGTATGAACAGACTTCAGAATCATGGTAACAAAACAGCTGTTTTAAAGCAGTCCAAAAAAAGGGACTGTTATTGGAATGCTACTAATATGCATCCTGGCAACAGGGAAGGGGACCATGAACTCCACAAGGCCCACATTAAATTTGCACTTTTGTTCCACAACCAAAGAGCTATTTCTAAAATTAGACCCATTACTTGCCTTCTGTGGGATGCAGTTCCTTTATGATGTTGTTCTTTTGACCAACCTTCTTATAATGAATATGTTCCCATCCTTCCTCTGCTCTCTGAAGTCAATTCTACCAGGATGAATCATTTGGAGGTCTTTTTGAAGGCAGTGGGATGGCCTGCATGACTTCTGGCAATTTTTTTTCTACAATGTCAATGCTGTTTATATATATATACATGTATATGTACACACATATATATATACATATACATATATATACACATATATATGTATATATATATATGTATATATATATATATATCCAATTTGGATTTGACCTAGATATTAGAGACAGAAAATCTAGAAGGGACCTTGAAGAGGCTGCAGAGTCCAATTCCTCAATGTGCAGATCAATAGGTTAGAGTTTAGAAAAGTTAAGTGACTTCCTCAGTGTTACATAGGTAGTATTAAAGGTAGAGTTTGATGTGAGGTCCTCTGCTTCCAAAGCCAGTGCCATTTCCACTGTACTGTGACAATTCACTTAATGCACAGGAGCGAGGAATTTTAACATAAGACTGAATTGGCTTTCTTACATGCCCTAGTAGTGTCTCACAGATCACACTGGGTCATGTTCTAAGTTAGGCCTATGAACATGGATGAGTGACTCAGGCCCATTGAAATATGCAGTCTTCTTTTCAGTGGCAGAGAGCACTTATTTCCTAGTTGGGGCTCAGAAGTTGATAGATGAAAGTTGGGACCATCATGGTGAAAAGGAGTTCTGGCAGCATGGGGACAGAGAATTAAGTTAGGAAAGAAAATATCTAATTAGTTTTAGTTGCTGCTGAATAAAACATGCAGAGAGCTTTCACTCTACCAGTAGAAAAAAATATTCTGGTAGCAATAGGATGATTGTTTTCTTTAAATGTTGTTTTTAATAAAACTGAATGAATCTTGTTGTTTGACCTCTGTCCCCCTTTTTCTCCTAAATATTTATTGAGTTGGCTGGGTACCAGGTATCATGTCCTGTGGCTTTAACATGATTTGCTCATTTCAGCAAATGGGGGAGCAGCCATTTAAATGAATAGGGCATCAGCCCAGGGAAGGTGCAACCAGCTGCAAACCAACCAGAAAATGTGGTTGTTACACATCTGGTAGGTAGTTCTGCAGTGAAGCAGCTAATGGTGCTAGTGTTTTAAATGGCTATTAGCATGCTTTGGAATTCACATGCCCAATTAAGATATACCTCTGGAAGTTCTCTCTGGGTGCTGTTGTTCCATTCAGTTTGGCTGCAGACTCAACCAGGCGGCAGAGTGTATGTGTATGTGTGTGTGGGGGTAGGGGTGGGGTGGGGTTTGCATCACTAGCATCATTGCCTGGAGGGAGATTCTGTAGCACATATAGCCATCCACAGGGACACCCCCATAGCTGTTATTTCCCTAGGTTCTCTGGCTGTGTAGGTTTGAATGATGCCTGTACTTAATCACACAATCACAGCAGTTGTCTCTGATCAGCCTGGAAGTTATAAAATCCTGAGATCCAGACAATTACAGAGATTGTTCGTGCAAGTGAATATTAGGGTTCAAAAATTCCAATCAGGATTTTGACTGGAAAAGTTCTTAAAAGATTATCTCTTCATTTTATAGTTAAGCAAATGGAAACGCAATGTAGGGATATGACTTGTCCATGGTCATATGGGAAGTAAATATCAGAGGCAGAATTCAAACCCAGGCCATCTAGTTGTATTTCATGGTCTAACTCTGCATCAAAGCTGCCTTTTTTTCAAACTTTTTTTATTTTTTAAAAAAGTAAAATTTGGAAGATGAGATGTTTTTCACCTGTGAACAGGGATAGTTGCAACCTATGTGGTATGGTTTCCTAGATATTAGGAATACCCTTCTTAATGCTACATTATGCAAATCATACTGTTGAAAATTCAGTCCGGACTTAGAACTCTCCCCTTACCTCCAATTTGTTGAAATGCAGATTCCCTTTGGAGAGGTAACTTAAACCTGAACAGTTAATTCCTAGTGTGGCTATTTATTAGAGCATTCCCTGAAAACTTTTGATTAGGCAATAGGTTAAAGAGGAGGTCTTGAGGATACTGAGAGTCTGAGGTAGAAAAATGAGGGAAATGGGGTACCGTGATCTTGGGGATAAAGGACCCAGAAAGGGGAAGTCAGGCAGGACAAATTTTGCTAGTTTCACAGGTTTTCCAAGAACTAGTCTTGTTTGTGAAAAAGCAAAATCAAAAGTAGATTTCAAAGGTCTCATCTAAGTCTAAATCTTTGATCTCTGTGCTCCTTGTGATCTTTGATCCTTGGTCTTCACAGCTAACTTTTATAACCATTATAGCAAACTAGGTACTGCTCAGAACACTCCGAAGCCATCCTAATTGGGCAAGTGAGAAAAGTATTTATTTTGTCTGGCCTGTACCTATTCACCGGCTCCTCATCTTCCCTTTCTCTCTTTCCTTCTAATACTTCTCTTTCTCCTCAATTTCTTTTTCCTCTTACTCTCCTATCTCTTCTTCCCCTTCTCATCATCCTTTGGCCTTCTTTACTCCTTTCTTCTTTCCCCTCTTCCTCCTTTTCCCCTTTTCTCTTACTTCTCTCTCCTCTTCCTTCTCTAACACTTTCTGATAATGATTTTATGTGCCTGTAGCAGTGTGTAGGCTAGAAGATGTTGTTGAGTAGAAAAACTTGGTTACTTCCTCTTGTCTGCACACTCATATGTTCCTAACTCTTCCCTCCAAATGTGGCTTTCTTTAAAATCAATGCCCTCGGCTACGGGGATAAGATGAGAGTGGAGTTTTTTCTCCACTTCAGTAGAAGAACAAAGGGATGGAACCTACCTGAAGCTTCTGGACTCAGTAACACTTACTCCACCCCTCCCCCTCCTGGGACTCTCTCAGGCTCAGTTGTGCCTGGCTTCCTTTTGGTTAGTATTCACTTGGTATTTCTCTGTGGCTGGGAAGTTATAAAAATGAATCAATAAAATATGTTCTGTCTATCTTTGAGCCCCCAATTCAGGGAATGTTCCTAGCAATTATAAAAAAAAAATCCCTCCTTTTCTGGGTGCTTCACCATCTATTATCCTTAATACCAGTTACATTTAACCCTCAAAAGCACACAGTAACCAAAAATAATAAACTCACTAGGCATGGTGTCTTATAGAAGCCAATTTCCTTGAGAACAGATGACAAAACAAAAAGCCAAAAGACTTTATCAAAAAGGATTGATAAAACAGATTCATCTCTCCCTAGAAAGATAATGAGAAGGTAGGGAAAAGAGGTAGATAACAGGAATGTATAATTCTTGGCACTCTCTTCCACAGTACCATAGGCTCAGCAGTTGCTAGGTGTGACTCAGCCAGGATCACATTGTCTCAACATCAGAGGTGAAATATTCGACTGTCCTCACTCTTTGTAGATATGTGAACCCACAAACTATAGCAGGGACAGGTGGCACCTCTGATTATGTTCTCCCCGTTGTGGCAATGCTGAAGCTTCTCTAATACAAAAGTATTACAAAAAAAAGTAATGCAAAAGTACAGGAAGTAATACAAAAAAGTAATACAAAAGTACAGGAAGTAATACAAAAAAGTAATACAAAAGTACAGGAAGTAATACAAAAAAGTAATACAAAAGTACAGGAAGTAATACAAAAAAGTAATACAAAAGTACAGGAAGTAATACAAAAAGGTAATACAAAAGTACAGGAAGCAGTAGTCCATGCCTTCCCGCACAATGCTTTGGCAAGGATTATATTTGATCTCCAAGAGCTTCTACAGATTCTTGAATCCTTTCCTCAGAGTTCTTGCTCACATCTTGCCTCTCCTGAGATTTCAACCCTCCTCTCCTTTAACACCAGGAGATGGGGCACAGACCTTGACATTTCATACACAATCTCAGCCCCTTTGTCCTCGACTTTTATAAACCTCTTTTCGAAAAACATTTTCATGTTTCACAATTTTAATAAATTATTCTTACTTTTGTAAGCATAAAAATACAGTACTATTAAATTACATATATATTTTAAGATAAGGTTGGAGCACTCTCTACGTGCCTGGTCAGTGTTGATAAAGCTGCTAGTCAATGGATGCTGGTGGTTGACACAAGATACCGACAATTAGAAAGGAACATCTGAAATCCTGAACGCCAACAAAAAGACTGACTGAATTAGTCCCCGAGTACTGAAACAAAATTGTGGAGTCAAGTAAGGACAGTATTGTAGATAAAGTACAAGACCTAAAATTTACAGGATTGAATTGCAAATGCATATTTTCAAACTTAAAAGCCCCTCTCCACCCCAGTTCCTAAGCAAAAGACTAACAAATCTCTGGCTCTTTGGCTGTAACCCATTTCATCTTCAACAACAAAATTTGGGTTGTGTCTTAGCGCCTTGCCTTCCATGACTGTACTCATGAAGAATACTATTTTCTTCTGCTCAGCCTTCTAGAAGTGACAAGCTCACTTTTTCCTGAATTATATCACCAGAGTTTTAGTCACATAAACATGGTTTCAGAAATCTTCAAAATGAGTGATAGCCCAAGTTCAAAGTACTTACCAACATAAATGAATAAATAAATAGGAAACTGAATTGGTAAGCAGTCTCAGATTCCCCATGGCCCCTCCCCCTCTCACCCCATCCTACCTATTTTCTCCAAAACTACAGCATTAAAGCAAACATGGCTTTACTCCACTTGGCTACACTAGAGATTTCTGTTCTGATCAGCAGGCATCCATTTCCAATGTCAACTCCAATTTCTTGGTCGCCTTCAAGGTGGGTGCTATATTTCTGTTCACTTTGCTCACTACTTCTCAGCATCCAACTCCTCATCTTTGCTCTCCTCTTTCCCCCACTCTTTCTCTTTCACTCTTCCTATGTTTCACTTCTTCCCCTTATTTGGGGAACCAGTAAGGAGGCAAGTGGGAAAATGTGCTTACGTTTTCTCATGATACTTTCCTTGTGCTAGTGAAATCACACACAGGTCAAGTCCCTATCCCTGTTCTTGTTTTTATATCAATGAAAGGCAGTATGACATAGTCAATAGAGAACCAGCAGAGGAGTTGTGAAGACCTGAGTTCGTGTGTCTCCTATTCATATTGGCTATGCCACCCTGGGCAAGGTACCTAAATTCTTAGTACCCCAGGCAACCTTCTAAGGCAATCATTTGCCACCCTGAGTTTATATAACTCTCCACAAGAAGATTCCAATATTGATGAAATTAGAGACCTGATAAAACATACATACATATGTAATATATACACATATATGCATGTATACATGTTTATATATATATCCACATTTGTTCTAACAGTTATAGAACACTTTAAGGTTTTTAAAGCACTTTACATATATTATTTCATTTTATCCTCGCAATCCTTTGATGTAGGTGTTGCTTATTTTACAGAGAAGGAAACTGAGTCTCAGAGAGGTTAAGAGGCTTGCACACTCAGGCGGTTAAGTGCCTGAGACATCATTTAAACTTGGTCTTCATGACTCTACATTCAGCGCTCTGCTATACTACCTAGCTGCTACATAAATGTACATATATGTACATGTATGTGTGTATGTGTATGTAAGATACATACTGTCTACAAAAGCATGTAATGTCTGCATAGACATGTGGCTCAAAGAAGACGTTGATATCTCTCTCTCTCTCTCCATATATATATATATACGTATATATATATATATATATATATATATATCTCACTGTTACATGTCTATATGTCTTTGAGATACATAGCATCATTGATCTATGGAATTGTGTCCACCTCTTTCCATAGGAGACTTCAATTCCTGACTTGAGGGGAGCAGGAGGAGGAGGGACAAAGCTGGTCATCCTGTTCTTCTCTGAGAAAAAGTTGCTGGACATATCTTGATATCTCCTCTGCCCCATTAAATATTGCTGGTCTAGGAACATGATTAGTTAAGAACAAAAGGTTATTTTCCTGGCTGCTATATCTTAGTTTGAGATGGTACCCCAAATTCATACCCACTAGCTTGGACCCTTCCAAGCGCTGGTTATAGAAAAGGCCATCACAAATAGTGAAAAGCAAGAAGTAAATAGAAATCAGAGTTCTGTAGAATAGAATATGCAAAAAAAGAAACACCAGAGTGAATTAGATATTTAGATAGGAATGAGTTGAAAATTTGATCAACCAAGAGAGAATCCCAGATCTGACCCAAGGGGAAATTCTCTAAAGTAGGGGTAGGGAACCTGCAGCCTCAAGGCCATATGTGGCCCTCTAAGTCTTCTAGCGTGGCCCTTTGACTGAATCCAGAATTAACAAAGCAAATCCTTCTGGTAAGAAGTCTAAAGTCTTCAGTGAGGCAAGCTGGAAATCAGGAATATGTTGAGGGACTGACTTCCCTGACATGTCTGTAAGAAAGTCTTTCTATTTCTTCTCCCTAAAGTCAGTCTCAAAGATAGTCTGGAACCACAAATATTTTCTCCTGAAGAAGGAATGAAGAATATTTCTCCTTTCCAAAGTTCTCACACCAACTCTCCCCTTCACCTATTTGTTGTGTTGTTCAGTCTTTTCAGTTGTGTCTGACTCTTTGTAACCCCATTTGAGATTTTCTTGGCAAAGATATTGGAGTGGTTTGTCATTTCCTTCTTCAGCTCATTTTACTGATGAGGAAACTGAGGCAGACAGAGTTTAGTGACTTACCTCAC
>CM053626.1:72560679-72599026 GCA_028646595.1 Phalanger gymnotis
TATATGCCATCTTGGAGTGGGGGGAGGGTAGAAATGGGGAGAAAATTTGTAATTCAAACTCTTGTGAAAATCAATGGTGAAAACTAAATATATTAAATAAAAAAAATAAACTCAGGTGTTCCTGACTCCTGGTCCAGTGCTTTACCCACTATGCCATCTAGCTGCTTCTAGATTGCTGATAGAGACAAAGACTGCTTCAGTCTCAAGACTTACAGAAAAATAAAAGAAATGTCTTCCTGTTGGACCTTCACTGACCCTCTAGAAAGTTTTATTGTGAGTGGGTACATCTTCCTGGGTTGGGGGGGAGAGACCTTTAGTTTCAGAGGCTGGGCTTGGTCAGAGATGTAACTCCTGCAGGAAGGTATCCTAGTGCATTTACATTTGGGACCCCCATAAATATAACAAGACATGATTTCACTGGTTTAGGGAGCTCCTCCAAAATAATTTCTTCTACCAGTGCAGATCTGCTGCTTAATAGTCTTAGAGAGTTGCCTGGGGCAATGAGAATTTAAGGAATTTGCCTAGGGATCACAGTATGTGTCAGAAAGGGGACCTGAATCCAGTTCTTCATCATTAAGACCAAGTCTTTATCCACTGTTTCAATGAGCTGCCACTCATTTTAAAAATTATCTTCTAATACAGGCTTTTTTTTTTTACATATAGGATCTTAGCTAGAATACATCAGAGTAGATGAGGGGAAAAAGTTACACCAGAGAAAGACGGGGGTTCAGCCAAAATGTGATTGAATAAATCCACACCAAACTTTAGATCAATGAAAAGGATGTTTCTGTCCTCCAAAAGAGCAGACCTGTGGAGGAAGAGGCAGTAAACTGGGATTCATAAGGACCTACTAGTTGCCCTACAGTGTTGTCTGCTATTGGACTATGTATACAACTTTGGTGGTTTAGGTAACTTCATAGTATCCCATATTAGTCACTTTTATATTTAGTAAATTTATATCTGCAGCTTATGCATTGCTCTTAATTTGGTTCTCTAGGCCTAAATGCAATAAGTTGAATCTCATTTCTATGTAACAGTCCTTCAGATATCTATGATATTTGAAGATATCCATCATGTCCTTTCCCCCTTTCTTCCCCCCTGCTCTTCTCAGGTTAAACAACCCTAGAGAACCTAGATGGTGTGATCAGAGGATAGCCATTAGTCTAATTTGATTGGATTGTAAAGTGTGCCAATGGTAATACCATGAAATATGCCTCTTAATGTAGATTGGAGCCAGGGAGAAAGCCTTGAACACCAGGCTAAAGAGTTTGTTTTATTTGTTAGACAATGGAGAACAATTAAAGGTTTTTGAGTAGCAAGATGGCAGGTCAGACTAACCTATTAGAGAGATTACTTTGATATCAAGATAAAGGATAGAGTACAGAAGGAAAGATTAGAGCCAGAAAAACAATAAATTGCATCATAAAAATTATGATTATTGCAATGACCTAGTAATCAATCAACAAATACTAAGTACCCACTACAGAACATTCCAGGCACTGTCCTAGGTGCTGAGGGTAAAAATGCTCTGAATGAAATAATCCCTACTTACAGGCACTTATTTTCTAATAGAGGATTCTAAGACATGGAGGTGAGGAAGGAGTTCATTCCAGATGTGGGGGAAAAGCTAGTTACAGAAGCACAGAGATGTGGATTGGAGCATTGTGTGTTAAGAAAAGAAAGGGGAACATTTGGACTGGAAGGTAGAGTGCATACCAGGGTCCAATGTAAGATAAGTCTAGAAAAGTAGGTTGGAGCCAGGTTGTGAAAGGCTTTAAAGTGACAAACATGGGAATTTATAGTTGATCTTAGGGGTAATAGTTTATTGAGCAGGGGAGTGATATGGTCAGACCTGACCTTTAGGAGCATACCTGTGGCAGCTGTATAAAGAATGGGTTGGAGTGGTGAGACACTAGAGGAAGGAAGCCAGACCAATTAGGAGCCTATTGCAAGAACTTGGACAACCTTTTTATTATAAGTTAAATCTGTTTTTTCCCTGTTTTCCTCCCTTTATTATGAGAGACACATACATATATTTGCCCCCATAGCCAAGCTCCTGGGATTAGCTACAAATAATGCTATGAGTTATGGCACTTGAGATGTCCTGAGGGTCTGAGGAAAGCTGCAGGGCAGAAATGCCAGGTAGCATTGGACTCACTACCATGCTAAATATAGCAGGTAATTAGGCAATTATTCAGTTGGTTTCTTTTTAATCACAGTTTACTGGGAGCTTTCACCTTTGGAAGCCCTAACTGCAGGAGGGCTGGAAAGGCTCTTCCAGAGTCCATAGGTCTGCTCACTGTGAATGTCTTTGAAATAGAAGTAGCAAATTGTGGCTCTGGTTTTACAGCTTCATCCCTAACAACAGCAGCTTCCACAGCTCAGAGGATGCATTTGCCAGTATTAACCATGCCCAGAAAACAAACTAATTTCAACTATGCTGACAAAGGAAATGAGTGGACCTGAAGAATCACATTTCCAAGGCTAGGGCAAGGGAAGGAATCCCTTGGTTAGTTACACCCTAAGGCACCCTCATTTGTAGCTCTGTGTTTCAATTATAAAGACCTTTCAGAATATCCTTCCCCCATCTATGACCATGACTAGGGTTAGACAAAATGGTGGCCTGCCTAAGGCACAACTTGAAATGAGAGACATTTTAAATCATTATTTTTTATAAATGCAATTATATTTAATGCCAGAAAATTCTACTCTCCAGAGTTCTCTTACTTAAAGTGTATATGCATTTTGTAATAATTCATACTGCATTATAATACAGTGAGTAATTAGCGTTTATGTGGAGCTTTAACAATTACAAAGCACTGCACGTTGTCTAAATTTGTTTCTCTCTTTCCTCATCAATAGTCATTTATTAAGTGCCTACTATGTGCCAGGCACTGTGCTAAACATCTGGGACACTAAGAATGGTAAAAACACAGTCCCTCTCCTCACATTTTAATGCAGGAGACAATATACAATTATGTGCATATGAAAATTAGATAGATGGATAGTTAGATAAAATATATTGGAAGTAACACCAGAGAAGGTACCAACATGGGGAGTGGGTGGGGAGTAAGAAAAGACCCCTTGAAGAAGATCCAAGTCTTGAAAACCAAGAAGTCAGGAGTTGGAGGTTGAGTAGGGAGAACATTCCACACATGTGGGAATGCCAGTGAAAAACCATGAAGTGGGCAGATGGAGTGTTGTGTGGGAGGAAGAGCAAGAAGGCTAATGTTGCTGGAGGATAGATTATGTGGAAGGGATCAAAGTGTAAGGAAGCTGAAAATGTAGGAAGGTAACAGATTGTCAAGGGCTTTAAAAGCAAGAGGATTTTATATTTGATCCTGGAGATCATAGGGACCCCCTAGAGTTGATTGAGTTGAGGGACAAAGTTGGTTAGATCTGTGTTTTAGAAAGATCTCTCTGGCAGCTGATAGCTTGGAGAGAGCCTAGGGTGATTGAATCTGGCTATTGCAATAGTAGATGTTATTATTATCCCTACTTCACAGATGAAGAAACTGAGGCTAAGAAAGGAATAATTTGCCCAGAGTCATATGTCTAGTATGTGTTGGAGGCAGGACTGAAACTCAGTCTAACCGTCCATTGATTGTTCTACCTAACTTTAGAAAACTTTAGGTGTACGGGAGTATAATTGTCAAATTTTGCCTAAGGGTAGAAAAATGCCTTAGCCCAATTTTGTTTCTATTATGGAGTAGAGGGCCTCTGATCTTAGAATCTGAAAACCAGGACTGAAATCCTGGATCTGACATTTGCTAATGTGCAACCCTGGGCAAATCCCTGTACTTCTCTGAACGTGTTTTCTTATCAACAAAGTTGGAATTATATTACTCTTAGTACATATCTCCCTGGATTTTTATAAATCTTAGAGCATCATAGACAAACCAGCTCTTATTATTATTAGCTATTTTCCCTAGAAGAATATTTCTGACTCTAAGTGATCAGTCATGTCTGTATTAGAAAGCTGATGACAAACTTCATACAAACATCCTTAAGGTAAATCTTTCCCTTTTTCCTGGTGACACAGACTATAAACCTTTTCCCAGAGAACTTCTATATTCCACAGGAAATGTATTACTCAGTTACTAGGAATTAAGGTTGGAGGGTTTTGCCTTCTAATTTTGTCCTCAATTTTTTTTTTAAAAGACATGAGCAGACTCCATGCTCCATGAACAACTACAGAAACTGGGCTTATAAATATTAAGTATAGTATTAGAGTAAAACCCCTATTACAATAAAATTTAGTTGACACATATTTACTAATATGCAAAGTCATTATGGAGTTTCATAAGGACTAATTATAAATTAGCCATAAATTGAGATGGGAGATCCTAAAGTCAAATTTCTCTTATTCTCTTCTACTTCCTGTAGGATGTAAAGTCCTTGAGGACAGTGACTGATTTTTTTTTTTGGAGAGGGGAAGGTAGGGCAATTGGGGTTAAGTGACCTGCCCAATGTCACAGCTAGTAAGTGTCAAGTTTCTGAGGCTGCATTTGAACTCAGGTCTTCCTAACTCCAGGGCCAGTGCTCTATTCATTGCACCACCTAGCTGCCCCCAACAGTGACTGATATGCTTTTCTCTTTGCATTCCCAACTCTGTGCAGAGTGCCTGGCATGTATTAGACATTTAATAAATGTTTTTTTAAATTTGAATTTTGAATTAGCACTTTTGCTCAGGCATTGACCTATTGATAGCTACAGTTGTCCTATCCCTGCTCTCAAAGTGCAAAAGTCATGGTTCCCCTTGCTTTAAAAATACTCACACTGTCATCTCTGCCTAGAACGGTTGTAATCTCTCCTTTCCCTGCAATACCTCCTTAGAAATTCAACCAATCTCTTAAAGTAGGGATTCTTAAACTTTTTTGCATCATGGACCCCTTAGACAATCTGGATAATCCTATGGACTCTTTATGAGAATATATTGCTTTTAAACGTGCAAAATAAAGTATGTATGATTACAAATGAAACCGATTATGTTGTAATAGTTGCCAAAATATGTTGCCTCCCCCAAATTGCTCTAAGAAATGACAAGCAGGATGATTTCAGAAAAACCGGGAAAGATTTACATGAACTGATGCAAAGTGAAGTGAACAGAACCAGGAGAAGATTATATGCAGTAACAGTAACATTGCACAATGAATTGTGAATGAATTAGCTATTCTCAGCGGTACAATGATCCAAGACAATCCCAAAGGACTAACGATGAAGCATACTATCTACCTCCAGAGAAAGAACTAATATTGTATGAATACATACTGAAACATGCTATTTTCTTTTATTCTTTTTCTTTTATTTGAGTCTTCTTGTACAAAATAACTAATATAGAAATGTTTTACATGAGTGTACATATATAACCTATATCTGATTGCTTACCATCTCAAGGAGGGGGGAGGGAAAGATAGAATTTGGAATGGAAAACTTAAAAAAATGTTAAAAAATTATTTTAACATGTAATTGGGGGAAATAAAATATGTACATATATAAATATAAAATACATTTAATACCCCCCCACTAATTCCTGGACCCCATGTTAAGAACTTTTGCTTTAAAATTTAGTTGAAATGCCATTGCTTTCATGAACCTCCCTGATTTTCCCAGTCAGTAGTAACTATTCCCCACTCCCCTCCCCACCTCTGGACTTAACATAAGACTATCTTTATTTCTGTAATGTACTTCTGATGGTTAGTTTTATCATCACTCTATACATCATTTCCTCTTACTAAACTATAAGTTCTAAAAAGTTAAGGAAGGAGGGAAAGAAGGAAGCAAAGGAAGTAAGCAAGCATTTGTGGTAGCAGGGTACAGCAGACAGTGATGAATTTGAAGTCAGAAGATTCGTATTCAAATCCTGCTCTGCCATTTATGACCTGTGTGACCTTGGGAAAGTCACTGGACCTCTCTTGGCCTCAGTTTCCTCATTTGTAATGTGTAATTTGGAAGATCACTTAGGTCTCCTCTAGCTCTAAATCTATGATCCTATGTGCTAAACTCCTTATCCTCTCCAGGTATTAGCATAATATTCTGCACATGGTAAAAGCTCAGTAAATGTTTGTTGAATTAAGTAAGGATACTTTTTTATTTTTTAATTAAATTTTTTTTAATCACTGTTAAGTCTAGTTCTCTCATTGGGAATTACACATAGAGATAGAAAGATGATACCGAAGAGAGAAGAAGGGAGCTTGACTATGGGGTCAAATATGTTTGTGTCTCTCAGTGTCTGACTCTGGAATCATCTCTTTGACAGAATGAGCTTGGAGCAACACAAGAAGTATGAAGGAGAAAGAAACACTTATGCCTTCTAGGCCACCCCACCCCCCACCAAGAAGGAACAGAGGTAGAATGATCCAATCGCTCCTATGGACAGGGCACTATGCTAGGTACTAGAGAGACAAAAATAAAATTAAAAATCAGTCCGAGCCTTCAAGGACATTCTTTTCTATATGCAAACAGATAAGTATATACTTGATAATTTGTGGAGGCAGGATAGTGCAATATCAACCAGGGGAATCAGAAACACCTTCCCCTAGGAGATGGCAAATGAGCTTAACATTAAAGGAAGTTTGGGATCCTAATAGGTGAGGAGAGATGAATTTCAGGCAAGGGATAATAGAAGATGGTGGGAGGTAGCATAAATGTCCTTTTTCTCCTTCCCACCCCTTA
The DNA here is from genome assembly GCA_028646595.1 of Phalanger gymnotis. Classification (NCBI taxonomy): domain Eukaryota; kingdom Metazoa; phylum Chordata; class Mammalia; order Diprotodontia; family Phalangeridae; genus Phalanger; species Phalanger gymnotis. The sequence continues at coordinate 72,567,355 of CM053626.1, forward strand.
AAGCTGTCTTACCTGAAAGTATTTATTTGGCATAACACACAACACCCACACCCCTCCCCCATGAAGATTAGAGAGGTTTACTTTCACTTGCTCTATAATATGCAATTTTAAAGTCATGTTGCTTTCCTAATACACAGCTAAGATGTACTGAAGAAATGGGAGGGTTTTTATTTATAATTTAATTTATTTTATTTTTCCTCAATTACATATTAAATTTCTTTAGTATTAATTTTTTTAAAGTTCTGAGTTCCAAATTCTATCCTTCCTTCCCTCCCCTCACCCCTCCTTTTGATGGTAAGCAATCAGATATATGCTATATGTATGCAATCATGTAAAACATTTCCGTATTAGTCATTTTGTATAAGAAGACTCGAATAAAAGAAAAAGAATGAAAGAAAGTGAAAAACAGCATGCTTTAGTCTGTATTCAAACAATATCAGTTCTTTCTCTGGAGACAGATAGTCATTCTGTCATTCATCACTAGTCCTTTAGGATTGTCTTGGATCATTGTGGGATTGCTGAGAATAGCTAAGTCATTCACAATTCTTTATCATACAATATTACTGTGTACAGTGTTCTCCTGGTTCCATTCACTTCACATTGCATCAGTTCATGTAAGTATTTCCAGGTTTTTCTGAAATCATCCTGGTTGTCACTTCTTACAGCACAATAATATTCTATCACAATTGTATACCACAACTTGTTTAGCCGTTTCCCATTTGATGGGCATCCCTTTGATTTCCAGCTCTTAGCTACCACAAAAAAGCTGATAGAAATATTTTTTTTACACATAGGTCCTTTTCCTTTTTGGTCTTGTTGGGGTACAGATGTGGTAGTAGTATTGCTGGGTCAAAGGGTATGCACAGTTTTATAGCCCTTTAGCATAGTTCCAAATTGCTCTCCAGCTCACAACTCTACCAACAGTGCATTAGTATCTCAGTTTTCCCACATCCTCTCCATTTATCATTTTCCTTTTTTGTCAAATTAGCCAATCTGATCGGTGTGATGTGGCATTTCAGAGTTGTTTCAATGTACATTTCTCTAATCAATAATAATTTAGAGCATGAAATGGGAGTTTTGATGGGTCCAGAGTACAAGAGCTGAGAGATAATTGAGAAGTATAACATACTTTGGGGAAGGGCAAACTTGGGAAGGATGGCACAGAATAAGACTGTGGACAGCCAAAGCAATTTGGGGACACCAGGTTTCTGGAAAATTATGGAGAAGGGATAGTAAAGGGACAGAGAAAGAGAGTTAGATAGCCACTAAAGACAAATTTAACTTTTCTAATTTTAAACTTGTTGACTAACTCATTAAGGGAAGGGGTACAAAAATGCTAACAATAACTTACTTTTAAGAAGCTCAGAGCTGAGCCTTGCTTTATACTTGGGCAGGTTCCTTTGATCAGTTTTAAATGTGTGGGTCCATGTACAAATAAATCAATTCTTGCATATACACTTTGATAAAGGTCTCCATTTTTGTTTCTTTTGGCCAAAGTACCTAGGAGAAAAATGGGTTTATCAGCACATACTTTTCCAAGCCTTTTGATGACTATAGCTGAAGGGGACAAAAGGGGGGATAGTTAGCTTGGAAAAGAGAAAACTTAGAGCCTTATAATCACTGTGTTCAAGTAATTGAAGGATTGTCATAGAGAAGAGGTCTCAGACTTACGCTGCTTAATTCTGGAGTTCAGGATGGAAACAGTGGGTAGAAGTTGCAGAAAAGCAGATTTAGGCTGGATGTAAAGGGAAGAAAAGTCCTCATAATTAGAGCAGTCCAAAATCTGCCCTGGCAGGTAGCGAGTTCTCCTTTACTGTAGGTCTTTATGCAGAAGCTATGTGTGATTACCTGTCAAGTAAATGGAAAAAGGAATGAGGGGATGCACAATCAGGTATAGGTAGTCTCTGAGGTCCTTCTAGGAGTGAGAGTCTATGAATGTGTTACAAAAGGACATCCAGGAGCCCGCAGTCCTATTTCAGTCCCTCTCAGCTCTTTACTCATGAGAAAACATAGCCAATCCACATAATTAGATTCAGAATCCTAGCTGGGCAGCACTGAGATACTTTGCTCAAAGTTCACTTACCATCTAGGATAGGCAACTCTACATGCCCCCCTCCCTTGTTAATAGCCTTGCTGACCTTCTCCAAAGAAGAAGTCATTAAGATGTTGAGTTATGATCTGTTTCTTGTAAAACCGTGCCAGTCCACCATTTATAGCTCTGTATTTCAACCACTTCTAATTACCTCTTGGAAAATACTTCTCCCAGACCTTCAAGAATATTTGAGACTTGTATTCAAGCAATCAAACATGCCATTTTTTTGTTAGAAATCTGGCTGCTGGCCTCCTACAAACATCTATAAGGTAAATCTCCCTTTTCCTAGTGACAGACAATCTAGTGCAAAAGACCCTATAGCATTTTACAGGAAAACAGTGCCATTCAAATGATTTAACCTTGGCAGGTGACCTTTCATTCATGAAGTTAAGAGTCAGAATGCTAAAGGGGACTAAGAAAAACTTCTGCTTCTTGTGTGGCCACTTTATGGCTCCCTAAGAAATCAGTTTCTTTTGCTTCCCTTTTGCTACTAAAATTCAATTTGATTCAATGCACATTTAATTGAGCATCTTTTATGCATAAAGCCTGATGCAAGGCATGATAGAGTCTCTGTCCACAAAGAGCTTACATTCTTGTAGATACTCGTATTTGTATTCAGTATTCATAAATGAAAATAATGCAAAGTAGAGTGTGATGCTGGCATGAGTGATAAAAACCAAGTACTGAAAGAGCTCTGAGGAGGGAGAGATGAAAATCATTTTATATGGAGTGCTACTCCGTTTCTCCCACTTCTAGCCCTTGGCTTATTCACTTCTGAATTCACCTGGGGTCCTGAGGGTAATGGATTTCTTTCATTGCTACTCTCTTACCCCAGCAAAATGCTCAGTGGGTAAAAGGCAATTCCTTTTAGCTGCTGAAGTCAAGATCTCACCAGCACTCTTTGAACCTGGCTGTATCCAGTGGGTTTGTTGGTTAGCTTCCTTTCATCTGTCAGCCTCTAATACGATCAGAAAAACCAAGTGACTCTTGCTGACTTTCTGGAGGTCTCTATTCCTTTTATGCTTTGAGTGGGACTGAAATCACCAGTACTGCTGAGATTTTTATAGACTTTCTAAATCTCACTGCTGCCTGGAAGAATTAAAAAAGAAACACACACAAAAACGTTTCTCTGTCTTTTTGTTTCTAATCACTTTTCTGTTCTAACTGAACTGAGGCACCATGAGAAATGAGGGTCTTATATGGGAAGAGCTCATTTGCCCATAACGAACACAGAGTACAAAAGCAAATTAAAAAAAAAACCCGACAACAACAAACCCGAGCCTATGCTTAGAGAGACCATTAGGAGCAATTTGACATTTATTGAACAACAGATGGCGATTAAAAGCATAAAACCTAGATTGCCTTGCAAAAAAACCAAAGGATAGTTCTACTGAGGAAGTCTAACATTTCAATTAAAATACCTCTTGTTGTCAATTAAATCATATGAAGATAAGACTCTGAATGGTTCCTATCTGTGCTATAATCAATAGTGCAGTTAAAATCTCCATTAAGAGGCAACTGAGTTTGGAGTTTGACAATTTGTGGAAAGATTAGCCAAAGCTTCAAGAGACTATTTCCTTAGGGTAGGGTTCAAAAGGTAAACATTTAAGCCACAGTCCTTCATGTGTATTAACAGGATTTATTTTAAACAGCAGTGACAATAAGGCATCCATGCTCTTGCCTAGCTTTGCCTGAGATCTCACCAGGAGTTTCAATGGTTTAGCTCAGACATTAGGGAGAGGGGAAAAACCATCATCTCCTCAGCAAGAATCTCATCTATGGTTATAAGTAGACATTTAGGGCTGAAAGAAATAAACTATAGTCTCTGCTGTAAAGTTAAAGGAAGCTATCATGGTCATGAGTACAATATGCCAGGCAGAACGAGATCAACTTTTGTCCAGAAAAAGTCTTTTCCCTGTTTGATTTTGTATCTCAAGTCAAGGAAAATTGTGACATTTTCACTGCACTAAAAATGAGGTGAGGGACAGTTAAGTGTAGTGGATAGAGAGATGTGGTTTCAGTCATAAGATCAGGGTTCAAGTCTCACCCAATGTCATCATAGGTCTAGACCTAAAGCCAAAAAATATTTTTTTACCACTTTGAATGGGAAGTTCTGTCCCACAGAGCCAGGTTAGGCTTTTATTACCTTGAAATTGGGTGTTATTACTTTCATTGTTTCCTTAGGTCTTCCCTGAACCCTTATTCCAATCATAGTGTGAAGATGACCCTAGGTTTCTAAAGACTGTCCCAAGGAAAGCACACACTCTGGGAGGTCCTACCAAGCTGGAATGGCTTTGAGTAATAGATCTTACGATTAATCATTAGTGTGTCTTCTGAAGATATATCCACCTGAATTGGCCATCTGGCCATCAACTGCTGAAGTTTACTACAGATTGCTATGAGAGAGCATTCCCTTCATCAGTGACAGTGGAGTTAATACATTTGGACTTTGACATCCGAGTTCCCAATGTGTTCTAATAGGAAGTAGAAATGCCTATAGCAACTCTCAGTGAACATTTACTAAAGCCTGGAGAGGTTGTGAGCTGAGTTAGCTGAGGGAATGACTACACCACTGAATTGCAGGTCCTTAAATAAAGTTAAATAAAATTGCTATAGGAGAAGTTTTTCCTCTCTCTCTCCTCTCTTCTCTCTTCTTTCTTTTTCTTTCTCCTCTCCTCTTTTTCTCCTCTCTCTTCTTTCCTCTCTTTCTTTTTCTCTCTCTGTCACTGTCTCTGTCTCTGTTTGTCTGTCTGTTGTCTGTCTCTCAATTTACTAGGGAATCTCTAGGGAAAATAACATGGTTAATTAACAACATGACCTAAGAGTACAACTTATATTTCCCAGCCAGTAATTTTTGTGATCGACAAGCCACCAAATGTTCCACTGGCTGAACTCCACTGGAGAAAAAAATTGCACCGAAGAGATGTTTAATGTGCACTTGTAAGCTATGAACTTTAATGGAAGCTTTTAGCTCAGTACAAATATGAAAAACCATTAAAAAATAACCACCATAAATTAAGAATATAATTTTTTAAGAATAACTCCAAAGGCAGAGACACACAAGCATTCTTGTGAACTGGACCAATCATCATGCATTTACTTGTGCTAAGCTCTGGGAATTCAAAGACAAAATTAAAATGACCCCTAATCTCAAGGAACTTAAATTCAAATGAGAGAGACAACTTGTAGGATACATGTAATGATGCGTATGGTTACATAGAAAGGATAGCCTAGGATCTGTAGAAAGATAGATTCAAAATACATAAAAAGCAGATACAAGGCAAAGACGACACTATTAGCTGGGCAGACCAGGAATGAAGGTAGCGCTTGAGCTGCATCTTGGAGGAAACCAGGCATTCTGAGAGAGGGAGGCGAGGAAAGACAATTTAGGCATGAGGGACATCTGGGGCCAAAGTACATTCTTTAGGACTAGGGAGGGTGGAGTTGTATTCTTGTCAACTATTGTCCTTTCAGCTTGCCAGCAAAAAAGAGAAATACGGGAAGGGGGAAAGGGAGAGAAACATAAGACCTATGTGTTCTTAAGTCTACTACTTCAGCTCTATTCAGATCACATATAATTCCCTTCTCTCCTGCTATAATGTCCGTATTCTATTCCCCACCTGAAGATTGGAGGCAAAATTGTACCTGCTTCATTCCCAATTCTGCATGAGTTCTGAGGGTTACTGGGAGTGGGGATGTATGGGTAATGTTGGAACTTTTGAGTCAAGGAGGAAGGAGTCCAACCCTGTTAACAATAGAAAGCCACCTCCTTTATGCAGTTACATTACATTTTGCTACCCTTCTTCAAGGCCCGTTGGTGTGGCTCAAGCTGAATAGTAGAGGATTGACATGCCATCATTAAAAATGAATACAAGGCAATGGAATATTAATTGATAGTTTTGATATTGCCAAGAAGAGCAGAGGAGTCAGGAACCTTGCAGTTTTTACACTGATGATTCAAGGAACCTGATGATACATTAGACTTTTCCTAGAATCTGAATTATCTTAGCATAGTCTAGTGAAGTTATCACAAAACTTTGTTTGTTGTAGACAATTGGACCCAAAATAGTTTCAAGGGGTCTGCAAAGTAACTTTTTGCTATATTGTAGGCTTTACTTTCTGGATTTCAAGATGATGAAAAAATAGAGAAAGGGAAAGGGGAGCTAATCTTCTTTCTCCCTTCTAATTTAGCATAACAAGATTTAGAGATGGTGAAAACCTTAAAGATTGTCTAGCAGACAGAGGTGAGGAACCTGTGGCCTTGAGGCCATATGTGGCCTTCTAGGTCCTTGGGTGTGACCTCTTGATTGAGTCCAAATTTTATAGAACAAATCCTTTTATTAATGGGAATTGTTCTGTGAAATTTGGATTCAGTCAAAGGGCTGCACTTGAAGACCTAGAGGGCCATGTGTGGCCTTGAGGCTGCAGGTTCCCCACCCATGATTCCAGCCAATTCTTGAATTTTACACATGAGGAAATCAAGAGCCAGAGGGGTGAATGAAAATGTCTAAGACTGTACAGATAAACAAGTAGCAGGGTCAGGGTTTAAAGTCAGATCCTCAGACTTCACATATGGCCTTTTCACTACAGAACACTTGGAGACAGAAGCTACAGATTCTGTCCTCAGGGCAGTACCTGTTCCAGTTCAGCCACCTGCAAAATAGCTGTGACAATGAAGGGCAATGACTGAATTATAGCTAAGTTTTCTTCTCTTGAAAAAAAGATGTCAATTCATTAAAAAATAATTACTGAGCACCTAGTATGTGTGGAGCACTATAATAGTTACTTAATATAGAATTAAACCTAAGGCCTGTGATAAACCAGGAGATAAAATATTTTCCTGACATCAAAGTGCCTAGATGAAGGAAAAAATATGGAAACTCAGGATGTCTGGACATCATATAGGTGTGCAAATAATTCCTAATCAGTAACTTAAGTGCGCTCAGGGAGTTAATTAATTTCTCATGGGTCAATGCTTTGCAATCAAAAGGTATTTTGTTCATCCTGGCTCTCTATAGATTGAAAAAATTGCAATCAGAACCCATTTTACAAATCAGTTTTCATTTCTGGTGAATGTCATATGAGTGGTTTTATAGTAGCTGTTCTTATGAAACCTTTATAAATGTCTATTCCAAAGCCTCATCTCGGTGCAGAGGCATGGTCCAAAGGCTATGCCAATGGAATGTAAGCTCTAGATAGTTCTACAAAGCAGCAAAGGCTTCAGATATGGATCTGGAAAAATACAGTCTGTTTCTGAGGACCAGCTAAGTATAGAAGGGCTCATTATGAGTAGGCTTACCACTCAATGATGAATCCTTTGCTATGAATTATTAGTTGCTATAGCAACACATGAAACAAAGAAAAAATATAAAATGGCCCTGAATCCTGTGCTAGTGGCAGAGTGTCAGAAAAGGGGGGGCAGAGGGCATTAACAATCACTTTAGACTGTCTATAAACATTAATTTAGCTGTTGGTACTTTAAATGTGTGATTCTTATTCAGTAGCCAATGAGTACATATCCTCCTAGAGGAATTGAATCATATTAATGCTGACATTCTCATCACAAATTAAGCCAGCATATAAATGGAAGCTTCAGCAAAATAGAAAGATGACCGACTCACAAGGACCCCTTTAAGAGACTAATAAGGAAATTGGTGGAGATGGCTTTATCATGAACCCCAAAACAGTGATAAATATTATTTCATGAGACATTTTGTCATCTCATATTTTGGTGTTTGTGATAAATATTAAGAGAATGCTGTGTGGAGTATTGGAATAGAGAGGCAGCATCAGAGCCAGGAAGAATGGGTTCAGGACTTGTCTCTGTCTCCTTCCGCCATCTTGCAGTGTCACCACCATGATGTGCATGAATGTCCTGGCAGATGCCCTCAAAAGCATCAACAATGCAGAAAAGCAAGGAAAACACCAGGTTCTCATTAGGCCATGCTCTGAAGTAGTCATCTGGTTCTTAACTGTGATGATGAAGGATGGTTACATTGGCAAATTTGAGATCATTGATGATCACAGAACAGGAAAAATTGTTGTGAACCTCACAGCCAGGTTAAACAAGTGTGGTGTAACCAGCCCCAGATTTGAGGTTCAATTGAAAGATCTGGAAAAGTGGCAGAATAATCTGCTACCATCCCATCAGTTTGGTTTCATTGTGCTTACAACCTCAGCTGGTATCATAGACCATGAGGAATCAAGACGAAAACACACAGGAGGAAAAATCCTGGGATTCTTTTTCTAAGGGTATGAAACATACATACAAATAAATGCTCCAATGGAAAAAAAGACTTATCTCTGACACCTAATGGCTATTTGATCCTGGCTAAGTCACTTAGCCTCTCAATGTTCTAGACAGTTCTCAAATACTATACACTGTAGAGAAGGTACCGACACGCATTGTTAGAGGGAGTTTCTTTATCCAGGAATTCCTTGTTACAATGAAATCACAGATTCAGTTCTTATCCCTGTGATGATCGTATGTAAAAAAAAAAACCTCAACATAATAGAGGCCATTTTGACTTATATTTCTGCAGAGGATGAGGAGGTAGAAGAATTTTATGAAGTACTTGAAAAGATCCTCCAAAATAATCCAACATATTGATGACAATGCAAAGAGGGCATAGGAGAATATGGTAAAAAATATATTTAAAGACACTGTTCAGAAACAGAAATGAGAGGACAAAGCTAGTTAAGTATAAGAAGTCTCCAGTATATCTATAATGAGTACTTCTTCAAGAAGAAGCTGCACATAATAAACGCCAAATCATAAAAAAGGAAATTGATTATGTTCTTATAAGTAATGACTGACATAGGAGACGTGTTGGAATTAAAGAACAGATTCATGGGTAAAAAGATTGAATACAATATCAAATTCAAAGAAATAATCAAAAAGGAGGTTTGGCACACAATTGAGGGAACTCTAACATGACCTATGTTAATAGGTTATGAATGCCAAAAATGGAAAATGGATTAGACATCAGCTGACTATTGCCATTTTCTAGGGAAATTTAAATGAAATATAACAATGGCCATATCTAGGAGATCGAAAGATTCTAGAAGCAATATCATCCAGGAACATCTGACCAAGACATATGGCAAAAAAGGAATATTCATTTAGAATATAAACTCATTTGTAAAAATCTTTCAAAAGAGGAAGGGAAATGATTATGGGCAGTATTATCTCAATGGGATAAAACAACAAGAAACAGCAGAAGGAAAAAAAAGTTTACAGAAAGCTTGGAAAAAGAATCAATTAGCCCAGGCTCTTTTAAGGAAGAAATGGAAGAATAAATAGCAAAGAAAAATGGAAAAGATCTGTTGATCTGTCAAGGTTACTGTAGCAAAACACGATCTCTTTTAGTGGCAGTAGAGTGATCATATTTAGACTCTAATATCACAGTTGCCAGTGTGCTGTGTATTAAGAAGCATAAATCTAATTAAAAAAAACAAAGATGAGAAAAGCAGTTGTGCTATATAAAGAGGAAGTCTGTGCTAGAGGTGATGATTCTCAAAGTGTCTGCAAGAGCAGATGTAACAAAATGCTTAGAAAAAAATCAGATATTATTGTAACCAAAAATAGAAGTCTGAGAAAATATCAATGACTATTTACATATAAACTTACTTTGCCATCCCTTCAAAATCTATTTTCGCCAAGGAAATCTTTGGTGAAAATATGAGAAGAGAAGAGTTAGACTTTCATGAATTATGTCTATAGTAGACCCAGACAACATGGTGGAGAGGCTAAAGCACTGGTCTTGGACATGAGAAGACCTAGGTTCAACAATTGCTTCTGATGCATACTGGATATTTGATTACAAACACATTTTTGAGGTGTCCATAGGTTTCACCACACTTCTAAAGGTGTCCATGGCACAAAGATCATTAAATACCACTGTGGTAGAATAAAGTCTTAGTTTAGTAGCTTTTTCCACAAATGTGTCTCTCATACGTATGCCAGAATCATACAAGATTCCTTGAAAAATGTAACAATAGAGGTACATTTTTTATGATACTTTGTTTAATATCAAAAAAGGAATGATAGGAAGATGTATATTATACAAAGGAGTTCTTCGTTCTCATGGTAGATGTCTAACACAGAATCAAAATGGAAGAGGGAATCCCTTAGATGTCAAGATATTCCTCTTGGCAGATGACACTGTGCTGATGGCATCAAATTCTGGAACACTTCAAAGCCTCCTATGTGATATCCTTAATCACTCAAAAATGTTTGGCTTAGTTTTTCACCTAGGAAAAACAAGTGGATGAAGAATTCCTATTATCCTATGATACAGAGCTGGATTGACAATCCATAGAGCTGGTCTATCAAGGCAAATCCTGCATACAGACAATGAATAGGGCCAGCATTAAATAGGAAGAGGAAAATGAGCTGTATTGCCCTCAGGAAACTGGGTAATATTTTTAATGAACCAAAGCTTCCCTTTGAAATAAAGGCCCATATGATATTTTTTTGGTGATGTGACGTGGCTACAAATCATGAAACGTATCATTCATTGATGTATTATAAATGTTTTATAATTATAAATGGGTGGAAAAATATGGTGGTCATGAATGGCTTAAACATTATTAACAATGTAGAGTTATGTAGGAGAAGCGATATCAAGGATTTTATGAGCCACTCATATAACAAGAACAAAAGATAACCAATAGACAATCCACATGTTCTGCTGACATCTAAGCAACGTCAAGAGTTCCAGAGGGAGGCCTTTAGCATGTTGGATGGAATCCCTTTTGGAATGCTTATGGGAGATATGAACAAGAGCTATGAGAAAGTGTGGACACATTATAAGCTACATTGTTAGAGGTACTCCCATATTAATGAGATCTTGGGATCATCCAAGTATTGAAGAAATTCTAGGAAATGTGTTTCCTTGCCAAGATTTGAGGAAACCAACTGCAAATATTTCATTAACTTTACAATAAAGCAATTTTTCTAACAGTTAAGGAACTCTCGTTCATAGATTCAGGAATGCTATCAAAACAGCAGTATTCATAGGGTGAGAGAATCAGGGCAATATAACTGGAAGGGGTCTTAGAGATGATAAAGTCCAACATATTCATTTCAGAGACGAGAAAACTGAGGCCCAGGGAAATAATTTGCCGAAAGTCCCATGGTATTATTGGTGGAACTCTTATAAGAACCCAGGTTTCCTGACTCACTCAGAAGACACATTTGTGGTTATTTCAAAATCTTAAATGTACCTTTAATCTCTTCCTTTTAGCTATTCCTTCAAATGATGCAGATTGCCACTCACGTCTACCCTTCCTGGGTAATTACTACTTATGTCCACCTCTACGTTCATTATAAATCTACTATCTGTAAAGCGCATAGCACAGTGCCTGGCACACCATAGGTGTTATGTAAATGCTTGTTCCCTCCTACTTCCCTTCCAAAGAACCTTAATTTTGCAGGATACTTGGTCACCTCATAGGTTAATGCTTATGATAAACATTTGAAAGACGAGCACCAGGGGAATCTACCCAATGTGTTAGACCCTTTTCTCAATTTCTGCTGGTATATCTTCTCCAATCCTCTTTGCATACAAATAGAAAGTTAAAAGACAGAAGATATTTCCTGAACCATTTAATTTTCACTCCAGAATATACAAAGCAATAATATTAAAGAAATCACTTCAAACCCATATCTTCAACATTTTCTAAAAAAGAAAAATTTTAGCAATTTTTATGATTTATTAGTGTTGAAAACATGAGTCAATTTTATGATTAAGTAAATTGAATTACTTGAACATAATACTCATAATGATATTATATTTGAATTAAAAATTAATGTGAATGAAATTGATGACATTTCCAATCAGCAGATTAATTAAAGAGGTTTGTTAATTATATATAAGTCAATACACTTGAATTATGTATCAACCAGTAGACTAGAACAACATCTACATACTTTGCTTTAGAAGATTGATTAGGAAAGATTCCATTTACACCTTTCTTTACAGAAATTAGAATTCTTGCATTCCCTTTGTATCAGAGAAATAAATCCACATCTCTATGCATATCCATTTCTACCTGTCATCTCTCTCTCTCTCTCTCTCTCTCTCTCTCTCTCTCTCTTTCTCTCTCTCTCTCTCTTTCTCTCTCTCTGTCTGCCTGTCTGTCTATTTTTCTAATGTATATAGCTATAGCTATCTCTGAAGCAGAATGACATGCTATAAAAAGTTAATTTTGGAGTCAGGAAGATGTGAGTTCAAATCTTGCTTCTGAAATATAATGTGTATATGAACCTAGGCAAATTATTTAACCTTGCAGCACCCAGGCAATTCATTAAGAATTTAAATTTTGTCATGGTTATGGATCTGCATTTCATAGAATTAATTTTTTCCATCAGGATTTCTCTAGAAGGTGTCTTACTAGAGGTGCTTACAATGCTCCCCAGTGCAGCCAGAAGCACACTAAAATATAATTCCTATCTGATTTTAATGTGCTGATGTATTAATAAGAAAAAAGAAACCTATAAACACATGTGACTTTTTAAGTCAATATGCAGCCATACAGGGATCCTTATATATTGTGGACTCTGTTTCAAAATGATTTTGATATGCCTGGTCTACACCAGTGAAATCATAGATCCTGACCAAATACATACCCACATCAGATTCAGCTACAAAATCAACGCTGTGAGGATAATCATTTTATTGAATTTTTATTTTCATGAAGGTTCATCCTTTTTGGGTTCTGATGATTCAGAATGGTTATTCAGGCCATTTTGGCTTCTCTCTTTTCTACCTTTAGCATTCTGTGGCATTGCTGGTAGAACTGAACTGACAAAAAGCACAGCTGTACTTCTTGGCACAATTCCTCCAAAGTCTGAAGTTAGCTGCTGATTCCTATTTCCCACTTGCATCCAGAACATTGGCTTAAATGAATTCTTCAGTCTTATTTAACCATCTGAAAGTCTCTTAGTTAATTGCTGCCTTACTCCTCTCTCGTTACTGTTTCAATGGGCATTGGATTTTTTTTTCTCTTTACGATACCATATCATTGATTCTGGAGGTAGAGGGGAAAAGCAGAAAAGGAAATCTGTCATTCTGAATCAACAACACAGAGGTATGAATTTTCTTTTGGTCTCTGACCACTTATGGTGCCACATAGCTCCCAATAGACTAGTAATTCTCTTTTTGTTTTGAGTAAGTGCATGTAGGGTAATAAATCCAGATGTCTGGAAAGCTAGCCCAAGAAAAATGCCACCATTTCTTCCCCACTTATTTTCCAGGTGGATTTTTATTCTCTGGGCAGAACCCTCTGTTAAGGTCAAGGAGGACTCTGTGTACTTACTGTACATTGCTCAGTTGGCAGAAGTGGTGCCATCAATTCAGGCAAGGTAGGCATGGTCTAATAGGGCACCCTAGAACAGCTCTTTCAAGTTTAGAGAAAGCACTATCCCCAAAACAACCTTGTGAGCCAGGGAATGACTCAGAGAATGAGCCAAAGATTATGTAGCTTGTCAATGTAATAGCCAGCATCCGAATCCAGATTTTTATTATTATTATTGTGGTTGTTGTTATTGTTTTGGTCGTTCTGTTGGAGATTGGGCCACCCTATCTCACCCAGGCTGAAAGTTCAATGGTCCCTCCCCTTCTGATCCTACTACTGATAGGTAATGGAGCTGCTCCATTTCACCCCACTCTAGGTAGCCTGGTGGCCCACCATAATTGGTGCTATGCTCAGGGAGGGACACCCAATTATTTGGATCACAGTAACTCAGAACTCCCATGCTTAAGGAATCCAACAGCTTCATCCTTGCTAGTAGCAAGGATTATAGACCCATGATACTACCTTTGCCCTTAATCCTAGGTCTTCTTGATTCTAAGACCAGAACTTTCCCCACTACATCACACTGTCTTATCTAGGATCTGATCATCATTGCTCTATGTTTCATCTTGGTCCTGGCCCAACTGATGCAACGGGGAACTTGGAGTGAAGAAGTATGGTGTAATGGAAAGAGCTTTGCCTCTAAAATTTGATGACTTCAGTTCTCCAAATTTTGTCTCTGCTACTGATTGCCTGTGTAATTCTGAGCAAATCCCTTAGTTTATCAAGGCCTTAGTTTCCTCTTTAGTAAGATGAGGGGACTGAACTAGATGACCTCTATGATTCCTTTTGGGATAACTGGGTGGCTCAGTGGATGGAGTGCAGGATCTGGAGTGAGGAAGACTTGAGTTCAAATCCAGTCTCAGACACTTAGTAGCTGTGTGACCCTGGTGAAGTCACTTAACTCCACAGTTTCTTGGTCTGTAAAATGAGCTGGAGAAGGAAGTGGCAAACCACTCCAGTATCTTTGCCAAGAAAAGCCCAAATGGGGTCACAAAGAGTCAGACACAACTGAAACAAATGAACAACAAAAAGCAACCATGGTCCCATTCCTTTTAAATTGTAATTATAGTTCAAAACATGGAGAGGCAAAGTGATTGAAAGAAGTACATGGAGCTCATAGGGGGAAACCAGGAAGAGCAACAAAGTGAAGCTGTTCTTCCTGTTACCTTTGGCAAGGTGGGCAAGGAACTTACACTCAGTGGAATAGCACATAAAAGGGAGCTGAAAAAGCATTGGGTGGGGGGAGGGGAGAAGGTACTCATGCAAGAACTTGGCTGTGAAGTCTGGGCCGTCAGAAGCACAGCAGGGAGAGGGATGAAGCATGGTGACCCCCAAAATGGAGGCCCTGGTAAGAAACTCACCAATGGAAGAAGGGACCTGGAATGGTGAAAGGATGTTGTATTGTGAGAAGGCCCTGGATTCTGATGGAAGTTCCAGAGTGACCAGGCAATTGAATCATGATTGAAGTCCAGAGAGTTGGAAACACCTGGTTCTCTTCCAGTTTGTTCACTGTCACTCCTGACCTCTCTCAGCTCAGCAACCTGAATGTTATATGAGAAATACGATAAGCAGACATTATGGTCCAATGTTGGAGTTATTTTGATTAAAAATCCAACAAATTTTGATTAGGCATCTAAAATGTGCAAGATTTTGCACTAGATACTGGCTATTGATTTTCTATTCATCTATGCATTTCTAAGAATCAGGATTTAAATAATAAAGGAAGAGATGTTTTCGATAATAATTTACCTCATTTAATTCATCTTACCCTAACCTCAGTTTAGAAGTGGGCATATATAAAGTCATATAGATCTAGGTACTTAGTTGTCTAACAGGATCCAGGCAGAAGAAAGTGTTGAATCATTAAAACATTTAATTAGTAGTTAAACAAATCTTTAAAAAAAAAAGGGAAATAATTTCACAAGCATGAGATCATAGATTTAGGGCCCTAGGGATTTGATCACTCTTTATCATTTTACAGATGAAGACACTGAGTCCCAGAGAAGGCAAGTGACTTGCTCAAGGTCACATAAATATATTCAAACCCAGCTAGGTAGCACAATGGATAGTGCGTTTGTCCTGAAGTTAGGAAGACCTAAGTTAAAATCCAGCCTCAGACATTTACTATCTGTGTGGCCCTAGGCGAGTCATTTAACCTGTTTGCCTCAGTTTCCTCATCTGTGAAATGATCTGGGGAAGGAAATAGCAAACCATTTCAGTATCTCTGTGAAGAAAACCCCAAATAGGGTCACAAAGACTCAGACATTACTTAACAACAACAATGACAACCTCCGCCTCCAGATCCAGCATTCTTTCCTGAGTACTATCTGTATCTTTTTTTAAACCTTACTCATTTGCCCTGCTCCCACCCTGCTGAAGAGTTTGGGTAACAAACTCTTCTACGACTCAAATGCTGTGGGGTTTGAGTCCTTTGGTGACTGTCTTTTGCTATTGTTTCATGAAAACTGCTCTTGCTAGTGTCTACTGTATGTCCTTTCATTCCACATCTCCACAGAGGTTTGTTAAGCTAGTCTAAGGTGTCACTTGGTTGCAGTCACCTATAGTTCAGCTAAGCTTATAGCTTCAAATTCTAGAAGCAGTCCCATCCTTCCATATCCTTCATGCCATCTTCTCCTGATGCAATTACCCTAATTCTGCAACTATAGAGCCTTATAAAATGGAGTCCTAAAAATCTCTCCAAATATGCCTTTGTGCTCTGATGTCAGACATTCTGGGAAATGTAGTCCTATTCAGTTGTGTTTGTGATATGAAGGTCAAAACCAACACAGTCCCTGTCCCTCTCCTTCTCTCCCCAAAACTTATAAACTACAAGAGCAGGTGTTGGTTGCCTGGGATCCATAGATTCTCAAGGCACCTGTGGCTAGATTCCAAGGAGTCTGTGAACTTGGATGGAAAAAATACATCTTGATAACAAATATAATTGGTTTCCTTGGTAATCCTGTGTATTTTATTTTGTGCATGTAAAAAACATTATTCTGAGAAGGGTCTATAAGTTTAATCAGTTTGCCAAGAGAATCCGTGTCCATGAAGGAACATGGTATATTCAAAAATAAGTATGACACAAGGTAGAATGTGATAGGGGCAAAAGAGAGATGTAGGCAGTGTTCTGGGAAGATTTGTCTAGAGAGACCACTTTTAGGTGGAGGGTTCCATTGAGGAAGGCTTCTAGAAGAATGTATGGTACCTTAGCTGAGCTTTGAGGAAAGACAAGAATTTAAAATAGTCTCTATCTCTTAGGGAGAAGGGACACTACATTTTAGGTACAGGGGAATTGCTGTGAGAACAAATAGATATAGGACCAGTTATGTTTCTGTTTGTATTTTTTAGTGTTTGGTGCCTTTTGTGTTTCTGTGGCTGTGTGTAATTCTGAAGCTTTTTTTTGTAGCAATAAAGTTGAGTCATGTTGAAGGCCTTTTCTCTCCTTGCCTGCTATTAATAAGTGAGATAAGTGACGTAGCATTAATTCTCTCTGTGAGGATGGCATCCTATTAAAGCTGGACAGCCACAGGCAGTGTAACTCCTCTCTCAAGGGCTCTTGGTAACAACTGAAAATGGCTTCTACCTTGGATTTCAGCCAACTTGTGATTAAAATGGCTATTTTAGGACATTTTGCTGTCAGTCAGCCTGGGGTTGTTTTGCAAAGCACCTTGCTTCTGTCTGGAAGCAAACAAAATAGAGGATCTTGAATGGAGATGTGCACTGAACACTTTGTGGTGCCCCAATGTTTTCTTTCAGAAGATTCCTGGCCATGCATTACCTCAGACTAAGGTAGCTGACAAATTTAGGAGGTGATTCAAAGTACATCTCTCATCAGGTCCATCTGTTTATCTGGGCTCCACCACCAGTCACCAATAGATGTGGAAGATTGTAGAGTATCATGCAGGGAAGGATAGTGATTTATACAGAACACTAGCCAGGGGTAGGCTGGAGACAGCTCCAACAATTTTTAAATTTCCAGCGTGAGCATTTATACCTCAAAAACCAGCAAATGCTACAGATCATGGTTTGATTTTTTTTGCTTGTGATTATTTAGACTTAAGAAAGTGATAAGTAAAATGTTAATGATGCATACAAATATAGAAGTGTGTCTAGCTTTTTTTTGGGGAGGAGCTGATTGTTAAATATTTACCAGCACACCCTTGAGAATAGACAACAGGCAACTAAATGATAGGCATGCAAAATGGCTGACACTGGTAACTTCAGAGAGGCTACCTGAACGCCATTACAAAGGATACCATTGTGTCTGAATTTAATCCCTCATTTTCTGTGCTCCGAATTTCCCTTGATTGGGCCCAATTCAACTCAGCTCCCTGGATCTTATTTTATCCACATACATCTAAATTTTCACACTATTTGATTCATGGTCTCTTATTGGCCTCAGACTTGGCATACCCCTGCTTGGATATCCTTTGAAGATAGAATTCCCAGTATAAATAACTTGGCTCCCAGAAAGACTTTACCTTCATTTTTACCACTCCATGTCAGCCCAGCTAGATATTGCTACTGTTGAGATAGTCATTTTTCAAAGATTAAAATTCTTCAATAGAAATCCACATCCTGATTAGGGCATTACTTCTTACATTGCAGAGCTGTGCCATCTGTCTAAACACTGCAATTTTGAGGAATTCTTAGATGACACGATGCAGGATAACTTTATGTGCGGAGTACATAAGCTTTCTGATGTTATCTTTGACTGAACCAAATCTGACATTTGCAATGACCTAAGAAGAGGACCTAGTCAGTGAGACAGTATCACTATGTGTCACAGAAATTAAACATGTAGCTTCTAATGTCAGTTCTGTATATAATATCCAGGCAAAAAAAAATTCCTGCAGAGATTGGGAAACGTGTGCTCAACATTATCTGTAAAATAGTTCTGACACTATAACTCCCTTGCTTGAGCTGGGAGAGATTACAATGATATTCTAGCATGCCAATTCGTTTATTCAAAACATTCAAGGACATGGAATTTTGTAAGAAGAAAGGACAATATGAAAAAAAAAACATTCAATTCAAAATCCACAAGGGAACTCTAGAAACCGCTATTGCAATTTGTCTTACTTGAAATCAAGTTATCTTGATTATCTACAGGACGTTCTGGACTTGGAGAATTGTGATATTCATAGAACCAATAGCAAGATACTTCAGAATGGTGGAGTATTTGCAATAGAATTCATGAATGACCATGAATATGGAATGGAAGACGATACAAGCTGTGCTGTATCAATTATCAGTGGAGATACCTTTCACCATATTTTTTATGTGCATGTGGCCTACAGGGTTGTTGCACCCATTATTCAAGGTTATAATGATGGTGTAATATGATGAATAATACTGGAACATATAGCATGGCTCTTCCATAGGCAAAAAAGTAATAAAAGCTTCTACTCATCCTGTGAAGGGGAAAGTCCAAAAGTCTCATAGAAATAATAATGGCTCCCATTTATATGCTTTATTCATAACCTCATTAAATAAGTAGTGTTGGTGGTGTTATTCCCATTTTGCACATGAAGAAACTAAAGCCTAGACAGATGAAGTGATTTTCCCATGGTTACATAACTAGTAAGTATTAATAATCACCAATGATTAAGTGATAGTACAAATCACGGGAGTGAATGACAGTACCAAGGTAGAGAGTGTAGAGAGAGTAGGGCCAAAGACAGAACCTTGGGGAACACTCATCATGAGGTATTGGGAAAAGGTTAAAAAGATGGTGTAGGAGACAGAAAATGAGTAGTTTGAGAGTTGAGAAGAAAAAGAGGGTGGTGACTCAGAAGTCAATGAAAGAGATATGAATAGGAAGGTCTGACCAATAGAATGATATACATCACAGTGGGCAAGAAGGGTGAACCTTCATGAGCTTTGGAAGTGGTGCCAGAAGATTAGAAGTATTGCCTTGCTCCCAGTGACATTTACATATTTCAAAGAGAACACCAATGCTTTAAGCCAGAGAAGTAAACAAAGCAGGAATATGAGAACCGCCAATGGGAGAGATAGCAGAGTACTCTGCAATAAGATATTGTTAATAGAAGTCTGCTGATATTTGGGACGGGGATGGAAGGAAGCTTTCTGCCTACTCCTCTAATCTCACGACATAAGTGGCTGCCTGAAGTCTGATTTCATTTGAATAGGACTGAATCAAGCAGATACAACCTTAGACTGTGGCACGTATTAAAAAGCAGGCTGGGCTTGCAATTGTTAAAAGTAGTCATCTACCAATAACCTTCCCTGACCTTACCGGTTGCTTTGTCTAGGCGAATGACTTGATTAACATTCTATGGAACGGTACAAAAGTTCTGTATCCAGAAAAAGCTGCAGTTAAACTGGGCCAACTTCATTTTTAAAGGCACAATGAAAACCTTTAATAGTCTCTATTAAAGTAATATGCTTTGCATTAATGGCTGACATACTAACAAAGTTTTAAAGTCAAATTTCAAAACAGAAATAGTGCATGAAGATACTTTTAAATGGTTTTGTTTTGGCAACAGTAGAATGGTCAAATTAGTTTTCTTTTTTTTTTCTTTAGGGATGAAAAACCCTCCCAAATTGCCTTTGAGGCTAAGAATGTCAAGTAATTCCGGAATGGAAAAATCATTGAAAATCAAGGTTAAACAATGAATATGATGACACAGCATTCTTCTCAAACATTAAGCATCATCACTATAAAAAGAAAACTGGGTTTCATAAATTGGGAGATGGAAAGAGAAACTGTCAGTTATGACATTTCAGACACCAGGATTTCAGCAGGCCCTTGTGGTAAAAAATGAGGACAAGGGTAAAATGGTGTACTTTCCCTAAAGCATGTAAGAGACTTTGAAACTGAAGACAACTAAGCTTATTATCAAGATTTTCCACTTTCCCTTGCTATTTAGAAAATGTTAAGCAGGAACCGCAAAGCAGTGTTTATTTTCCTCTGCTAGCTGCACAAAAGTGGCTTAGAATAATAGTACTCAAAAAACACAAAACAACCATGCAATAAAATTTTATTAAGTGCTTATCATGGTCAAGGTTTTGCTGGGCACTGAGAGAAATACAAAGTAGAGCACATAGTCCCTTCCCTCATGGAGCTCGCAATCCTGTGGAAGAGGTAAGACAGAAATAAACAACTGTAGAACAAAATAGAATATAAGCTTCTAAGTGTGTGTGTATGTGTGTGTGTGTGTGTGTGTGTGTGTGTGTGTGTGTGTGTGTATAATTTAGGTTCTATGAGAGTTCAAAGGACAGAGAGAACAGGGGGAGTTATGTTTAGAG
Organism: Phalanger gymnotis; assembly: GCA_028646595.1. NCBI lineage: Eukaryota > Metazoa > Chordata > Mammalia > Diprotodontia > Phalangeridae > Phalanger > Phalanger gymnotis. Next base: position 72,588,080 of record CM053626.1, read on the forward strand.
CCAGGCTGAATTTCTGTCATTATCAATCAAGAAGAATAGGGACCGCATCTAGAACTTTGATTTTGTTAGTATAAGACACTCCCAGGGAAGAAACTCCCTCTACCAGTGCAGGTTTAGCATCCCCTATGTAACTTGTAGTTATTTAAAATTAATTAATTTTTAGTTTACAACATTCAGTTCCACAAGCTTTTGAGTTCCAAATCTTCTCCACCTCCCTCCCTTCCACCCTTTCCAAGATGGTGTGCAATCTAATATAGGCTCTACATATACTTTCACACGAAATATATTTTCACATTAGTCATATTGCAAAGAAGAATTATAACCAATAGAACGAATCATGAGAAAAAAGAAACAAAACAGAAAAAGAGAGCAAATAGTTTGCTTCAATCTGCATTCAGACTCTGTAATTCTTTCTCTGGATATGGATAGCATTTCCCATCATGAATCTTTTAGAGTTATCTTAGAACCTTGCATTGCTGAGAAGAGCCAAGTCTATCAAAGTTAGTCATCCCACAATGTGTCTGTAATTGTGTATAATGTTCTTCCTGGTTCTGCTCCCCTCATTCAGCATTAGTTCATATAAGTCTTTCCAGGTTTTTCTGAAGTCAGTCTGCTCATCATTTCTTATAGAACAATAGTATTCCATTACATTCATATACCACAACTTGTTCAGCCATTCCCCAATTGATGGCCATCCCCTCAATTTCAAATTCTTTGCCACCACAAAAAGAGCTGCTATAAATATTTTTGTACATGTGGGTCCTTATCCCATTTGTATGACCTCTTTGGGATACAGCCCTAGAAGTGGTATTGCTGGGCTAAAGGGTATTCACATTTTTATAGCCCTTTGGGCATAGTTCCCAATTGCTCTCCAGAATGGTTGGATGCATTAGTGTTCCAATTTTCCTGTATCTTCTCCAGCATTTATAATTTTCCTGTTTTGTCATGTTAGCCAATCTGACAGGTGTGATGTGGAACCTAAGAGTTATTTTGATTTGCATTCCTCTAATGAATAGTGATTTAGAATATTTTTTCATATGCCTATATGTAGCTTTAATTTCTTCCTCTGAAAACTGTCTGTTCATATCTTTTGACCATTTATCAATTGGGGGATGACTTGTATTCTTATAAATTTGACTCAGTTCTCTATATATTTTAGAAATGAGGCCTTTATCAGAGATACTTGTTGTAAAAATTCTTTCCCAATTTTATGCTTCCCTCTTAATCTTGTGCATTGGCTTTGTTTGTACAGAAACTTTTCAATTTAATGCAATCAAAATTATCTATTTTGCGTTTTGTAATGCTCTCTATCTCTTGTTTGGTCATAAATTCTTCTATTCTCCATAAATCTGATAGGTAAGCTATTTCTTGCTCTCCCAGATTGCTTATATTATCAGTCTTTGTATCTAAATTGGGAACCTATCTTGACTTTGGCATAAGGTGTAGAATATTAGTCTATGCCCAGTTTCTGCCATACTATTTTCCAGTTTTCCCAGCAGTTTTTGTCAAATAGTGAGTTCTTATCCCGGAAGCTGGAATCTTTGGGTTTATCAAACAGTAGATTATTATAGTCATTGACTACTGTGTCTTGTGTACCTCACCTATTCCATTGATCCATCACTCTATTTCTTAGCCGGTACCAAGTATAACTTATAGTTTTAGAGCATTGAGAGAAAGTGTGGAGGGAGGTGAAATCGGGATTAGATAATGGCATCTTCTGCGGGGGTGCTGAGGTATCAGCCTGAGTACTCTATGGGTATAAGTGCCATTCAATGGTGTTGGGGGCCAGGGATGCCAAAGCTCTGATGTGAAATATTTGAATGATAGCATTCTGAGTCCCTAGTGTGTCCTGCATGGGAAAAGAAAATGTCCTCTTTGAGGCAGAAAGGGAGGGAGGTACAAAGAATGAACTGAAAAGCTCATACTCCAAGACGGTGAGTGACAGTGTCAGGTGTTAACTAGGTGGCTTTCTTGGTTCAAAACTTACTTGTTCTTATATAATGATCATCAGACCTGATATAGAGCTTGGACAGCAGGTGTATCCGGTCCTTGGGGGGCTGAAGAGAAAGCTGGAGACTTTAAATGGAGGAAAGGTAGTTATGGGTTACCTGACTGGTCTTGAAGTAATGTTTGTTGCTGTGTTTGTCCTTCATTCTTGAAGAGGACCATGACATGAGGGAAATGATGACATGACTTGCAGTTGACTTTGATTTGAGTGAGGAAGGGCTGTGCAAGGTCCCCAGCTTCACTTTCTCCTTCAGAGCCATCTGGGTCCAGTGGCATGATATTCACCAGGATGACTGGAGATGGCCCAGGATGCATTCAGAGAGCCTGACCCTTTCAGGCTAAGGTCTTTTCAGGTTCTCACTTTGAGTAAGTAATGCCCAATCAGTGAATAGGCCTCCCTAAGAAGTTAATCAAGGGATGGCCCCTTTAATCAAAACTCAAAAAATCAAACTGGGAGGGGAAGACCCTCAGGGTTCTTGGCCAAAAGAGAAACAATTACAAATAGGGAAGATGCACTCTTTCTCCTCTGTCTCTTTTTTCCTCTCTCTGGGAGTCAGGGTGAGGGGTAGAGGGGCAGGTATAGGAGCACCAGGGAACAGTAACCCACCCCCAATGCCTGCTCTTCTCTGGATCTGTATCAAAGGTGGGACCTCACATTTTGACCTACTTGCTTCCTTTTATAGAGGACCAAACAACATTGCTTCCGAGAGAAGTTCTCAAATTTTATACCATTTACAGGAATGCTTGTGTATTTGTGTATTTAGAGTTATTGTTAAAGGTCATATTCTCAATTTTTAGAAGTGATTTTTTAATATACAATTTTGTCTTGAGTCGGAAATGCCCATGAAAATCTATGATCTTGCATGTCATTAAATTTCACCCCATATTTCCTGAGCAATATTCATGATAAACATTGTTTCTGTTTATTGAGATTTATATTCTACTGGCCACTTGTAAAGACCCAACCAACCAAGCAACCAACCAAGCAACCAACCAAGCAACCAACTGAAAACTAAGACAAATCTCAGGTATTGTTGGCTTGCAAAGGCAAGTAGCTTCTCATATTGCTTTATCTCCGCAGTTTCTCTCTCTCTCTCTCTCTCTCTCTCTCTCTCTCTCTCGCTCTCGCTCTCGCTCTCGCTCTTTCTCTCTCTCTCTCTCTCTCTCTCATTGGCTAATTTCTCCCAGAATCTCCAACTTAGGGGAAATGCCCAGGCCAACTGTGTCTTCATTCCTCTGCAGGCTCTGTTCCTGACTCTCTTTACTCTCTCTGCCATTCTCCCTGCCGCTACCATCATCTTCTCCCACTACCCTGACCATCAGCCTCCTTTTTTTCTTTCTAGCTTTTTTGGGATGTTTTTTCTTCCCCTATCAATATAAACTCCTTGAGGGCACAGATTGTGTTTCTTTCTACTTGTATTTATATTCCCAGTGCTTATCACAGTGCCTGGCACATAGTAAATGCTCATTGTCTGACTCAGTTACCTGTTATTTTGACATCTTTGGTCCATGCTTTTTTTTGGATGGGGACAGTCAATTGGGAGTAAGTGACTTGCCTAGGATCACACAGCTAGTAAGTGTCTGAGGCCAGATTTTAACTCAGGTCCTCCTGACTCCAGGGCTGGTCCTCTATCCCTTGTCCAAGTCTTTAAAAGAATGTGAGTTGGTTAATTAGTTCTTTGCAGCACCAAATTGTTTTCTTTAGAGCCCCATTTATCTGTCAGTAGAATAATTTATTTTTGTGCCATCTGAATTTTATTCTTGAGAGTATTTTACCTGTTGTAGAGTTATGAGATCATAGGATCCTATCTACCATTTCTGTGAACTGTTTGAATTTCATTCTTTTGAAGTCAAATCAGACTATATCCAATCTTTTCCTCATTATTAATCATAAACTCTGTGAAAGAGTGGTCACTTTTCCAAGAGAGCCTTTTGAGTAACCAATGTTTCTTTATTTGTCAGAATCAGGACTAGAATGTCAGTTCTGCATCATATTTCCTTCGTAAAAACCTGAGTATCTGGATAACAAAATGTTGAGCAATTCATATAGAAGATTCATTCGCTGTTTCTTTCCTTGATGGAGAATGGAAGTTCTTTGTCACTCTGGCTATGGTTGGTTAGCATCACTTGCTTCCACTGGGGCTTAAGCACTTACATGTCTTTGAAGCTCCACCTTCACTGGGAATAGTGCCTGTTTCCAATGTCAGTACAGCCCAACATGCTTCTATTCTCTCAACTGGCACTTTCCCTTGTCTCTTCACTCAGCCGTTGCTAAAGCTGTATCTACTCATGTCTGGTATGTGAGTTTTCCTGAGTGAGAAGATTCCTGGGAAATCACTTTCATGGCTCACGCATACTTTACCCCCAAGGCCTTCTGGGAGATGTGATCCATGGGTAAAATCTTATGGGACACAGTTCCCAAATAGGCACGGTTAGTATTTATCACCTCAAAATTGGAATAAACAAGACCTATAATTATTTTCAGATTTCAGAAAGGATAAGCCCTTTCCTTACAGTGGGAAATGTGAAAGGGAGTAGTATAAAATAATGCTGGAAAGGTAGGTTGGAGCCACTTTGAGGAGGGCCTCTAATGTTAGCCTAAGGATTTCAAACATTTGGGGGGCAATTAAATGAGAACCACTAAAGATTTTTTGAGCAGAGAAGAGACATGATCAAATCATGATCAGAGTTATGATTTCATTATATTACTGTGGTAACCGTATGTAAGATGAATTTGAGTTGGAGAGAAAATGAGGCAAAATGCCTGTTAGGAGACTTTGACAGTAGTCCAAGAGAAAGATAATGAGGACTAGAACTACTTTGGTGCCATTGGAAATGGGAAGGGCAGATATGAGAGAGATTGTGGAGGTAGAATAGAAAGCACCTAACAACTGATTGAATGTTGAAAGATATGGTAAAGGTTTTTTCTTAAATTTGAAAGATAGTAAATTTTCTTCCTGAATACTGAGTTTGAGGTATTGGAAGAGCATTTACTGCAAATGTATATGTCCAATTAGGATGTTGGAATTGGGTTTTGAGCTCAGGATAGGGGTTGACATTGAAGATAAAGATTTGAGAATTACCTGCATAAATGTGGTAGTTGAAGCCAGGGGTATGGTTGAGATCATCAAGGGAGTGAGTGGAGAAAGAAAGAGAGGAGCAGGTCACAAGGCTATCATGCCATTACAGTAGGAGATTTTCTCAGTTCTTGGTAAGTGAACTGCAAAGAAACACATTAACAAGATAAAATCCTAAGATGGAAAAATCTTTCAGCTCTTAAATTTCAACCCTCTAAGAATGTTAAACCATTTTCTCTTAAAATTCCTCTGCTTTAGCAAATCCACAATTATTATTCAAGATGAAATTCAGTTCAGAAAACTCAAGGATAAGACAATCTGCAAATGCTGAGGCTTATAAAAGATGACAGGAAGTATGTATTTGTGATTATAAAAGCACCAGGGGCAACAGCTGCCCACCAAAAGACGGTTGAGAGAAGCTGTCGGTCAGAATGAGAGTGAAGCAAGTCAGGGCAAAATGTACCATGTCAGATTCTCGCAGAATAAAACACATTGCCCCTTAAATGCTATGTAGTCTGAAAAGTGGTGCAGTGCTATGAAAATGACATTGTGACATCCTATATTTGTCATTTCTCTTTGGTTTTCATATCACATTTTAGTCACTTTGCAAGTCAAAAGATGACCTAATTATGCATTGCCCTTCTTGCTATTTGAATCCTAGATGACTCATAGGATGTTAGAGTTGGAAGAGACCTTGGAATTCATCTTGTCCAGGTGAGATGTAATGAGGCCCTGAATTAGCATGGCAGGAGTGGAAATGAGAAGACCTCTGAGGTCCTTTCCAACTCAGCAGTTCTGTGATTTAATGATTCAAATACAACCCTAGAACTCAACAGATGAGGAAATTAAGTCCCAGAGAAAAGAAGTGAATTGTTCAAGGTCATATAGTTAGTTAATAGCATGGCCAGAACTGAAAATGAGGTTTCCTGGTTCCTAATTCAGTGATAGTTTGACTAGAGCCAATGGCGTACTGGTAAATGTTTAACAACCAAAACTCCAGAAAAAAATATACCCAAGACACACTTTGAAGTCTAATCTGCATTATTAATATTTTCTCCATCATTTTCTTAAGTCTAGACAAACAACGGAGCAATAAATTAAACATTGATCTGTAGTATTTTCTGATTTCTGAGGTGTAAATGCTCACACTGAAAATTTAACAATCAGCTCATGGGAGCCCAAATGAGTTGAATCCAGCTCTCTGCAAGCTATAAATATAATTTATAGTTTCCTTATCACTTCTGTGGGCATAGCTGAAAAGACTTTTAGTGTAGCAAATTCTAAAACCAGGGATCTGTGAACTTGTTATTGAAAAAAAGTTATTATTACTGTATTCAAATAGAATTGTTTCCTTTGTAATCCTATGTATTTTATTTTATGCATTTAAAAACATATTCTGAGGAACGCATAGGCTTCACCTGACTGAAAAATGGGTTTATAATACAAAGAAATCTTAGAATCCCTGTTCTAAATTGACTTGGAAAATCACACTCTTTTTTTCCCTCTCTTTTTCTCAGAGTAGAAACTGTAACAGGTTTTCCACAAAGGTATTCATAGCCAGACCCAGCCTGGCATAAGTAAAATGAAGAAGGTCACGTTTGTCCCCAGGTCCATTTCATCCCCTTCGTTCCTTCTACTTCTTTTCTACCGTTAGCTCTATTTACTTCTTCAGGTACTGAAGGTTCTTATTAGGCTAACTCTCTAGTGATATCTAGGACTGGCAGAAGCAGTGAGTTTTCTGAACCATCTCTACTTTTTCTTTCTCTCTTTTTCCATCTCATCATGCTCTTTTTTGCAAAATGGCAATACATCTTACCCATTCTGGATAACATTCACATGTGTAATTACAATAAACTGTTTTCCTCGTAAAGGAGATTAGGATGGCCTCACTCAAACCCTACCATTCAAGTCCCTAAGGTGCTTGCAGAGGAATTAGAAATGGTACTGAAGAGAATGAAGATGGGAAAGGCCTTTGGACTGTTTCAGGTATACATGGAGGAGATACAGGCTGAAGGAAAAGCAATTGTGAAGGCTCCGAAGGATTGATTTATAAGGTATCTAAAAGATTAGAGGATGCTAAAGACGTTGAAAAAACTTGGACATTATGGAGGAAAAAAATAACCAAGAAAATATCAATAGATGTCTACTCCTCCTATTTATATGAAATCTTTATAAGGGTCATTTGTGCATATATAAATTGAGAAGGCTCTTTATGAAGGTATTAGTAGGGAACAAACCGACATTTGCAAATGTTATTCAACAGTGAGAAATACAATAGATAGAGTGCAATCTATGTGGAGTCAGGAAGACCTGGGTTCATATCCCAATTCATTGGTTGGGTGATCCTGAGGCAACTCATCTAGCCATTCTCAGCCTTAATTTCCTTATCTGTAAAAATGGGGGTAATAATAGTACCTATTTCCCTGGGTTGTAAAGAGGATCAAATGAAATAAGATTTGTAAAACTCTTTAACTGAAAGATGTAGCAAATATCTCATTGAGCATGTTGTTTGATGATTACAACGCCCCCCAAAAAGCCCAAACCAACACCCCCAACTCAACTAGATAGAACAAAATGCTACCTTGGAGCCTCTGTTATAGCTAGGAATCTTTCAGACCTCCTGACTCCAAATTCAGTACTTTTTCTATATTATGCTTGAAATAATTGTTCTATTGACTTGGACTTGGAAGTCTCTTTATTCCCCTGACTTATTTAAAACTGTCGATGTGGTGACTTTTTTTGTTTTTGCACTGGCATTTCATCTCTATCTTATTAAGTTATACAAAGACATGACTATAAATAATCTCAGGACTACTGAGGTCACTCAGAAATTGCTAATCAGAAGATGGAAAATAAAGGCCATTGATACATCCACATAAAGTCTTCCCTATTAAAATATGGCAACATGAATTATTTATGGCTTGAAGAAAGATGGCATCATATTTTTATGGCTTGAATGAAAATACAGCCTTCCCAAAATGAAATAAAATTCCCATGACAACATCCCCAAAGTTTTTAGATCCTTGAGAGCCGAAACTGTACATCTGTATGACTACTGAGAGTGGAGGGGTACCAGGTTGAACTATCTGTGATTGATTGCTTTCCTTCACTTATGACCAGGTATGGATTGCTAAGAGCCAAAAAGCATGGGGAATGGAAGAATGGAAGAGGGTTAGCTGGATATTACCGAATACTTTATGGAGATATCAAAAATCTAAAAAACCATCAGTGTCTCATGTATACAGTATTTAAAAAATAATGCAGTGAATTTTAATGACGATGATGGTATGTTAATCAGTTGGCAAATTTAGTGGCATTTCATGTCCTGAAGGTATTTTTTATGTTCCAGCTTAATATCATGATTTATTAAGAGATAAATTATGGCAGGAGATGAATGGATTTACTGATGCCAGGATGATAAGTAGTGTATTGTGTAGATTTTATCAATGGTAGGCATGTACCTGATAAGCAGGCTCACAGAACCAGAATAAGATTCATTTCTAAGGATAAATAACTTTCGTTTTTGCTTATATTGAGTTGGAGATAGGTCATCCCAAAGATAAAAGATTTTGACACTGTAGTACTTTTACTAAATTATCACCACCAAAAAGTATTCTACTTCTAAAGAGACTATTTGTATGTGGTGGCATGATGAGAATTATATTAGGAGTTAGATAAGTTTGGTTCTTGCCCACTAAGAACTGACTTTTTTCAGTCTTGCTTCTACTCCAATCTCTCTGCTTGAGCTGTTACAGGAACATTTCATGGCCTTGGTTCAAAAGAAAATAGCATTAATTTATTATTTGGTAGTGACTATGAAGCACAATGCCTTTCATATGGGGTGCTGTCCAAAAAAATAAAAATTGCTGTCTGATGATTGTCTGATGTCTCTGTCTTCGTTTAGGTTGATTTCTCACAGATGCACCTTGAACTCCCTCACATCTGACTCTTCAATTCTCAGCTTTTAAATTTCTTTGAAGAGGGTTATACTGATTCCTGAAGGAGATGTGAGATCCCTTGGAAGACAAGGTCAGGGATTTGAAAATCACACAAGAACATGTAAGACTTGATTGATTATTTTAGAAAAAGGACATAGCCAGATATTTAAGGTGAAATAGCAAAAATAGAGGATTACTGGTTATGTATAAATATGACTGGAAAAGAGGGTAAAGGTCAGAATCAGCAATGCAGTGCTATCATTAATCAAATAGAAAAGTATTATACCTTTTCTGCATCATGTAAATAGGGATATAGCAATGACAGAGCCCCTGTATTCAGGACAGGTCCTATCAGTTCCCACTGATATGTTTATTTTTACTAGTCATCTAGAGGAACTCAGAGCAAAAGTATTTAATGAAATAACGTAGTGAAAAAAGTAGCAAAAGAAGGTGGTCAGTGGATAAGGTGTTGGACCTGGAGTCAAGAAGATCTGAGATTAAATCTGACCTCAGACTAGATGTGTGACCCTGGGAAGTCACTTAACTTCTGACTCAGTTTCCTCACCAGCAAAATGGGGATAATAGTAACATCTATCCCCTAGGGCTGTTATTATTGTTGTTGCTGTTATCATGATTATCACTATTTCACCATAAACCTGGAGTGCAAATTCCTACAAATACACATCCCACTAAGGCATTCTTAAGGGGAAGAATACATGTAGGGAATGTGGGTGGAAAGGCATACACATAATTAACATATAGATCCAAGGTATAACTGTGGAAGGGTTCATTCTTATGCTAGGGCTAGGGTATGTACACCAAGGTATATATGCTTTTAATTCTGCAAATTTATAGATTTTTTCTGGTGATATTCTTATGCTGTTCCCTGGGTCTGTTCTCTGTTCGACTCAAGTGGAAGCAGTTTCTGGTAGGAATGTGGACATTGATGGCATGGATAATGTCTGCAAACATTGCTCCTTGCTGGTCTCACACGGATGCTACTTCACAGTATGGGGCTGGCTGGTGCAGTGACTTCACAGGGTGAGGTTATGAATTTCTGCTTTTTTCTGGCTTCATTTGGAGTCCTTAGATGAGTCACTAACTCTTCCTCTAAGTGAAAAGTGGGCCTGTCATCTCTCTTCTACCTTGAAGCCCAGAGACTTAATCTAGAGCTGTTCTGGAAAGGAGGGGCCCTATCATGCATAGTCATTAGACTGGAAGGGGGAAACAGTTTAGCTTCTTTACTCTTTCATATGGAGAGTCCATAAGTCCTCAAAGCCTTGGTTGATGTAGGTAGTTGCTCTCCAGGACAGTTTCATCCCACAGGCTAAGCTCTTGGAACACAGAATAAATGATTAGACAAACAGTGTCCATAGGGTTTAAAAACATGCCTAGGTTTTTCAACTCCTTTTCCTGTTGATGAAAGGCAGTGTCTTTGTCTCACCCCTTGCCTGATTTAAGGTTAGAAAATGCCTTGTAACTCCCTGTTTAATGTCTGATCGCCAAGTTGGACTCACTGCAAATCATTTTAGAGGCTGCGATTTAAATGAATCATCATAGGCTTACTGAATCCAAGAATCCTTTTCCCTTGAACCCTTTTCTTAATTCCAAGCTTACTTTTGGTCTTCTACATAAATACAATAGGGAGCTTGGGGAGAAAGTTTAGGGAGAAAAATATTTCAGTCTGTGGCCTTTGGTGTCATCATCCTTCCCCTTAATTCCTATTTTTCAAATCTTGTTTTAATTAAGATATGCTTATATCGCACAAGGTTTAGAAATTTAATTGATAGTGCCTTCTACAGTGTACCTTCTGTGAATAGTTTTCTTAAAATGCATTTATGTTCTATAGAACGTTACATTTATTTTTAATCTGAGGTGGTCTAGCCATACCAGATACCAAATTATATTATAAAGTGGTAATTATC
>CM053626.1:72599526-72686301 GCA_028646595.1 Phalanger gymnotis
TTCCCTGTGCAGAGAATTTAAATTCCTGCAGTTGTAGACAAACCTCTGCCCCCCTCCCCGTTTCCAACTCTAATATAGTTTTCTTTCTTCCCAAGCTAGGAAGAAACAAACCTCCAAGGTTTTCAGTGACCTAAGCTTCCATCTCAAGGAAAGCCAATCCAAACCTTGTCAGAATGAGGATTACATTCACATGATGATAACAATGCTAGGCTATTTAAAACATTAGGTAGCCTATGTAAAATACTAATTTGCTAACCACAAATTAAGCATCGTCAAAAATTTGTATAATATATGCATTATGCTAATACAAGCATATGGGGGAGGGAGAAAAATAACAAAACAGAAATATGCAACAATTAATATATGCATTACTGAATACACGTAATTTCAAGCAAGGATCACACTGCACGGTTAAGCACTGGCAGTACTGTTTGGCCGATTCCCTAATTTCAACAGGACATTGGTAAGTTAGTCTGGTTGGATAGCTTTTGCTCTTCTGTCTCCTGTTGACCTACTTGCCCCTATGCCCATGTAAGCTGATGATACTGCCTGATCATCATCCTCAACAGAACTATAATGCTGACTCCCTAAATCTAGCTTATAGATGAACCGGGTCATCCCAGAGCGTTATTAGTTCTTATGGTCATAATATGTAAAGCCTTCTTCATTTAATGTTTCTGTTTCTGAGCCACTTTCTGAGTCAGGCATACTTGTATAATTGGGAGGTAGTCTCTTTGGCTTAGATTTATTGAGATTCATTAGTATCAACTTGCTTGTCAGGGAGTCAAACTAACTCACCTATTGACAATATGTAGGTTTGGTGGTTCCTTTGTTCATATTGGTTCAGGTATGGAGTGGACCCTCTGTGACCTTGCGAATTTCAAAAGGTCTAAAGGTGCCTTGGCACCCTGGCATTCCAGAATCTGTAGAACATTTCGGCGTCCTGGTGCTATAGGCCAGGGTTTGCTACTAACCCAACATCAATGTCTCCCCCCCCCTGCCAGAATCAAGGAATGACCTTCTGACTACAAGCCAACAGAAGCAAAGAGTAGTATATTCAGTCAATAGCCATGCTGTATCTGGGCTTGAAGTTGGTGGGACCAATGCTACATAGAGATTAAGCCATAGTGAGTCTATTCTCCCTCATAAGCAAAGATAGCATAAGGGAGAGTATGTCCACTAGGTATTGGGGAAAATGTTTGCACACTTGCCACTGCCATTATCTGTGAAGTAAATACCTTTTGAAAAAGGTACCTGATGTTAAGTTATTAAATGAAACCGGGGGGCACTAACTACTGGTTTCTAGCAATATTCGGGCTGGGGTGGGGACACAACCAGTAGGTGCCTGAGCCAATGGCAATCTTCATGGTGCCCCAGGTCCTCCGTGTGCCCTAGTGCCCTTAGAGGTAGAAATAGCATTCTGTCTCTGAGAGAGAGGCAGAGTATGCTACCTACAAGTGCACAAAGCAAACTACACAAGATAACTAGCCAATTCTATTGAAGTAAAGATGCAATTTCTTCCCACTCAAATTCATGGATCCCCTGAAATCTGTCCATATATTTATGAATCCCAAGTAAAGAACTCCTGCTTTAGAGATTAAAATCATGTTGTTTAGTTGTTTCCAGTCATGTCTGACTCTTTTTGGCCCCATTTGAGGTTTTCTTGGCAAAGATACTTGGCAAAGAATGATTTGCCATTTCCTTTTCCAGCTCCTTTTACAGATGAGGAAACTGAGGCAAATAGGGTTAAATGACTTGCATAGAGTCTCACCCCATTACTGAGAGCAAGGTCTCTGACAGAAAGAGCCAAACCCTTGTACCAGGAAACTCAGATAAAAAGACTGACTTGAGCTGGAGGGTACTAATGATTGAGCTAAGACTATCTGCACCTTGGTCTAAAGAGCTTAGTGCCTGAAGCAAAAGATCTCTAGCTGGAGGTGAGAGGCCTTGTAGCTAAGACTCTGAAGGAATAGGACACATCACTTCTTAAGCGAGGCAGGTGAAACCAAGAGTGTATGGTTCCTTTTTATTTTCCATTAGTAAAACTTTTATTGGTCTCTGGCTTAGGCAAAGACTGCTGTTCTCATAAAAGATCTTTTAAAAAAAAATCTCTGGGCTTTGGACTGAAAGTGTGTGAGGTTGCTATAGTCAAAGACTTCAGGTGAAACCAGAGACTAGAAACAGAGAAGCCTCACAGTAATGGGCCCAGTTGGGCTGTAGCTGGTACTATTCAGTAGAGACAGCAGAGTCTACGTGGCTAGCAAGATGACATCTGAAGATCATGTATCCAGGAGCACAGCAAGCAGAGCAGGCTCTCAGTCAACAAGCGTTTATTTAGCACTTAGCATGTGCTAGGCGCTATCCTAAGTGCTGACAATACAATGAAAAGTAAAATGGTAAATGAAACAGCCCCTATCCTATTCAAATGGAGGAGACATGTAAACAACTAGGAACATTAAAGTTATGTACAGAGTAGAATAAGGTAATTTGAGAGAGGAAGTTAATAGCAGCAGCAGAGGCCCAGGACAGACTTCCAATAGGAAGATTTGTCGAATGAAGAGCATGAATCAGTTGGAGATAAATGGGAAGGAGCAATTTAGTGACATCAAAAAACCTTATTAACCCTGTGATGTTGAAGGCATGAGAAGATCCCTTTCCACACACGTATTTTGGCCGTGTTTATTCCCTGTATGGATATACCCTTCTACATGTGTGCTCTGGACACGTGTTTTCTATGTGAATGTTTCTCCAAATGTGTTCTTTACATGTGTCCCTTCTTCCCAATGATATATATATGTATATATGATATATATGTATATATATGTATATATATATATATGTATATATATATATATATATACACATCTGTGGGGAAATGTGCTTGGGGTTTATGAAAAAAATATATTACTGAGGTTTTTCTTATGCTATTTCATGAAATGCCTTTGCTTTGAAATAATTTGTGAGGGCTCATGAACTATGGTTTTAGGGTGGATGCAGTCCCAGAGAGTGCCTGGCATGTGGGGTAATCTCATCTGGAGGACCCACCCCATTAGTTTGGGGGTGCCCTCAGGTACTGGCTGCATTTTTGCTCATTTAATGAGCAGAGCGGTTGTTAAATGTCAGCTCTACTTTATGCCTTGTAAAACAACCAAACTCTATTGGTTTAATGAGTTCCTGATACGGTTTAGGTTTCCTTACATAAAGTAAAATTTGTTCACATATTTTGTAGGTATAATAAACAATGATAACAACTGATTTCCATAGTGTTTTTTAAGTCAATGAAGTGTTTTATCCACATTAATTCATTTGAGCTGCGCAATGACCTTGTGAGGCGGGTCCTACTTTATTTTACAGATAAGAAAGATGAGGTTCCAAAAGTTCAGATGACTCCTCCAAGGTCACATTATTTAAAAAGAAAAGACAGAAGCAACATTTGAAACCCAGTCTTCTTGATTTAAAAATTCAATGCTCTACCCATTAGGCAATCCTGCCCTCCCAAGGTACTGGTAAGGCTGATATGAATAAATCATATGTGATATGTTGGAGAAAGGGAAGAACTTTCCAGTCCTGGGGATAGAAATCTAACCAGCATTCTTTTTTAATTCTCCATATTTATTTTATTTATTTAATTCTCCATTTTATTCAAGTTCTACAAATACACCCAAATAACCTTGTAAAATATCAATTAAGGGAAGGAGCTGCATTTCATCTTCCAAAACACATAATAAAATTCAATTTAGGGTAAGGATCATCTTATAAAATGTGGAGCGCTATTTTTCTGGTTGGGCAAAAACAGCTGGCATTTTATAAGTACCTGAGAAATAATTTCCAAATGAATAGGCTGTGGTGCTAATCAGGCTAACATATCTAGTATTCTAAATACTGTTACTATTGATTGCAAGGCAAAGATTGGTTAGACAAATTATGACATAGAGATAAAGTCAAAGGAAGGAAAGACTCAGATCTTATGGACAGATATTAACAAAATAAAGTATAGCGAGACCCTGGACTTTCACAGAACAAGGCTGAGATCTAGAGGTACCCTTAAGTGGTTGGGCTATCTTTTCTCTAATATTATCTTCCTGATTCTCTAGTTTAACATGCCCCTCAGTTATCTACTAATGATTAGAATGCCTGTTTCACTTAACCAATTCACATCAATTCCATTTCACAAAGGTTTATTTACTACAAAGATATAGAGAAAACAGAAGTACAAACCTTTTCCTCCAATGATATCTAGGTAGTCCAGTGGATATAGCACTAGGCCTGGAATCAGGAAGACCTGAGTTCAAATCCAGTTTCAGGCACTTCCTAGCTATATGACCTTGGACAAGTCAAGTAATCTCTTCCTGCACAGGCATCCTCTACTATAAAATGAGGATAATAAATAATAGCATTTCCCTCCCAGGGTTGTTTCAGGATCAAATGTTATAATATTTGTAAAGCACTTATTACAATTTTTGTTTTTCAATTGTATCTGACTCTTCATGACCCCATTTTCTTGACAAAGATAATGGAGTGGTTTGCCATTTAATTTTCTAGCTCATTTTACAGATGAGTAACTTGCCTAGGGTCACACAGCTAGGAAGAATCTGGGACCAGATTTGAACTCAGGAAGTTGAAGCTTCCTGGCTTCGAGCCTAAAACTCTTTCCACTGCACCACCTAGTTTAACACAGTGCCTGGCACTTAATAAATACTGATTCTTTTCTACCTTCTCTCTCTACAATTCCTGGAGGCACATTCTCCCCTTTACCTCAGTCCCTGGGCTTAAAGGACTCAAACAAGCCATTTCTACATAGAATTCATTTCACCAAGTTCAATTCCAAATGCAGCATAACCCCTGGAGGAGTCCTTATATCAGCTGCCACTGGTCTGGTCCCCTCAGGACTTTGCTGCTAGACTGATCAGCCATAAAACTCAGCATAGTCTCCAGCTCCCTGACTTCTGATGACTCACAGCACATGACCTCTAACTTTTCAGAGATCACAAGTTCATAGCTATGTCCAATACCTCACTTAAAATGGGACATAAATACAAACAGGCAAAGAATATTGGTACGTATTAATAGACCACACTTTTACCTATGAATTTGGGAGTGCCCAAGGCCTCTTCCCATCCAGATACTTATATCTCTCTCCTTAAACACTACCAAGGAAGAAAATAACAAGCATGAACTCTAGCTTTGGTTGGTTAGTGCATTGTGAATATATCTCTTCACTATGTGGTAAATGGATCAGAACCAATTATAGAATGTCTGTTCCTGCTCCAAAGTCCATGTGGGGATTCCACCAGGCAAACATGCCGTGCATACTCACCAACCCCTTCCTTCCCCCTCGCATTACCAAAGCAACTCCGATCTAGTATTTATATTCCTGTGCCACATCTTTTGGTGTTTAATTATTTTCTCTACTTTTGATCATGAATTGGTTCATTTGCTACTTAACTCTTTTCTCTATTGCCTCATTATAATCTCCTCAAAGGCAAAAACCCAGTTAGATGCCTCTTTGACTTTCATCCATAAGCACCTGAACCAGAACTTAATATAGGTGAGGACTGAGTATAGATTGGATAGAGAGTGACACACTGGAGAATTGGATTTGTAGACAAGAGGTCTTGAGATTAAATTCTAGTCTGTAAATGCAGCCTTTTGATTTATCTTAGCCTCAGTTTCCCCATTTTGAAACTGAGTGGTTTAGACTAGATGACATTGAAGGTCACTTTCAACTCTGAAAGCCATGAAACTTCTCAAATGGGGTTGAATGGACATGACTGTCCATCTGGAAATTTTTGTTTCAAGAGATTCTAGAACTCATAGACACCGCCTATTCCTCAATTGAAGTTCTACCTCCAAGAAATTCAATGAATGTTAAAATGCTTTATAGAACTGGATTAGAGGAAACATCAGGTAAAACCTGAGCTTTATAAACCTTGCAAGATTGCTGTGCTGATGTCTAAGTTAATGTCTTGCAAAATGCTTTGAAGATGGAAAGTGCTAATTATTATTATTCTGAGCCCCATGACATTTTACCTCTCTTTTCGTTGCCAGTTTTAGATGCAGAATTCTTAACTTCAAGGGGAAATCATTTCCCTTAAAATGAACATTTATTAGGAAGTCAAATGTTAATTTATGCATTATGGGAAAATAATTTCTTCTCTTATTCCTGAGTTAAGCTCTACGTTGTGTTTAGTACAGATGACGAAGACAGTATTCTATGTATAGGGTACTGTGCCCAGGAATGCTATCTGCGCACAATCTCATGTCATAAATATTGTTTTCTAGTGGCAATGACTTAGTTATTTTTTAGGAGCAATAAGTTGTAGATTTAAAATGATACATAGTTATAAATTAAGTAGGTACTTCTAAACCAAATATGTCAGAAAATATACATCAAAATGAGTGTCGCCTCCTTCAAAATAGTCATTTTGTTGAAATCACAGGTCTAGATAAAACACCCCAAGCAAGCTGTTATTGTAACTCTGACTCTCAAATCCAGTTTACTAGTTACACAAAAAATCATTCTTATTACCTCTTAGTCACATCTTGGGCATGGACAACAGCATCATTGAATTTAATAAGGCCAATAACTCTAATAAACCAGAAGAGCTCTGTGGGGTTATAGATACCTCATTAGATGGCTAATGAGTTAAAAATGCATTTGAAATATATTACCAAAATACAGACCAAAAGAGGCAAGGAATGCACAAACAACAGGACACCCACATGGAACTGGGAACATTAAGAATATCAAATGGAAAAAGGTCTAGCTCATTATTGTAGAGAGCATGTCAAGCCAGGTCTTTTTAGAAGCCCAATTCATTTCAGTTAACATGGAAAAGAGGTCCAAGCAGCATAATCCTTTGTATTGGTTCTGGGTTTTTTTTTTCCATTTTTTAATGAGTCAACTTTAAAAAGGAGCAAAGCAAAAGTCCTATTTACAGTCTTCTGAACTAGGGGAACAAGAAAAGCAGACAAAGTATACTAGAAATTCTTGATGGCTTCCTGCCATTTTCTATTCTACCTGATTTGATATCAATGATTTGGGAGTAAGAGATCATAGCCATCTGGAAAAATAGAGTTGGCTGAATGTGCATTATCTTTCTTCAATTTCACACCTCTCTCAGGCACAAAACAAACACTAAAGGTATTAAAAAGCAATCTGAGGGTGGAATAAGAATAAAAGAAAAATTATGTAGAGGAAAGTATCTTTAAGCTCAACAGTTTTACCTTCCATACTGCTCTGTGTAGTCACAGGTATTTTTTATCTTCTAGATCTCATAAATTTTTATTGAAATCCATTTGTGTTGCTTACCATGTGTGAAGCCTTAGGCAAATCATTTAATCTCTCTGGGCCTCAGTTTCCTTATTTTTAAAATGAAGGAGTTGGGAAGGCAGGGTGGCATAACTGTCTGAGTCTAACAGTGAATGGTCATCAGCCATCAAAAACGTAATTAGTTATGGCCATTATATTGTCCTTGCTAAAGAAAATAGATTATTTCTGTTATTTCTACAAACTCTTCAGATGAGCCATACTTTCTTATCTCCTCACACCTCTTCCACGTATTTCCTGGATTTCAGGCACCAAAAGGAGATAGAAGTATAGAGGGGAAAGCTAAGGAGTAACAAAAGGGGCAGCTATTGGGGAGTGGGTTTCTGCTGTAGGGATGCTGTGATTTTCAAAAGAGACAAAAATACTTTGTGATTCTCATTAATTTGAACTCTGAGAGCATGGCTACAGAGCATCAAACCAGAAGACATAGGGGAAAAGAAGCCGCCCATATAGCCATCCCCAGTGACTCCTCAGGGCTGGCTAGCTAAGGTTTTAGAAAGCAGGTTTTACCTGCATGCTGGCTAGGAGCCAGAATCAGTGATCATCACTAGTTGCAGAAGGAGATAGGAGAATGTGGGGTTCTTCCTCTCCCTTATGACTTTGAGATCAAGAATGCTTGGTAGCATTCAGCAATCAAAGGAGAGGCTAACTTGTTCAACTATTTCCTTCAACCCCTTGAAAAAAAATGGAATGAGGATGTGGAAGAAAAGTTGGTGAAGATAGAACAAGACAGAAATTTGGACTTGGCCAGAAATAGCAGCAATGACATTTAAGCCACTTCAGATGTTAATTTGATTGCATTTAGCTTCAAATTCCTTATTAGTAAATCCTCTTTAGCCTATAGGCTGAGCAAATGAGTTCTTCGGGGATATGCTGGAAAGAAAAAAGTTTGGGGACTCAAGAGGGTGGGAATCTAAGCCAAGAAAGTCATAAGTTATTTGAGGGAATTATTCTACACTTCTAGACATGAATATAGAAGCTGAACTAATAGGAAAAGACTGGGGACATACTGGGAAGTTGTTTATGCATATTAAGTTGGTATCTCAAGGCTGGAAATGTTAGGTATGCTTTTACATGCTCATTTGAGTGAAGTGGTATAGGTCAAGTTTTGGGCACTACTTGGTAGCTTACACAGGCATAGAAATCTACAGGAATTGCCTCAAGTAACACCCCTAAATACAAAAAACATTGTTTTCAGGAGGTCCTAGTTGTATCTCTGCGGTGAGAGTGAGATGGTAGTGCTAAGTGTTGTATATCTCCTAAAGATTTTTGACGAGGGTTAAAGCAAATTGAATTTTTTGGTTCAATTTCAGTTGGCCGGAAAAGCAAATCAACGGGAATAACCCATTCTGGTGACTAGCAGCACCAGGCAAAACTATTCAGTGAGTTATTTGAAATGCCCTTTACCTTTTCACTTTGTTGATATCTCCCCTAGATCTAATACATTATTCCTACCAATGGTCTTCTATGCTTCTAATCTGTGCTAAAGATGGCAAACACCAGGCCATTCCTAGATGACCTCTTTCCCATCAATACTTATGTATCTCTTATCCCATTCCATCATATCTCTAGTCTTGACTATCAAACAGGTCAGCCAATCCTTAATCATTTGGCAATGGGGAATTATAGATCAGCAGGTGATCTCCTGGATGAAGAATTTGAATTTGAATCCAGGTTTTTTAGACACATAATTCTTTAACCCAAAGGAGTGACTAGAATGGTGAGAAATTCAGGCACTAAGGCAAGCCTTGCTAACAAAGCCTTTTTTGAAAGGCAGATTTTTGGTTCCCTCCTCCCAACTTCCTACTCTTCTATATTAAAGGTACATACATCCATATGTCTCTTTTCTGTCCCTACCAAGATTACAGGCCTGATTCAGGCCTGTGTGGACTTTTAGACTCTAACTTCCTTTTAACAAAAAGAATCAAATAACAGGAAAACAAGCTTGTATCAAGAATGTTATTGTTAAATTGACTGGACATTTTTCCTCCTTCTAAGAAACAGCAAGAGCTGAAAGCTGACTCAGTAGGCATACCTGTACGCCTGGAAAGAATCAATGACTGAATTACAAAACTTTTTTGACTTTACAAATAAAAAGGATTTGAATTAAGGTAATGTTACTGGGATGTGGCTATGAAAAATGCCTTGTTTCTTTCACTCTTTTTCCAAGAGCTCAAAGCACTTTACAATATACACATATATGTACACACACACACACACACATACATATATATATGTATATATACATATATATATATATATATATATGGAGAGAGAGAGAGAGAGAGAGAGAGAGAGTAAAATATATATAAAATATATGCCTCTGGTTTAAAAGGCAGTGTATGGTAAATAATGGAAAGAATTCTGATGGCAAGAAATGTTGAAGGCTTCTTAGAGTGATATATTTGTGATAGTAAATGAGGCTATCTTTGGTTTCACTTCTTACCTAGCCCTCAGTCATTGAGTGGGTGTGGCTTCTCACAAGCTGAGACCTGGGAAAGAACTTTAACTTACAAAGACCAAGGTCATCCAAAGCATCCTGGGCCATTTCCAGTCATCTTGACTCTTGTCTTGCCACTGGACTTTGAGGTTGACAACTTTGTGAAACTGTGTCTCACTTAAATCCAATTCACTCATGAGTTGAGACATCACCCTTACGATGTTATTGGTTCTCTTTGAGATGAAGGACAAACAACAACAATGGGAGCTAAGAAAATCCTGGGTTTGTTTGAACCTTCCCTCTGATACAGTCTAGTTCTGCTAACCAACTACAAGCAAGCTAATTAAACTCAGTCCAATTTCCCCATTTGCAAAATAGGGATATTAATACCCATGCCTCCCAAGGGTGTTGTGACAATCAAATGAGATAAAATATGTAGCACTTTGCAAACCTTAAAAATGCTATAGAATATTATCTTTTATTATTATAGTAACGAAATTTGCAACACAAAATATGCAGTTTTGTGATGAGATAATTGATATACTTAATTATAATAAATATTAATTGATTGTTATTTTCCAAGTATTCTAGCTTCAGAAGGAAATACAAGGCTTTTTTTTCTCCTCCACATAATTACCCCAGTGGCAGTCAACAACAGCTGCTTGAACCTCTGACGACACGGTAAAACTAGTGTTGGCAATCATGTGGTGTCTTTTTTTAATACTTTACATATTAAAATATTTATATTATGAAGTTTCAAGAATAGAACATTGGATCTGGAGCCAGGAGACTTTAGCTAGAGTTTGGGGTTAACTACTTTCAATAGTTTGACCTTGGATGAAATTACTTAACCTTTCTGAGGCCCAGTTTAATCATCTGCAAATTGGGGGTACAAAAACTTTACTTAGCATAAGTTATAGAATTACCATGAAGGAAGTGAGCTGTGAACAGAGAAATGTAAATTTTTATTATTTGTAGTAGAACCCATTTGTGATAACAAAAGGAAGGATGTCTCACAGTTTCTCCTTGGAAAGGCAAATAAACTCGTGGCAAAATTGGTTTCATTACAGACTCAATTAAGTAACATATCATGAGACACATGACTATATCATCTTGTGTTCATGATGAGCATAATTCAAGCCCTTAGTCCTCTCTATGGAGATAATGAACAATTTTGGTACTACCATCTATTTCAGTGGAAGAATATGATAAAATCTACTAAATAAAGTCAACAAATATCTTGATACTTCAATGTTAAGGTGGGCACAGAGAAAGATGGTCTAAAGTATGCTAGAAAATAAGTTACAGACTTAAGAAAAGATAGAAGACAAATGCTTATAGATTCCCCAGAATACTTTTTTTTTTCCTACAGGTCATGAATGCTTTTCTAGGAGAAAGTGAGATGGAATTGGACACGAAAAGTTGTTAACACCATCATGAAGAATGAAATTGCCTCCACTTTATTTGAGAAGATATGTTTGACATTGAAGTCATTTCAGAATCAGCTGGCTTTGTTGTAATCAGAGTATCAACCAGGTAGAACTCAAGTCAAAAGCAACACCAAATTAGAAGAAAAGATGAATATTTTAGAATCCCCAAATCTAAAACTTGGAAGGGAACTCAAAGGCCATTGTAGTATAATATATACCTAACCAAGAGTCCCTCCTACAACATTGCCTCCAAGGATTGTCCCACCAATGTTCAAAGATGTAAAGAACCACAGTGAGGGGAAGCCATTATCACCAAAGACAACTCAGTCTATGTTTGTTTTACTCTAAGTATTGCGAATCCCTCCACCCCACTGTACATTAAGCCCAAATTTGCCTTTTTGAAACTTTCAGCTATTGTTCATAGTTCTGCCCCAGAGACTAAGCACAATAAATCTGATCCTTTTCCTCATTACAACTCTTCAAATAAATCAAACAGCTATCATAGCCCTCTTAAGTCTTCTCTTTCCCAGAACCTAGCACAGTGCCTTTTACATAGTAGGCAATTAGTAAATATTTATTGCAGCTATGCTTCTTCAGAATAAATATCTCCATTTCCACCAACCATTTTTTCCATATCTTTGTTGCCCTCTTCTGTATATGCTCTAACTTGTCTCTATCTTTCTTAAAATGTGGTACCAACAATCTCACTTTAGGTATGTCTTGATCTAGACAGAATATCACAGAATTATTAATATCCTCATTCTGGATACTACATACCCAAGTAAAACACTTTTATGACTATCATGCTATACTGTTGATTCTCATTAGACAGACTTTTATGACTATCATGCTATACTGTTGATTCTCATTAGACAGAAATCCATAGATCTTTCAGCATTCTTTATTGTTGTCATACCCCTCCCAGTCTATATTATCTGTGGAGGCATGGTGAAAGCTATGAGCAGCATTGTTGAATGAATGAACGAATAAAAAGGTGTTTATTAAGCATTTACTATGTGTTAGGCAGTATACTAAGGATGAGGGATGCATATATGAAGTCTAGACAGTGTCTGTTCTCAGGAAAGTTACAGGCTAAAAGGAGAATACAACACATAAAGGGTAGCTCAGAGAGCTGGCATCTGGGCACATCAGCATGATTTATAAATAGGAAGTGGCGTAGGCCTACTTAATTCAGCAGATAAAACAAAAATTCACCTCTCAGGGCCTCAAATCCAAGGGGCAGAGTCTGTTCTAATGTGGTTATTGTTATTCTTGGTCTCTTGTTTCTGAAGAGGATCAGTAACATCCTGAGGGCGATGTCTTGACTTGAACATGAATTGGACTTGAGTGAGGAAGAGCTACATGAAGTCATCAGGCTCACTCTCTCTTCCAGAGTGGCAAGAAAAAAAGCAAGATGACTGGTAATGTTCTAATGGGAGGGGGTCGAAGGAGATGAATTGTCTGGAAAAGCACTGAAGGCAAAAACAACTATGCAGAAAGTCTCATTATCCACAGGACATTCATAGATGAAACTGGGGGGTGGGGAGACAAATCAAAAGAAATAGACTAGATCCGTTAGTATTTCTAAAAGGTCTGTTTTTATTATCAGTGGTAATAAAACCACTATATTTGAACTCTAAGGAAACAAAAATGTCATTTAAGAAGAGCAAGACGGGAAAAATGGCTGGATCAGACAGAGAAAATCTATACTGGAGGTGACACAACCTAGGAGGCACTGGGGGCTCATTTTTATAATACATTTTAGGGAGGAAAAGATATCAAAAGAATGGAAAAAGTATTATTACCCCCAAAAGGTGATGGAGAAGACTTCAGGAACTATTGACTTGTGTGTCTCATTTCTCATTTTTATAAAGTTTTTATTTGAATGATTTATACTCATAATAAAGGTATTCTTGATGAAAATATGAGAAGGGAATTATCAGGTTTTCCCAAACAATTTTCTGTGGTAGACATCTTGACAGTTTTAAAATTGACTGAAAAGTGCAAAGAATATAAGATCCCACTGTGTTTGTTGAGTAGAAAAAAAAGCATTTGATTCAGTAGAGCAAAAGCTCCCTTCCACAAAGATATCTGTAATGTTTAATCATATAGAATTATTTAATAAATGCAAACACAGAGATAACTTCATTCAATAATCTCTGATTTTAAAAATTGAGATATAAAATGGAGACATGCTTACCAAAGGTGTTTGCTACCATAATGGAACATGTCCTCTTCAGAGTCCAAATGAGAAAGGAATTCTCTGTAGACTAAGAATTACTGGAGAGCTTTGTCAATGGTGGCTGTGAAGGGATGCCACTGTTTCAGTGGCTTATGCCAGGTGGGGCAATGGGAAAGCTGAGCACAGTCTGGAAGCCAAATAAAGAATCAAGGGAATAAGTTGAACCAGGAGAGGCTGGAAATGGGACAATAGAGGACCAGAAGAAGTGAGTATGGATGGATGGCCAAGCCAGACAAATTCTCATATCTTGTTAGCTAATGAAAAGGCCAAGAAGTAGAGCTAAATAAGGAAAATGGAGGATTTGGGGGAAGGATTCATTCTGTTCTAAGTGTTTTAAGAGGAGTAAGAGAAAGGAAAGTTAAAGGAACAAAGTACAGAAAGGAGGAAAGTGTTTCTCATGTTTGGGTGTGTGACAAAAGTACACACGAGTGGAAGAAAGGTAAAAAGAGTAGGGTCATCAGATGAACCTGACTTTTATCTGGAATGAGCAAAGGAGGGCTGAAGACATGCAAACACAAAACATTTTGGTGTAGAAATATATAAACCTTAACAGGAAAATGAATAGGGATGGGGAGGTAAGAGAGAAAACATTATTAGGGAAGGAATAATCACAAGAAAAACAAACTTCTTGATCCCAAAGAGAGGATTAAAAGAGAAGTAAGGGGCAGCTAGGTGGCCCAGTTAATAGGGCACTGGCCCACGAGTCAAGAGGACCTGAGTTCAAATGTTGCCTCAGATGCTTGACACTTGTTAGTTGTGTGACCTTGGGCAACTCACTTAACCCCAGTCGCCTTGCCTTCCCCCTCCAAGATAAAGAGAAGTAAAAAAGAAGAGACAGAACTAGAATTGAAGGAGCTATCTCAGGTTTTTTCTTAGGCAATTGAGGAATGGCTGAACAAATTGAAGTTCATGAATGTAATGGAGTATTATTTACTGTTCCTTAAGAAATGATGAAAGAGGCAATTTCAGACAATCATGAGTAGTGTGAGCTAAAGAAAACTGGAATGATACAACCAGGAGAATAATTTATACAAGAGGAACAATATTATAAAAGAAAAATAACTTCGAAAGACTTAAGAACTGTCATCAACGCAATGACTATCAATGTCTACAGAGAATCTATGATGAAGCATGTTGCCACTTCACAGAGAAGAAATAGACTCAAAGTGTAGAAAGATAGATATAGTTTTCAACACAGACACTGTGTGGATTGATTTTATTTGTTACAAGGATTTTTACCTGGGATTGCTCTCCATCCATCCAGAAGGCCATGGAAACATTTTTTTTTAAAAAAATGCACAGAAGAGAACAGAAGGAAGTTCAGAAGGAAGCACAAACAAACAGGTTAGCTTTGAAAGTTTATTATTGGAATTTATTATACCTTTTTTAAAAATACAATTAGTGTGAAATAGATATTTGCAATTTCATATAAAATTCCTTTTTTGTTATACTGTGTACTTGTAAAAACTCTGTTTTTGGATGTTTAAATTCAGAATAAAAATTTAGAAAAATAAATTATGTTGTTATAGAAAATTGATTGCCTATGTATTATAAACACAGGAAGTTATGATTAAGATGGAGAAAACCAGCCTAGATGCAAGATCGTAATGTTAAAATTTTGGAGTCATATGTCACATAATAGTACTCTAGATCAGTTTTAAATTTCTCCAGTGAGTTTTTCCACCATCTAACTTGCTCAAATATTGGGCCTTAATGACAGCAGGGTTGGGGAAGGCTTCTCTTGCATCAGACTTGGACTTGTCATTGGACTTATCATTGGACTTGTTGCTTGAATGTAGCACCGCCTAACAGGTATGTTATATATCAAACTCCTTTTCTGCTCAATTAATAAAGTGACATCCTGTCTTTCTGTAGTATTGTGTAAGGCAGTACAAGAACTAGTGTGGGCTACTTTCACCATTGCAGTGATCCAAGTGTTGCATGGGTTACCCATCACATATGCACACAGCCTATACCTGAATTACATTTGGAGGATTTTTTTTCTTTTCTGTAGGAATAATAATCACAATATAGCTGCACTTGAAATATGAGGGGCTGGTTATTGGGTGATTTAAACAACTTAAACACCTCATCTATAACAGTTTAGAATTAGACACAGACAGCACAAACCTATTATATTTACATGGTTTTCAGAGCCACTTAAAATTCCAATTAGAGCAACTAATCACATTGTACTCTTTCTGTTTACTACTCTGAAATGCTGGTTAAGCCTCATTTTCTTCATTCTTGTCTACATATTTTTCAAAGTAATTTCAATTTTAGGTCTGAATAGGTTCTGGTTGTGGAAATATGTAGAGAGGAAAAAATCAGAAAACACAAGAGAAAAAATAACCCTATGATTCTCAATATATTTTCTCCAGTCTGAATGGCAACATTATGCTAGGGAGAAGATTCTACATCTAGATAGACTATAAGGGATCACCAATCACCATTATTGGAACAATACTTTGCACCACTTGCCTCACTTTCATAGCAAAATATCTGCAAAATATTTGAAAGGAGTTAGGCAAGTAAGTGGGGTATTATTTATTAAATGTGTAATGTACAAAATTGCTTTCTTGCTTTCTAGTACTAATTTCTATTTCCCTGATAGATTATTATTAATAACCTGGACCATTTAACACTGTTACTTAGAATAGGGATCCTTAAATGGTTGATCATAATTAACCAGTTGAATATAAAGCCAACTAATTCATTATTGAACAAACCTCATTCCAGTCCATTGTCAGCGTGGTTCCTTCCCTTCTGTGGTTTACCACCCCCTTCACAAAATACACTCTTTTGGCATCCTATTTTTTTCTTCTCTGGTGGTGTAAAGTTTTGTTAAAAATTTGCGGTGACACCCCATGAGAGTTGGAGAGTCTCCTTTGACTTGGAAGTGGAGGACTTGGTTTTGAGTTGGATGGTGTCATTCAGCTTATGGGCGAAAAGTCTCTAGGGACTGAATCTCTAGCCCTGGGACACCCAATTGAACAGTACCTATTGAGAGGCACTCTACAAGAGAGTATGAATGGCTTGACACAAACTCATCAAGGCTCCTTGAAAAACAAGTCAAAATACATATCCTCCTGATTATCCTCCTGATGGTGATTCAGGAGTATCTCTTCTAAGTATGAACAACGTGATTATGAAGAGAAATATCAATAGCTATCTTCTGGCTCTCTCCATTAAGACGCTGGCTATTATTCATTTGTCACTCAGCTACTTAAAAAATATATAATTGCTTTGTTCTTACCACTTGAAAATGCTCCAAGTTTGTAGAATTAGATCATGATTTCCAAACCAGAATAGACTGTGGAGGGATAATGAGTCTCTAAGAGGTGCAAATTTCTTTGGTTCTGTGCTAAAGCCATTGGCTGGATTCAGGTCTGGGAAAAGAGGGACGCTTATTTTTAAAACAAGAATACTGTGTTTAATTTTGAGGATATGAAAGAACGGAATGTTTACTTGGGCAGGGATTTGAAACCTTTTGTGGGCTTTTTGTGTTTTTTAGATAAAGGCAAACCACACCACTGCTCTCAGGCAAAGTAGTTTTGCAAGTAGCTCTCATAGGAATGAAGAACAACTCCCCAATGTTTAAGCATTATTCTGTATAATTATGGATATTTCCCTTCCAAAAATATTTTTTTTCTAGAAGCTGCTATTTCAAAGGCTTTCAATTCTGTGTGTCATCATCAAATAATCTTTTTTGTACTTGGCTGTTTATTATTGGATTGCAACAACGATAAAGCTCTAGGGGCTTTGTCTCCTTTGGTATGCTAATTAGCCATTTTCCTTTTGATCTTTTTCTTACTGAAAAGAGTGAAAAGCTATCTCGGCAGGGAATCTTACTGCTGTACATTCATCCCCTCATCTCCATAATCTGAGGATCAGAGGAAGACAACAATTTCACTGCAGAATAAGAGGCTTCTGTTGGAATATGCTCTGTTTCTCAATAATCCTGCCACCCCTCAAGTTTGAGGGGGAACTTGATTCACATCTCGCCCCACCCCCTGACAGATTTTAATTCTGTCCTTTGGTCAGTCTATGAGTCTGTTTTTTGTCTGTTTTGGCCAGGACTCATAATTTTATTAATATAGGGAGCTCCCCAATAAGAAAACTCCCTCTACCAATGAAGATTGGTGACTGGGCTTCAATAGACAGTGTTAGGCTTTAGACTTGCCAATGGTCAATGACACATAGCAAGTATGTGTCAGAGTTGATACTTGAACTAAAATCTTTTTTACTCATACGATGACATATTTATATCCATTACTTCCAGTTGCGGGCTCTCTCTCTCTCTCCCTCTCTCTCTCCCTGCCCCCCCCTTCCCCCCCTCTTTCTCTCCCTCGTTCCCCTCCTCTTTCTCTCACCTTTCTGCATCTTTCTATCTCTATTTAACTGTCTGTCTATCAATCAGTCCACCTCTCCTATCTATCTCACATATAGTATATACACACACCTGACATATATTGCCTGTGGCTTTATCCTAATATTGAACTATTTTAACATTCTGTGTATGAACATGCACATATAGACAAATGTATTTTGTTTTTTTAAAGCGAATTCTCAAGTAACAAAATGGCTTTTTTTGTGCTGCTTATGAAAACCAGCCTCATTATGATCACAGCATGGGTGTGTATGGTGCTCATAGTGGGTTGAGGGTTTGGGTTGGGGTATGTTCACTCTCTCAAAGATAAGCCCCAAACTCTTTCTTGTGTACAGTACTTTCTATTATCTGTCATTAATTACTTTCCCATTTTGTATCCATTCCTGTCCTTGTCTTTATTCCAGGCTGTCTTACCTCTGTCCCTTACTTTCTCCCTGTGACTAACAATAACATCTGGCTATGATAACTATTGGATGGAAGAGAATAACCATCATTGGCAATAGCTTCTAAGATTCCTTGCTAGAAGTAGGTTTTTTTTGCATTTTCTTTTTATGTCTAATTAACCTGCCACTGCAGCTCTTTTGGCTTGTTTTTGTTTTCATTAAAAAAAGGCAAAATAGGAATGACAAACCTAACACCAACTACAAGAAAAACTCCAACAAAATTCTGAGCCCCAACTGCATTGAACTCAAAGGCATCTATAAAATAATTCTCCCTATGTGTTAAGGTAGTGGAGGTCAAGGGGAAGGTTATAGAAAAATCCAGCTGAGACAGCTGGAGGCATCTGCTTTTTCCTGTAGCCTCTTCAAAACTGGATCTAAAACCAGAGGATTTAATGATGGTGTTGGAGGGAAGAAGGCAGTACAGGATTTTCCTGCCAAGGTGCCAATGAGGTACTTGTGTCTCTTCCCCATCTGTTTCTCTAACCAACACGCTCCCATTTGCTTACAGATAAATAGGCAGTAGGTGACCAAATGCTGCACGAGCTACCTGATGTTCCTAATTACAACAACTGTTTAGAGCCAATTATCTCCCCCAAACCAAAACATCTTCGTGTACTGCTCCAAATGGAGGCTGTTTTTTCCGGGGCAGGCACACACTGAGCACTCTAGTTCTGTTCAGCTTTTAGAGGGCTCCATTCTTGGCATAGTTTTTAAAGGCCCATTTGCTGCCTCCCTCCCCTTTTAGTTTTATGTGGCAATGTGATTTTTCAGTGTAAGACATTCAGCACCTTCTCCTTAACTTATAATCTTAGAGTCTACCTGGGCCACTGATTTGCCAGACATAGGACTTGAATCCAGGTTTTTGTTACTCCAGGGTCATATCCACTATATCTATATATGTCATACTGCCTTGCTTCAATATTTATACTAGTTTTGTACTAGTTTTGGAAATGTTATAATTTCTAAGACTCAGCAAAAACACTAAGCATGTGTGTGTGTGTGTGTGTGTGTGTGTGTCTGTGAAAAGGATAATAGACCTAGAGCAGGAAGGGATCTTAGATATAATTAGTCCAATCCTTTTATCTTGCTAATGATAAAAAATAGGTGCAAAGGGGTTAAGTGACTCACCCAGGGTGAGAGAGAATTTCTCTCTTTCTTTCTTTCTTTCTTTCTTTCTTTCTTTCTTTCTTTCTTTCTTTCTTTCTTTCTTCTCTTTCTCTTCTCTCTGTCTCTTCTCTTTCCTCTCCTCTGTCTCTTCTCTTTCCTCTCCTCTCTCTCTTCTCTTTCTCCTCTGTTTCTTTGTCTCTCCTCTGTCTCTGTTTCTCTCTGTATCTCTGGGCAAGTCATTTCAGTCTTCTCCACTATAAAATAGGGATAATAACAGCTTGCATTTCATAGGGTTGTTTTGAGGAATAAACTGGATAAATCTGTAAGATGTTTAACACAGTGCCTGGCACATAATAGGCATTTAATAAATGCTCATCCCTTTCCCTTCATCTATTTGACTATCTCTATCATTATCCCTGTGTATATGCATTTAGATATATCTGTGATCGTATCAATGAGGGTGCTCTCTTCCCAGGACACTTTGCTCCCTCTATCCCACTCCTTATTATTCTGGGTAATTTAAAGGATCTTAGAACTTCAAGTAGGAAGGCACATTATAAATCATTTAGACCAACCATCATATGGAAGAAACTAAGGCCACAGAGGTGAGACAATCTGTCCCCAAACTCATAGGTAAGCATTTTCAGAGCCAGGTTTTGAACTAAGGTCTCACAACTCAAAATCCTATTTTCTTTCTTTCCCATGTATTCCTGTAATCCTCTATGGGAGATACATTGAGCATATTAGATATCATATTTTAGTTCTTTCTTATCTTAAGGGTGTCATTAGTCTATCTATCATCTATCCTTCTGGCTCACTTCCTTTTGTAGTTAAATGTCCTTAAACATCTTTATCCCATGTAACATTCTAGGATCATAGATTTATAGTCAGAATGAAACTTAGAAATAATTTAATTTCACTTTCTCATTTTGCATATGAGGAAATTGAGATCTAAAAAGTTGAAATTATTTGCTCGTCGTTACATAGGTAATAAACGGGTCTCCGAATTCAATATTCTTACCACTGTACTATGTTCTCCATATCCCTTTCACATAAGACATGGTTTGTAATTTCCTACAAAGTACTTATGCCCACCCTGAACCTTCCATTCCCCTTGGGGAGCATAGTGCCTGGCACATACTAAGTACTTAATAAATGATTGTTGACTAACTGGTTCCCTGGGGTTGCTTGCAATTTTAATTCTCCTGAAACCATGGTGTTTCATGAATTACAGCCATATATACCATCATTGGGAGAATATTGGCCCTGCTATTGATTTTGTGGCTTAAAGCAGCTTAGGACTATTGAAAACATTTTGAAATTCTCAAAAATGATCTGGCCCTTTCTCTTCTTCCTACCTCAGATCTTGGCTGAGCTTTTACACACACACACACACACACACACACACACACACACACACACAGCAATTCAATGACTTGCCTGTCTAGTTTCATGACAAAAATTGGGAAACACGCATTTTCATCCCTTTTGTTTTTCTGGTATTGCTTAGCAGATCAATTTTTGAATTATTATGGATTTTGCTGAGGAAATAAGTTTTTGGGCACTTGATGCAGTTAATAAAATGTCATCTGTGAATGAGATATTCAGAGAAACTTGCTATTGATACTAAATTTTTTTGTTTCGTCTCTGTACAGGACCTACTAAGATCCTGACAAATATCTTTAATATATTTCCCTGTTTAATACTTCACTGAATTTAAACATTAGACAGACTGTTGAGTAGAATTATCATCTTGGAATCCATTATAGATAAGGAAGGAGAAATTGGGGATACCCTGACAGGCATCATATAGATAATCAAATCACAGAATTTTAGAACCAAAAGAGACCCCAATGGCTATCTCATCTACTCCGTTCCCAAAAAGGCATGCCCAGTATTATTTGATTCTCCATTTCCTGTCTATGCTTGATTACCTTCAATGAAAGGGAACCTACCATATCTTAAGAAATGACTCAAAATTTTTACTAAGAGATAGAGAAAAGAGAAAGGAAATTCAGTTGCCGAAAGGATGTGAACCCAGAATCTCTGTTTTTCCTAGAGAATAGTTACCAAGTGGAAGAATATTCATGCATTTGACAAAATCTCACATATAATCCTTATGGATAAATTTGAGAGAAGTAAAAAATAAATCTGCAGCGTTTCTGAATTATTTGCCAAGCTCAACACATCATTTACCTTGGTCTTAACCCCTTCAGCCTGAGATTTTACCTCTCACTAGTCCCCTCAGGTTTTGTTTTGATTTTGTTTTTGAAGCTGCTTCTGCTTTAGAGACTATGTTTTTTTTATCCCTCGATGTTCAGCTCCACAACCTATATACTGCTTACTGAATGATGATTCCTTACATATGCAGAAACACACCAGTGGTAATAATGGTTTCCCTTCCACTAATGGTCACCAAAATAGGAAGGCTTCTGTTACTGCCATTGAATGTACTCAGTTGCCATCCACTGGATTACAGAATTGGGTGGGGGGGGGGGAGAAGCTTAGTTCAATCCCCTTGTTTTAAAGAGGAGAAAATAAGTCATGAGATTTGACTTGCTTGAGATCACTGAGATAATAAACAGAAGAGGCAGAATTCAAACCCAGGTCTGCCATTGTGGGTTCCAATCCTGCTTTTTGATAAGGGGTGAAACGATGTGCAGGTTTTTTTGGGGGGAGTATCTACATCTAAATATGATCTTAATTCCTATGTAATAGTCATTCATGAAATGCATGGACTGGCTGGCTATCATGTGTGTGTGCATGTGTGTGTGTGTTTAAGTTTCTAAAGACCCTAGGAATTTCATTTCTTCCTAGCTCTGGAAGAGATGAAGTATTCACAAGATAAGAACTAGAGGGTGAAGTTTCTTCTACAATGTCAATTTTTATATATCTCTCGAGAAAATTACAGAGAATTGAAGAGAAAAGTAGGAAGGCAGCAGTAGCTCACCAAGCAACAACCACAAACGGAGAAGGCTTTCTAGGGAATTGACTCTAGGCCTTGTAGCAACAAGTCTTATCCCTTATCTAGTCTTCTTTGGCTTAGCACTGGGCTCATTGAGAGAACTAAGTAAGCAGGGAATGAAAAGATTACTCAGAGAAGCCATTGGATCAATGGTGAACAATCTTTCTGTTTTCCTCTTTTAGTTTTATTGCTCCTTACAAATGTTTAGCATTCTTTACCAGTAAGTGTTTATTGAATCTTTTATATTTGCCTTCTGGTTGTTTGTATATTAATGATCATTCTAAA
Organism: Phalanger gymnotis; assembly: GCA_028646595.1. Classification (NCBI taxonomy): domain Eukaryota; kingdom Metazoa; phylum Chordata; class Mammalia; order Diprotodontia; family Phalangeridae; genus Phalanger; species Phalanger gymnotis. The sequence continues at coordinate 72,622,159 of CM053626.1, forward strand.
TAAAAATAAGGTAATTTTTATTGTGTTCTGAATTAAAGTCTTTGCCATTTGAGTATAGATAAGGAGGAAGAATGAATAATTGGCTGTCAGATTGAACCAGCTGGAGAGACCACCTTCCTGGCTTGGCAATCAACAGATTGCCTAGGAGTTCAGAGAGTTTTCTAATGAATTTTGTTAATAATCTGTATTTTAAGCTTTTTTAAAATTTGCAGAGAGAAGGACCCATATGGAAATGGGACCTTTTCCCTAGATTAAAAACCCTCACAAACTAGTTTCATTATTTCTCAGCAGATAGGTTGCTTTTAGTAAGAAAGTGTGGGGGCTTTCTCTATTCCCTCTTTCTAACCATGGGGAAAAGTAGATACAAACACACACATACACACATATGTATATTTATATACACTCATATATACTCATACATACATTCATATAGAAACACGTATTTATGTATATGTACATATGTATGTCTGCATATATATAATGCATGTTTGTGTGTATACGTGTGTGTGTGTGTGTGTGTGTGTGTGTATGGCTCTATATCTACATCTATACCTAGATCTAGGTAGAAACAGTTCTATATCTATAGCTACATGGATACAGCAACCTCTTTTCCTTCTTTCCTGGCTCCTGAACAAGAGATGAAATTCCCAGGATGAGTTTTTGATTTCTGATAGAGGTTATCCTTTGTCTCTGTAGTAATATGTTTGTTTCTGGCACTGATGGCATTATTTTTCCAAAAACTTTGAACTTGCCTTGACCTCAATTCCCATGATCTAATTAAAGGTCAATTCCAGGGTGATTCAGAGGTATGAACTAGCCGTAAGTTCCATCATCACTATGATGTCAATGTGGAAGCAAGGACCAAGAACAAGATGAGTTTGGACCTTGTCAAAGAGTTGGGCTTGTCAAAAATTAAACCCTTTGGGGAAATTTCATGCTTTGTTCACATGACACAAAATGAAAGAGGAGTTCCTTGTGAGGCACACTCATTACATATAGCAATTTCTTGTTCTAAAGTGTTTACATCCTTTAACTCATATGATCTTTGGAACAATCCAGCAAAAAATAAAAAGTATAAATATTTCACCTCTGTTTCATAGAAGATCTAACTGAAACTCTGATTAAATTGCTTGCCTAAGATTATAGTTAGTTACTAACAGAGCTACTTCTTAACCCCTTACAATCTGCCTTCTGACCCTATCATTCCATTGAAACTGCTGTCTCTAAAGTTACTAATGATCTATTTGTTGGCAAATGCACTGGCTTTTACTAAGCCTCATTCTCCCCTCTCTGCAGCTTTTGACATTGTTGATCACTCTCTCCTCTCTGATAGGGACACAACTTTCACCTGGTTCTGTTCCTGCCTAACCTACCTGTTCTTGCTTCCTTCTCTGTTTCCTTTGTTGGCTCCTTATCCAGATAACACCCTTTAACCATAGGTGTCCCTCGAGGTTCCTCCCTGGGCCCTCTTCTCTCTACCATGTTTCACTTGGTAATCTCATCAGCTCACATGGATTTAATTGTCATCTTTGCTGATGATTCTTAGATCTGCCTTTCCTGCCCCATCCCTCCCCTAACCTCCAATCTTGCATCTCCAACTGCCTTTCAGATATCTTGGAGTGGATGTCCAATAGACATCTTAAATTCAATATGTCTAAAACAGAACTCATTATCTTTCCCCTTAAATCCTTCCACCTCCTGCCTTTCCTATTATTGTAGAGGGCAATACCATCTTCCCTGTCTCAGGCTCACAAACCTAGGAGTCTTCCTGGATTCCTCACTATCTCTCACCACCCATATCTGAGCTCTTACCAAGGCCTGCTGATTTCACCTTTACGACATCTCTCAAATATGCCAATTTTTCTCTTCTGACACTGGTATCGTTCTAGTGCAACTTCATGCCTTTATTATTGCAATAGTAAGCTGGGCAGTCTGCTTCACTCAAGCCTCTCCTTCCTCCAGTCCATCCTCCATTCAATCACTAAAGTGATTTTCTTAAAGCACAAATCTGATCATATCATTCCCCCTTTCCTCCCTCAATAAACTATAGTAGCTCTCCTTTCCTCCAAACCCCAAATGCTCTGTTTAGCATCGAAAGCCCTTAATAATCTAGCCCTTTCCAGCCTCCTTACATCTTACTCCCCAATGCATACTCAGATCCAGTGACACTGGACTCCTGGCTGTCTCTCGAACAAAATACTCCATCTCTTGGTTCCAGGCATTTTTCTCTGGTTGTCCTCCATGCCTGGAACATTCTCCTTCCTCTGTTCTGACTATTGACCTCCCTGGCTTCTTTTAACTCCCACCTAAAATCCTTCTTTCTAAAGGAAGCCTTCCCCAGTCCCTCTTAATTCCAGTGCCTTCCCTCTTTTAATTATTTCCTATTTATGCTGTATATAACTTACTTTGTATATATTTGTTTGCATATTGTCTTCCTCATTAGATTGTAAGCTCCTTGAGAGTAGGGATTGTCTTTTGCTTGTTTATGTCCCCAGCACTTAGCACAGTGCCTGGAACATAGTAGGTGCTTAAGAAATGTTCATTGATTTTAGTTAGTAAATAGCAGAGCTGGGATACAAACACAAGTCTTCTCAATATATATGTGTATATACACATGCATACATACATATATAATGTGTGTGTGCATATATATGTTTATTCTATCATCCTGCCTCTATGCATTGACTTATATAATGATCAACTGCTTGAAATGCAAAACACTTACAAACATGATAATATTATCTGTCCTAAGAAGTGTATTATCCAGATTTGTCATAATTGGACACAGAAAAATTAGGTGAATCATTTGTGAACTACCAGATTAATGAGACTTTTCACCAATGGTACCAGGAATCAAATTCCCTGAAAATATTCCAATTTGGAGATCAAAATTTTTATAGAAACTTTTCAGCTTGGAAAATATACCTGTTTAGGATATTTCTGGTTACTGGAAGAAAAAAGCACACCACCTTCTCACTCCAGAACCCCTGTGGTTCTATGTTTCCTGCATTTGAGAGTCTCAGACAGATAGATCTGTGACTTCATGCTGAGGTGAATGTATAGGTGGAAATCGATACAGTAAGTATGTACTGAATCTGTGGAAACTTTAGGAGCCAAGGGAGTCTGTCTACGGAGGAGTCAGGAATCACTATCGGAGAGCCATATCTGTTATTGAGGCAAAGAGAAGTCTCAATGACTTACAAGAAGTAGGATTCAGAGATAATCGGGCTTCCTCCAGGGCTTGGTCATTCCAAACTATGTCCTGTGACTGTTTTCAATTGTCAATGCTATTTATGCAGTACCATATGTCCATAAATTCCCTTTTGAGGCTTCAGGGTTTAGACAGATTTTCCTTCAACCCTCGCATGTAGACTGTATTCAAAACTGTTATGGCTCCTTTGTGATTTACGTGATTGTTCTCAAGTTATTTATAATTTACCTCATTTCCCCAAAGTGAGAGTAAACCCCTCCAGGGGAGTCTTATCCTTTATTTCTTTGTGATCTTCTCTGTTCATTGCCCTTGTACAATACTGTGCACATAGTACATGATATTAAATGAATGGAATATTCTTTTTCTTGGGAAGGTCAATTAGGTTGATTATTAAATATCCACTTTGCTACAAAGATTTATTCCTGGAAAGTTGCACATAAGTTAAATGGTTGTCAGTCAGTTACTCCTTTACGTTCGTTTTACATGGTGAAAAATTCATTATTTTGAGATACCCTATGGTGAACGATTTTATAACATAACAATTTTTCTTACAAAGCAATCATTCTCTCTCTTTTTTAGAGGGACAATTTATTTTTTTGGATTCAGGTAGGATATTGGACTTTGTTGTTCAGTCATTTCTAATTGTATCTGCCTCTTCATGACCCCATTTGGGATTTTCTTAGCAAAGATATTGGAGCAGTTTGCCATTTTCTTCTCCAGCTCACTATACAGATGAGGAAACCGAGGCAAACAAGATTGAATTACTTGCCCAGGGTCATCCAGCTAGTAAGTGTCTGCGGCCAGATTTGAACTCAGGCAGATGAGTCTTTCTGACCCCAGGCCTGGTGCTTTCTCTACTCTGCCACTTTGCTGCCCTGAGGATATTGGACTGGATGACCTCTAAGATCTCTTCTCATGTTAACATTCTTAGATTTTAATTGTGAAATTTCATTTTTCAGCTTTCTAAGGAGATATATATATATGCATATGTACACATATACATACATACACACGTATGTGTGTGTGTGTATAATAACCTTTCTCTTAAGTAACTAACATGAGACTTCTTGTAATTAACGATAAAGAATAGGGTCTTTGGTAAGATGGTTTACATGTATATAAGAATAAGAATATAACAATGACAACATATATCTCCATTTTTTTTGTGTTTTAGGAATTGATTCCAAAGCTTACTCTCACAGCCGCTGCATGATGCAAGAGTCAAATGATGTCTAACCAGGCCAAATGAAGAGGGAAACTGAGTTATTTACCTGGATATCATGTCCAAACATTTGTGACTAAGAGGAAAACAGCAGACTGATGAATGTCAATGATCAATATTGATTATTTTAATCAATTTAATTGAATAATTGTTTACATTTTCTCTTTGTATCTTACTATAACCACAGTTACTTTTCATACATGTTACCAGGAGGAGAAAATCTTATGGCCGATTATGGATTCTAAGGAAAAGAGATATGGCCTGTGGAGTAAATCTATCTCTGCGCAATTTATATATAATATATATATATATATATATATATATATATATATATATATATATATACAATGCTATAGTAAAAAGATACAGTAAGCAGAAATAACTTGTCAGATTCTCTCCCACATAAGTCAAGATCCTGAGAAAAGGCGCATCCCATGTAACCTTCGGGAGATAATCCAGAGCTGCATGTTGGCTCTGAGAGGGCTTTAGATATTACAGCTGATGCTACTATATATCCAGGATGAGACAAAGGGAGCTAGTAGTGTTTCTAAATGCACTGCCATGAAATAAGGGAGGTATTTGGTTGCTGAAAATCAACTTCTCAAATACGAGATATTGGGAGGCATCAATCAATCGGTCAAAAAGCATTTATTAAGCGTTTATTTTATGTCAGCCACTGTATTAAAAAAGAAGGAAAAACATGGTTCCTACCTGAAAAGAGCTGATGTTCTAATGGAGGAGACAACATGAAAACAAATGTGTACGTGCAAGATGTGTATCTATCATCTCTCTGTCTTTCTCTTGTGTAAATGGACTATGTGTTTGTATAATTTGCAATTTCAGAGTTAAGGAAATATCATTGGGAGTTGGGGTGAGAGGCCTCTTGAGGAAGATGAGATTTGAGTTGAATCTTGAAAGAAATCAGGGAAACCAAAGTCAGAGGAAAATAGGAAGAGCATTTCAGATCACAGTGACAGATAGTGGAAAGGCATTGAGTTAGGAGATGGAGTGTCACTTGTACAAGGAACAGGAAGAAGACCAGTATTTCTAGACCATAGATTATTTGGAGGAGAATAAAGTATAAACAAGACTGAAGTAGGAGGGGGTCAGGTTGTAAAGGGCTTTAAAAGCCAAAAGGTTTTATATTTGGTCCTAGAAGTAAAAGAGAACCACTGGGATATATTGAGGAGTGACACGGTAAGTCCCAAGTTTAAGGAAAATCACGGGCAGCTGAATGAAAGTTGGATTGGAGTGGAGAGAGATTTGAGACAGATACCAACCAGAAGAGTGTTTCACTGGTCCTGGTGTGAGACGATAAGAGTTGGCACCAGAGTGGTTACTGTATGAGTGGAGAGATATAAAGGCAGAAATAATAAGATTCGGCAAGATACTTGATATGTGTGTTTATTATGTAAGTACAAAAAATCAATTCCATGTGTATGAAATAGGGTGGTTACACAGCAGTTATTTTGAAAACGATCAGGAGATCTGGCTAATATGATAAAGGAAATTGATAAATGTTGAAGGGGGTGTGGGGAAACTGCTACACTAATGCATTGTTGGTAGAATTGTGGACTGATCCAACCATTCTGGAAAGCAATTGGAACTATGCTCAAAGGACTATAAAACTGTGCATACCCTTTGATACAGCAGCACCACTGCTAGATCTGTATCCCAAAGAGATCAAAAGAAGGGAAAATGACCTATTTGTAAAAAAATATTTATAGCAGCTCTTTATGTTGTGACTAAGAATTGGAAATTGAGAGAATGTCCTTCAGTTGGGGAATGGCTGAACAAGCTGTGGTGTATGGAGGTAATGAAATACTATTGTGCTATAAGAAATGACAAACTGGATGATTTCACAAAAACCTTGAAAGACTTATGTGAACTGATGCAAATTGAAGTGAGCAGAACCAGGAGACCATTGTCCCCAGTAAGCAATATTATATGATGAAAAATTGTGAATGACTTAGCTATTCTCAGCGATACAATGATCCAAGGGAATCCAAAAGGACTCATGATGAAGCATGCCATCTACCTCCAGAGAAAGAACTGATATTGCCTGAATACAGATTGAAGTTCTCTTTCTCTCTGTCTCTGTCTGTCTCTGTCTGTCTTTGTCTGTCTCTGTCTCTCTGTCTCTGTCTTTCTGTTTTCCTCCTCCCACCCTCCCTTCCCTCCCTCCCTTGTTCCCTCCCTTCTTCCCTCCCTCCCTTCCCTCTCTTCCTCCCTCCCTTCTCTCTGTCCCTCCCCCTTCCTGTTTCAACAATTTGGTTGCTGTGGGGGTAAAAGACCAACACAAGCCCAACAATAAAAACACTTCCAGCACAAGTTCTTTTGATCTGCTTTACTAAGGTCCTCAACATTAAGGGCTTAACAATCTTATTTCAATCCAACATACAAATATCATTCACTTAGGGGAAAAGCCAGCACCCTGAACTTCAGAGCAAATACAAATAAATTACAAACATACATTATAAACAGACCAAATACAATTCATAGTTACCAAGAAACCATCAACATCTGGGTGAGCCAGGAGGCTCTTAGAGTGGCTGCCCAGAGTCCTGTGCCAACACTCCTCCAGCAATGAGAGCCTCAAGCAAATAGCTCTGTTCTCTCTTTTTATACAATTTTTGGACATCATCAAACATCATCTGAGTGACCAGAACTTAGGCTCCTACTATTGGCTCTGGTCTTAGCAACTCCCCTTAGGGCCCTGGGGGCTTCCCACCTCCTTCAAACTAGGGAACTAGTTTGCTAACCAGCCTGGGGCTTTGTACTTAGTAGTAAAAGGGTGTGGGCCTGGGGTTTAGCACCTAGTAAGACTCAATCAAAGACACTTAATTAATTTATTATTCTAAAATAGTAAGAAAGTCCCACCTTAGTTACCAATGCACTTCCCTCCCTCCCTCCCCCATCCCTTCATTCCTTCTTTCCCTCCTTCCTTTCCTCCTTCCCTCTCTTCCTTCTCTCCCTCCCCCTTCCTCTCTTCTCTCCCTCCCTCCCCCCTTCCTCCTTCCCTCTCTGCCTCCCTTCCCCCCTTCCCTTCCTTGCTTCCTTCCTTCATCTTCTTGTACAAAATGACTAATACGAAATGTTTTACATTAGTACACATACATAACCTATATTGGATTGCTTACCATCTCAGGGAGGCAGGGAAGGGAGGAAAAGAGGAATAGAATTTGGAAGTCAAAACTTTTTAAAAATGTTAATGTTTTGACATGTAATTGGGGAAAAATAAAATATTATTTTAAAAAGGAAAAGAAAATGATCTGGGTGTGTTAGTGGCCTGCAAGCTCAGTGTGAGTGAATAGCGTGATGCAGTAGCCAAAAAAAACTATTCCATTCACAGACTGCATAACTGCAGGAATAGGGAATCGATAGTCCCATTGTACCCTATTCTCATCAAACCTCATCTAGAGGATTGTGTTAAATTCTGGTTGCCATAATTCAAGCTATACCATAGTTTGAGAAGGACGTTGGTAAGCTAAAGAGTGTCTGGAGGAGGGAAGCCAGCATGGTGCAGGACTTGGAGTTTATGTCCTGTGAGGATCAGTTGAAGAAACTGAACATGTTTAGACTAGAGGACCAACAACTTAGCTCTCCGAAAATATCTGATGGGATGTCATGTGTGGGATAGGGACTGGGTTTACTCTATTTGGACCAGAGGGGAGAACCAGGCACAATGAGTGGAAGTTTCAAAGAAGCCAATTTAGACTTGAAGGCAGAGGGAAAAAACTCAACACATTTCTTACCAATTAGAGCTATTCAAAAATGAAATGGGCTGCCTTCAGAGGTGGTGGTTTCCCTCTCTTTAGAGGTCCTATACCATAGTGGGGCCTTTTGTGTATGACTGGACCAGATAATAATAATAGTTAGCATTTACATCACACTTTAAGGTTTGCAACGTGCGTTACGAATATCATCTCATTTTCTCCTCATAACAACTCTGGGAGGAAAGTACTATTAGTGCCCCCATTCTACAGATGAAGAAACTAAGGTTAAAGTGATTTACCTGGGGTCACACAGATCACACATCCTGAAGCAGGATTTGAATTCAACTCTTCCTACACCAGGTCCAATGCTATCTCTGCTGATGCCTCTAGCTGCCTCTAGATGTTTACTGAAGTCCTTTCCAACTCTCAAATTCTGTGATTCTGCACTTCTCACATATAGATGAAACATATTGGCCACAGGTAAGTTCAATAAGAAGGCATGCTTGGGATGGGATAATACATTTGGTACTTTGTTGCCACACTGTATGAATATGCTGGAGTGGTGGATGTAGGTACAGGGTCTGGAATCATCTTCCTGAGTTTAAATCTGGCCTCAGACACTTACTAGCTGAGTAACCCTGGGCAAGTCACTGAACCCTGTTTGCCTCGGTTGCTCATCTGTAAAAATTAGCTGCAGAAGGAAATGGCAAATCAATTTAGTATTTTTGCCAAGAAAACCCCAAATGGGGTCACAAAAAGTTGGACACAACTGGAAAATGACTAAAGAATAACAAAATGAATACAGCAGAGTCTTTGTCTCCCTCACCCAAAGTTATTTTCTGGGTTTGCAAGTGCTTCCCAAGGTTAATAGGCTAGAATCTGAGAACAATGCTCTGCCAGAGATTCAGGCCTTTTGCCATCTCAGAAAGACTTCATCATAAAAAAAAATAATCTTGTTCTTCTTGGCACCAGAGGGCAGAACAGAGGTAAATGGGTAGAAGTTACAGAGAGCGATTTTGGCTGGCTGAAAAACAAACTCCAAATAATTAGAATTATCTAAACATAGACTGAGGTGTGGAGGGTAGTGTATCCTCACACTCCCTGGATTTATTCAAGAAAAGGCTGTGTAATTATTGTTATATACACTGTAGAGAGGATTCTTGTTCAGATGTGAGTTTGATTAGATGGCTTCTCAGGTCTGTGATTCTCTAATTTAGTGAATTTAGCATCTCATGAGACTGACCTCAGCTTATGTAGTTCTAGAAAGCCCAAGTGCAGCACACAACATGGCTATGGATACCTCATGGCTTTCTAGGCCACTTTCCCAGAGACTGGCGTCTCATAGATATCTCATAGAAGATACGTAGTAACATGTCATAGTGGGAATTCCTCAGGGAAATCCTATAGTGTGACCATTCTCTTCCCCCAATTCCAGAGGCCTACAGTGGCACAAATCCTTTCCCAAGGCTAACGAAAAGGTTATATGGTTTCATAGTAACTGCTAATTTACTGATACTCTTTCTCCAATAATGGTGATGATGATAATGATAGATGATATTTATGTCACGTTTATGACTCACAAAGTACTTTACAGATGTGATCTCATTTAATTTTTACAACTCTGCGAGGCAGGTGCTATTATTTTTTATTTTGAATAATATTTTATTTTTTCTAATTATATGTAAAAACTGCTTTTAATGTTCTTTTAAAAATTTTTGAGTTCCAAATTCTTCCCCCCTCTTCCCCACTCCCTGAGATAGCGAGCAATTTGATATAGGTTATACATGTGCAATCACATAAAACATGCTTCCTTCCATATTAACTCATGTTTTGAAAGAAAAGACCAACTCCTCCTCCCCCCAAAATGGAAAAACAGTATGCTTCTATTTGTATTCAGACAATATTAGTTCTTTCTCTGGAGGTGGATAGTATTCTTCATCATGAGTCTTTTGGGATTGTCTTACATCATTGTATTGCTGAGAAGAGCTAAGTCATTCACAGTACTTCATTGTATAATGCTAGGAATAGTGGTATCCTGGTTCTGCTCACTTCACTTCATATCAGTTCATGTAAGTCTTTCCAGGTTTTTCTGAAAACATCCTGTTCATCGTTGCTTATGGTTGCAATAGTATGCCATCATATACCACAATTTGTTCAGCCATTCCCCAGTTGATAGGCATCACCTCAACTTCCAATGTTTTGCCAACACAATAAAGTTGCTATAAATATTTTGTACAAATAGGTTGTTTACCTTTATTTAAAAAAATCTCTTTGGATTAGATCCTATTATTATCATCATTTTACAGAGGGAGAAACCGAGACTTAGAGACTTGCCTAGGGTCCCATAGCTAATAAATGTCTGAGACAGGATTTTAACTCTGGTGTTGTTATTTCCAACTCCATCTCTGTATCCAGTCTGCTACCTTGCTATGCAAAACCCCATGTGGGCACCTAAGGGAGGGTATCACCGAAACTCAGCGGTGGGTAGTCTGAGGTCTTCTATGTAAAGGTGGATAACTCTCTAAAGATTCCCTGTGGAAGGACTATTACCCAGAGTCCCAACATCTTACAATGAAGTCAAGGATGTGGAAAATAGGTTTGTGGCCAAATTAGACAGAATGGTACAATGCACTGAGTGCAAGATTTGAGGTATAATGGTCAGGCTTGAATCCTAGATTCCTTGGACAAATTACTTCCGTTCACTAACTTTGATAGACTTGGCTCTTCTCATCAATTCAAGGTTCAAAGACAGCTCTAAAAGACTCATGTTGGAAAAAGCTGGGCATATTCAGAGAAGGAATTATGGAGTCTGAATGCAGACAGAGGCAAACTATTTGCTCTCTTTTTTCCCTTCTTTTTTGGTTTCGTTTCTTCTTTCTCATGATTCATCCCATTGGTTATAATTCTTTTTTACAACTTGACTATTATGTAAATAAGTTTAATGAGAAGGTATATGTAGAACCTATATTGTGTTACATGCTGTCTTGGGGGAGAGAGGCGAGGAGAGGGAGGGAGAGAAAATTTGGAACCCAGAAGCTTGTGAAACTGAGTGTTGTAAACTAAAACTAAAAATAAATTAAAAAAAGAAAAACAAATAAACAAACAAACAAACAAATTGCCACCTTTCTCTGGGCCCCTGTTTCTTCCTCTTTAAAAACTGTAGATGATTGTTAAGATATCTTCTAATTCTAAAACTATCATCATATTTTCTGTCAGAGTTCTTTAAGGAATTTTTCAAGGTCTTTAGCAATGACCTTCTCTGTTGAACACATGTAGTCTATTCACCCATTATTTTAACAGTGAAGAAAACCAAAATAAATGTTATGGCAAAAACCCAAACTTTGACTAATAACCTTAGCTTAATCTTCACATTTGCCAGAGAAATATGGGTTATTTAATGAATAACAGAATGTATTTGCTCATTAGCTCTAATTAAAGAAGTCGCATCCATTTCCTTGAAAGTCTAATAATTGCTGTCTTTTAGTTGTCCAAATTCATCAGAGAAAAATTGCAAATTTCAGGCTTTTTTCTGAGATTTTTTTTGAGGGGGATGTTGTTACATCTCACCAGCTCACCATGACTTTGGCGGGAATTTAGCCTTTAACCTGTATGGTGGATTTGGAGTGGGAGGATCTGGAGTTCAAATCTTGGCTATCACACTTTACTACCTGTGCAACTTGGGGCAAGTCACCTGAATTCAGTGGTATTCAGTTTCTCATCTGTGAAATGAGGAGGTTAGACCAAGGTCCCTTGCAGCTTTATATCAATGATCCTCAATTTACAATGAATGGGCTTCCAAAAGTATGGAACTATGCCCAAGAACAACCAAACCGTGCATACCCTTTGATCCAGCAATACCATTATTAGGTCTGTATCTCAAAGAGATTGTAAAAAAGGGAAAAGGACCTACACGTACAAAAGTATTTATGGCAGATCTTTTCAAGGTGGCAAAATATTAGAAATTGGAAAGATGCCCATCAATTGGGGGATGGCTGAACAGGATCTGGCATATGAATGTAATGGAATACTATTGTGCAATAAGAAATGGTAAACAGTCAGATTTTAGAAAAACCTGGAAAGTCTTGTACAAACTGATGCAAAGTGAAATGAGCGGAACCAGGAAAACATTGTACATTGTATCAGTAACATTGTGTGATGATCAACTAAGAATGACTCAGCTCTTCTCAGCAACACAATGATCTAAGACAAGTAAAAAAGAATCATGAAGGAAAATGCTATCCACACCCAGATAAAGAACTGATGGACTCTGAATGCAGATTGAAACATATTTTTTTCACTTACTTTATTCTTTTTCATGGTTTCCCTTTAGATATGTTTCTTCTTTCACAACTGTGAGTAATACAGAAATATGTTTTACGTGACAGCACATGTATAACCCATATCAAATTGCCTACCATTTTCAGAAAAGGGGAGGGAACGGAGGGAGGGAGAAAAATTTGGAACTCAAAATCTTGTCAAAATGAAAAAAATTGTCTTGATATATATTTGGGGAAAAATACTATTTAAAAAAAGAAAAGCAAAAACAGGTCTTCCCCTTAAGTAGCTCCCAATCGAACCAGGGAATAACATACAAGCAACTATGTACATACATATATACAAGGTAAATTGAGAGAACTCTCAGAGGAAAGCCATTAGCCTTGAAGGGAGGGGAAGGACTAAAGCTAACTCTTAACATCATGTGGCAAAGTTTGGATGGTGTCCATGGTGTTCTGTGCAATGGCCCATTTAGCGTTCATTTTAAATCGGTCCTTTAAACTATAGTTTAAGTGTTTGCTCATAAGCAAGACTGAGCAATTTCTGAGTCCTTGATTACTAAATCCTTTACCCATGTGCACTGTAAAATTGATGAAGGTATGTAACATTTCTGCCCAGAACATTATTATACAGCACACTAGGAAAACCTCATGGTGAATGTTTATTTATTTTTCAGATTAAAAAAAAACGCCCCCATTGCTAAAAGCTTCTTGGCAGATGGCCCAAAACTGAATTTGAAATTAGTTTTCATTTGGGTAACACTCTTTCTTGTGTGTGTGTGTGTGTGTGTGAGTGTGTGTGTGCATGTGCGTGTGCGTGTGCGTGTGTTTTCATCTCTACTTGGGTAGATCTTCATTGCTGCCCATCAGCAGCGGGCTCCATTTTGTGGACACCACTAACTCATAGAATTCTTGGGATGCTTTTCTTTCAGCGTGGCACAAAATAATTGTGACATTTTGGTGGTCATTTGACTCAATTGAGCACTTAGAGGCAGGAATTATTCAGTTTGGTCATCTACATTAATCGTATTACTGCTGTGTAGACAGAACTATGGATATCATTTACCTTCTCTTTTTTCCTAGTGTTCACTCTTTTTGTCTCTTCATTTTCCTGTTTTGCTTTTCATCTATTTTCCTACCTATATGACAGCAAGTAGTATAAGTTATTGGAACAACTTGATGGTTTTATGTTTCCTTCCCCTAAATAGTTTCAATAATGTATCCTACTTGCAGTGAAAAGCTTATCTACCTGACTCAATAAATAGCAACTACATTAGACTTTTTGTTTGATACTCTGTCTTGTCTTTTCAGTATGGAAGTCCCTTGAGACAAATTGCTACTTCTATAGAATTTTTGGTCAGAGGCAAAGGTAATACTCCATGTTACCAAGAACCATTTCTATTCCTGTGTAATAACTCTCTGATAGAAATAATAAAACCACATGCACACAACTATTCAATGAGCTAAAATAGCCACTGTCTGTGCTCCTAATAGCCCTTGACCATTCCATAACTCAGTTCATGTGCTAACTCAAATGGCTTACATGGCATCAATAACTGTCATCAGAGATCATTCTAGGAATGAGATAAGTGGCCAGAAAAGTTTAAAGACAGTCAAGCTGCTTAAAATATCCCTTGTTTAGAATTTTAACAAATTTATTGGATAATGAATTAGACTAGATGACCTCTCCATGACTAAGGTAGGTTAAGCCCACTTGGTTCCTGATTTACCCCCAGGAAGAAAGAATATATCAATTCGAATAATTATAGTAAATGTTGAAGGCATTCAGAGTAACCCTTAGGTATCAAAGAATTTGAACCAATATGGGTATACATTTTTACCTAATTTACGGATGACTGCTATGCTAATTGGTACATAAGATTTGGGTGCATTTATATAACACACCTAAGTATACTTGAGTGTAAAGCTCATTTACTCTCAAGTATAAATGAATGTAGAGATGAGGTCCTATAGTACAAACAGTACTGCATTGGGAGGTGAGAGAGACCTGAGTTCCGATATTAGTTGTGACTAGCTACAGACAAATCACATGACTTGAGTCTCAGTTTCCTCATCTGTAAAATGGAGATAATATAAAAAATTAGACAATGATATGCCTCACAGTGTTGTGAGGATCAAATGAGAAAATACAAATAGAGTGCTTTGCTAAGATTAAAGTTCTTTTTTTAAAAAGTCAGATCATCATCATCGTCATCATCATGTGTTTACAAAAATAATACATGAAAGGCAGTATTACATAGTGGATAGACAGCTGGTCTGTAACCAGGAAGATCTGGTTTCAAGAAGCATACTGGCTACAGGACCACTTAATCAGCTAGTTAGTCAATAAACAAGCATTTATTAAGGGCTTACTAAATGTGCCATTAACTGTGCTAACCTCTCTATGTTCTAAGCGACTCTCTTATTATGATAAAATGAGAAGGTGCCAACCACAGGCTTACTGTCCACCCCATAGAAAATGATGATGGTTATATAACATCCTTGTTTTTAATGGAGATAGTATAAATATTTGCTCTGATGGCTTGCAGTCCTAAGAAGAGCTGGCCAGTCAAGTGGTTGCATAGTAAATTATTGCACTCCAAGATCAGGACAAGGTTGGGACCTGTGAGACACTTGCTGACACACACACATACACACACACATATATATATACATATATATGTATATATATATATGTGCATTATATATATATGTGCATTTTATATATATATATATATGCGAGATCTATCTATCTATCTATCTATCTATCTATCTATCTATCTATCTCCTCATTTTGCCCTTCAGATATCAATTACTTTCTAGTTAGGCAAGTTCCCTGAAAATGATCAATGTGTCTTCAAGCATACTTTGTTCTAGTCAAATTGGCCAATTTTCTATTCCACATACATGGCACTCAATTTCCCACCTCCATGTCTCTGCAAAGATTGCCTCCAAGCTTTCAGTGCCCTTTGTCCTTATCACTTCCTGATGGAAGCCCTAGTTTCCTTAAAGGCTTAGTTCAAGTGCCACCTCCTCCACAGATCCTTTCCTGGTGTTCCCCTCCCTGACAATTATTTTAAATATAAAGGGATGATTTATCTGTATTCACTTTTATTTTTGAAAAAAAATTTTTTATTTCCAGTCCCAAATTTTCTCTTTCCCTCTACCTGTCTCCCACCCATTGAGAAGACAAGAAACACAATACTGTTATGCTTATAAAGTGAGGTACAACATATTTCCACGTTAGTCATGGATTTACTTTGTGTATACTTGACAATGGCCTATTTGTATACATGTCGTATGCCTCCTCCTCCCCCCAGTTTAGTACCAGCTTATTGAATATCCCCAGCACTCGATACAGTACCTGGCACATAGTAGGAACTTAATAAATGTTTATCGAATTGAATATCTAAACCAACTAAAGAGTTGCATCATGGTACTATGGTAAGAGTGGAGTGAGAGATTATAGGCTCCAATTGTAGCACTGCTACTCACTATCTTGGTGGCTCTGATCAAATCACTCCTCTGGCATTCAGTTTCCTAATTTATAAAATGGAGGAGTTGGACTAGAGATCTTCGGAGTTCCTTTGCAGCTTTATGTCTATGATGCTATAAACAACAAGCATTTCCAACTCTGAGATTCTCTGAAATTCAGGGATTTTTCTGTATTGAAAGGAAAGAGGAAAGTATTCCCTTCAGCAATATAAAGGGATGATTTGTAAGGCAATGCAAGCACCAGCATCTCACAAAGCAAATTTTCCCTTGAAACCACCAATGCCATTTTTTTCTTGCTTTATACAGCATCAATTTATAAATCTTCAAAGGTTAGAAATGACTAATCTTGATCAATATAATTGCTGTTTAAGGTGCTCTATTGGTATCAATTCTAGCCTCAGTGTTAAACTACTAAAAGGCTAAATTGTGCTAATGCCTTCTGATGTGTTCATCGTGTTTTTTAAGAGAAAAAAGCTTCAGTTAATCATCTCAAAGAATATCTATTCTTGTGCTAACACCTGTCATGTTCTTTGCTTTACACAAGTGATTTCTTCTTTTTCATGAGTGGCAATTTTCTTCCAAGAGAAAGAAAAGTTTTGATATGGCATGAAATTAAACATCCTTCCTATTCTTTTATTTGGATGCTTATTTATCATCTTTTCTAGGCCCCTACTATAAAATTTAATTCCAAGATGGAATATATAGAGACATAGGACAGAATATTTTTCTTTACTATGATGACCCTTCTGGACAGTTGCCATCCCATCCTTTTTGACTTTTCTGTGGCATTTGAAACGTGGGACAACCCCTTTGCTCCCCTGGTTTCCATGATAGAACACACTTATAGTTCTTGTTCTGTCTCTTTGACTTCTCTGTCTCCTTCATAAATCAGTCAATGATTAATCATTCCTTAAATTCCTATTATATGCTAGACACTCTTTCAGGACCTGGGAATATTAAGAAAAAAATGAAATATTTCCCACACTCAAAGAGCTTATATTCTATCGGGAAAGGTAATGTGTACATTTATGTGTGGCTAGTATGCTATGGGCTCACTACCCCAGAGTCAGGCTTCTACTTCTCCCCTTCAGGTTCACAGGCACACTTCAAGGGGTTGGAATGTCTCCTTTCTAATGTTATTAGCTTGAACTCTTATTCTGGGTATGTTCCTTCACACTTAGTCACCAGTAACCAGCACCCCAGTTCCATTTAACCAAATGACATCTGGAAAATGGGATGTTCATTTTTAAGCTGCGACAATAACAAAAGGGCAAACATTTCCTCCCAACATATCACAGGCACACTTTTCCCTATACCTCCTCAGCCTCTGGGGAGAGAAGGCTAAGACTTAGCATAGTTTCTACATGGTATTTGTTCCCATCAAGTTCACATTCAAATGTGATATCACTGCCAGGTGAGTCCTTAAGTCAGCTACTGCTTGACTGGGTCCTAATGGTCTTTCCTTGAGGTATCAGTAATGGACTAGCTGCAAAGCCCAGCATGGACTTGACTCTAGACTCCCAGATTTCTGAGCCTCCCAGGTGCCTGGACTTCTAGAGGCTCTGATTCTGATTTTTTTTTGGAAACTTACAAAGCCAGAAGCTCTAGGTTAACCCTGTCACCTAAAGCAAAAGAACAAATACTGAGGCAGGTAGTTTTTAACTTTTTCATCATCTTCAAAATCTAGCTCATTCTGTTTGCACTCAAGTATCCTAATTCTGGATTTATCTCTTCTTGCTTACACAAATAGCCTCATGCCTCTAGTGTAACTCCTTTTAACTCACTCTCCACACCATTATTTCAGTAATCTTCTTAATATACCACCATGATCATATGTACCTTTAAATAAAAAAGTCTTCAGTGACTCTATACTTTCCTCTTAATAAAATTTAAATTTCTGATATGGGCATTTAAGACACTGTACATTCTAGCTTTATATTTTTCTTACTACCTCGCCTTCATACATTATGTTTCAGTAAGCCCCAAGCACTGTAGGTTGCATTTTCTGTGTTGCTGACATAAAAAAGATTTTGAGTGTGAACATATAAATTTGACATTTACCATCAAGTTAAACAATTATTACTTTTTTAATATCACCTCTGTTTCCAAATATGTCATTCCCCCTTTCTAGTCTGTTAGCTATTCCTTGTAACATAAAATTTAAAAAAAGAAACAGAATGAAAAACTTGTTCAGCAAAACTAACCAACACAGTGATCAAGTCTGACAGTATATCCAATGTTCTATATCCATGGACTCCTATCTCCAAAAAGAAGAGAAAGATAAGCATTTTCTTATCTCTTTTCTCTGGGGTGAAGCTTGGTCATTATAATTACAGTGCCCATTTTATTCCTTTCTGTTCTAATTATTAGAGATATTGTGTATGTTGTTATTCTGGTTCTACTTACTTTACTTTGGATCTGTTTACATCTTCTCATACTTTTCTTAATTCTTCAAATTCATCTTTTTATAAGACTGTATAACATTTATGTACCACAATTTGCTTGGCCTTTTTCTAATTGATGAACATTTAGCTTTTTGCTGCATAAAAATATTGCTATGAATATTTTGGTGTCACATGGGACCTTCCTTTTGGTCTTTGATCTCTTTGTGGTTTTGCATGGAAATGGTATTTCTAAGTCAAATCCCCTTGTTTTAATCTAGAAATATCTATGTAAACTGAAAGTCATTGATGCTTTTTTCTAAAGAAGTTAGAAATTTCTAAAAATGTTCTAGGTTTATGATCAGGCTATATTAATCTTGTTTTAAGATATTTTCTTCCATGTTTTCTTTTTCTGTAATTGAAGAAAATATATTTTTGTACTTCATACTCATCTTAAGAGTACCAGCTACAAATAGCAGATATTAAAAAAAGCAAGAGATGGTAAGTTGTAGGGGAAAGAGTGGTTGTCTTGGAGACAGATAGTCTATTCGACCCCAGATTCTAATACCTATTATCTGTATGAGTTTGGGCAAACCACTTCATCTCTGTGAGAACTTTGTTTTCTTATGTGTAAGGACAAATATACCACCTACCTCAAAGGCATGTTGGGAGGGAGCCCTTTGAGCACTGCGCCTATAAGTTAATACTATTAGTTGCAGAAGACAAAATGTATCAACAAGTCTGGGACATTTATATGTTATACTCTGTAATGGAGGTCAATCAACTTGAACCAGTAGGAGAAAGTTTTAAGGGATCTTTAGTGGTCATTTCATTTTTATTTTCCCAAAGTTCAGCTCCTGAGAAAGTTATTTGACTCATTTTTGCTGTTGTCAATGTCTTTGAAGGTACTAAAGAAGAGGAGAACTTTCTGTAAAGTAGGACTTCTTAAGCTTTTTTTGTGTCATGGACTCCTTTGAAAGTCTGATGAAGCCTATACACCCCTTCTCAGAATGATGGTTTATTGTTCACATTTTTGTTCACATTTTAGCTAGAGGCTTTGGAAAACCAAGATGACTTTTTTTTTACCATCCAAGTTTTCAGACCCCCCTGAAATCTAGCCACAGAACTATACTGCTGCTTCAAAAGGATCTACTACTATGGAGTTACTTTCATAGCTCCATAATTGTCCTTAATATGGATTTGACATCACAGCATAGAATGTAGCAATCAATTTTGCAATTATAGCCCTCTTTCTAGATACGCATCTAAGCTTTAAAGCCAGCCCACCTTTTGCCCTTTTTTGGGAGCCCTGCCTGGCAAACAAAAAACCTTAGGAGCCAGTCCTTAGATCCTCATTCTTATCTGCAAACACACCATATTAAACAGCATCTGGAAGCAAAGGAAGATCAGGGCAAAGTCCACCCATGCTGGCTTACGTAGTGCAGTGTGACTCTGAGCCAACATAGCCGCATGCTCTTAGCATCTCACCAGCGGGGGAATGGGGCGGGGAACCAATTCTATTAAACTCAAATTTGAGATTAAAAAAGGATGTTTTAGTATCTTGCCATAAATAATTCAGAGTAATTCATGCTGTATTCTGCCCTAGATATGAGTACACAATTCCTGAGGGTTCATAAATTCTGGGGAAAACACAGATGAAAAGCATCCCAGTGGTTTGCTAGCTTTGTTTAAACATAAAGTAAATTTTATAGGGATTAATTGGAAGGGAAGTAGACCATTCCCCTTGGACCCTTTCCATCTAAACAAGTAACTTTGATGGCTCTCCTTCTATTTGTACCCCATATCTCTTTGCTTGTATACATTAATAATATCATTTATTCAATTGACATAATAGTTTGAAATTTATCTAGTGGTATCTAAGTCGCCTGTATCTGTTCCTCTTCATGGCCATCTGTCTGAAGGCTTCTCCAAGGAGATGACTAACTCAATACATACAGCACCTGCTATCTTAGGATTCACAGACAGCCACTTTAGCAGATGCTGGGTTTGTTTTTATTGATTGCATATTGCACCAAAGCAGCAATGAGACCAAGTGATCAACAGCTCAATCTATAGAGTAAAAATAGTGTTTATACATTAACATGAGATGAACTTTGGAGATGATGGGCTGAGGACATAGTTTGGGTAGCAATTGTCTCTTGGGTACTTACATTTTAGCCTACCTGCCGTGGGAGTCATCCATTTAGTGTTGATCTCCCTATACATCCTGTAGATAGGATTCTCCACTCCCATTTTTCTAATATTTCCCTTAATAGATTGTTCTGATGGCTCTTTCTATAAGCCTCTGTACATCTTGATAAAAATTGGGGCTGGGTGGGGGGAGATCAGAAAGGTATGTATTTCCAAATATTTCAATCTTTGGTATGACAGAGAAAAAAGATTCTGTGTATGGAGGGCTGGGGAACCAAACCTGTAATGTTATTGGTATATACAGTTTGGTCAAGAAATCTTATTTATCAATGCAGATCTATGATTTATAGCAAATCAATCAATTGGTCAATGAGCATTTATTAAGCAACTACTGTGTGCCTATGGTAGGCTCTGGGACACAAAGACAACAGTGAAATAGTCTCTGGTCTGAAGGAGCTTATATTTGACTTAAGGTTGAAAACCTGTACACATATAGAATAAATATGTACATATAGAAAAAATAAAAGATAGTTTGGGAAGGGATGACACTAGCAATAAAGTGGATTAGAAAAGACATCATATAGAAGCTTAAGCTGTATCCTGGAGGGTGGAGGTAGAGAAGGACTGCATCCCAGACATAATGGACAGCCAGGGTAAAGTCACAGAGATGGGAGATACAATGATACAATATCGAAGGAACAGCAAGCAAGTCTTTGTTTTAGAGAGTTGCCTAGGCTAATGAGAGGTTAAGTGATCACACAGCCAGTATGCATCAGAGATGAGACTTAAATCCAGTTCTTCTGAAGCTGAGGTAGAGTTGCTATCCATTTAGCTGTGCTGATGTAATTATAGAAAAATACCCATAATCAAATCCTGATAGCTACCAGGGTAGAAAGTTAAGTTATTCAGGGGAAAATACCTGAAAACTTAGAAAACGAGCAGGCAATGCTGTACAAAATCTATCAGGGTGTGAGTCGAGAAACAGGCTTGGAAAAATTAAATGTACTCTGCTTCTCTTTCATCTGTTCCCTTATTGGGTGGCAGATTTCTGTCTGAGATATATTGGGATTCTAAGGCATTGCTTGGTGAATGTCTGCTTTGTAGATTGATTAATTAGAGTTCTGGCTAAAATGACCAGCTTATATTTAATTTCTAAGATGGTCAGATATAATAGAGAAAAAAAAATTGAGTTTTTCCTTCATTTTGACACAATACGTATTTCTTCTCTATCATGCCAGAGGCTCCCCAAATGTTCCTGAGAACTCCTAGTCATTCATTCATATTAGAATGTATCCTTTCCTCACAGGAAACTTGGCAGATGTTTAAGAGCACAGAGAAGCCCTTCACACCAGTATTTAACTAAGCATACTGTGTGATGTAATTAACAATCCCACTATCTGTTTACCAGAAAATGAAGGAAAAGGATATACAAACAAAATCAAGGAAATTAGATTTGCTTGTGTTCAGACTAAGGCAATGGTAATCTTTTAATGAAAACATCTTTATTTTTTTAGTGTGAGCTTTCAAAATACATATTTTTTTTTCTTAGGGAATATTACATTATTAAATAATGATAATGAAAGCAATAAGTACTGAAATGACGGGTGTGTCTGATCTTTCTCCTCTTATTCCTCTGATGGAAATCAGCCCTCAAATGCCACCATAATAGATTAAAGACTTGTCATGTTGGCAATCAAAATACACTTTTGAGGTTGCCTGAGACTCCCGCTGTGGTATTAGCCACTGTTCTCTGGATACCGTATTCTTCTTCAATTACAAATTACCTTCTCTTTCTGAATTAAAATGTACCAAGTATCATATACCATATGGTAATCACATGAATTGAGCTTAGGGAGTCAATAAGCTGATTTTTTTTCATATCTTAAGTCCTCTCTTGGCTTTAACCTCGGAGGTAAATTCTACCAAGCCATCAACCGGGAAACACTGCCAGCTTCTATTGGAAATGCAAAGTTCTGCCTTGATGTCAGGATCAAGGAACTGCATTTGTAATATTGTGCTCATGAAACAAACCTCATTTTTCCCCCCAAGTAATTGGCTTCCTGCTGTCAGGAGCACTAGAGAAGAGTTTGATGAGGGTTTGGATTTGTCTATTAGTGCTTTCATTGCACCTCTATCTGTGTACCCCGTTTCTGTTTTGGCATATTATTAATGTCCTATTTGCATTGCAGAGTTGAATTTTGACTTTTATAGTCTACTTGTCCAGTCATAAAGCATTATGCTGTAGCAGACATTTTTCAGGACCCACATGTCTTGAATAATCTAAAGTGGAACAGACCCAAATAAAATCTCAGGGGTCTGAAGGACTGGATAGGCCTAGCTGCACATTCAAGCCCCAGATGGCTTCCATTTCCTATTCTTTTCCTGTCCCAGTTTTCTCTTATTTGTCCTGAAAGCAGCATTTGCATTTTATAAGATGCAAAGAGGACAGTGCTATTTGTGCCCCGGCCTTTGGCCTATTAAAGAGAAAATTCTCCAGTCTTTTTTTCCCCCCAGAAGCGAGTTCAAACCTGCTTTAAATTATTCCTTTTGGGAAAAACATTCTAATCCCTAAAGTGCTTACATGGGAATTGCTCTGTGCCAGTTATCGATAAGCTAATCAAACAAGAAGTAAACAAAATTTTTGGAGATGACTGCTATCTAAAAGCAATAATAGAGGTGTTAAAATTCTCTCCTGGAAGAGTTTAAGGGTCAGGGCTCAGTGAGTTTATTGCCTGAGAAATTGGCAAAAGGAAATTCAGAAACTGATCCCACATCTATCTTGATTTAAAAAAAAATAGAAAAAGAAAAATTGAAAGTACAGAGATGAGTAGGTCTCTGACCAAAAGTTTTTAACCAGTTGACAGATTTTTGTGTTTACATCCAGGATAAAATGCTAATAAAAGGGTATAGTTGAATAGTTAAAGGAAGAGAATTAAAAAAATTTGTATCAATTAAGAGAGCTAAAATTTAAACTCTATAACCATTATTCTAATATTAATTCAGAAAAGATTGATTCAACCAACAGGGTTGAAAAAGCACTGGATTCCTGGCTAAGATTCTAATTCTGACTTAACTGCTAATTTTTTCTGCATGGCCTTACACAAGTAACTTCTCTTTGCCCCATTTTGCTCATTTCTACCAGAAATTAATAAATTTGTTGTATTCTTTAATGATTTCATCCTTCAAGGGTAAAAGAATAAACAAAGAAAAATTTTGTTTTGGATATGACTCTTGCCAATAGGAAGGACCTGATTTCTAGGGTGGAAGTGATAGAATAGCTGTGGAGGAGGTGTGAAGAAGTTGGCATGGCATGATACAATGATTAGTGATAAAGCTCAGGATAAGGTGAGGCTTGTTAGGAAAATGAAAGGTAACATTAATGATTTTTTTGTCTTTGCTTTTGTCTTGTTTTGTTTGGGAAAAAAATGAGGCAGCTAGATGGTGCAGTGGATAGAATGCTAGGCTTGGAGTCAAGAACACTCATCTTCCTTAGTTCAAATCTGGCCTCGGACACTCTACTAATTGTGTGACCTTGGGTAAGTCACTTAACCCTGTTTGTCTTAGTTTCTCATTGGTAAAATGAGCTAGAGAAAGAAATGGCAAATCCATCCCATATCTTTGCTACAGAAAACCCCAAAGTCACGAAGAATTGGACATGACTGAAAATGACTGACCAACAATAAACTGAAAAGAAAGAGAATGCTTAAAGGAAGAATAGGTATAGTGCTCAAGGTGGATGGTACAATGATCATTGACAACAGAGTGAAGAGAAAGTTACTCAATTTTTAGTACACTTCTCCTATCATAAGGCACAGTAGGTAGAGAACCCAATCCGAGTCAGGAAGACTGGGTTCAAGTACCACATTTTATATGTACTGGCAAGTCACTTCTGAGGTATGTGTTTTGTCCATACAGGTTATGAGTATGTCCAAAAGGATTATCTAATGCTACTTGAAAGGAGGCATATATGAATGTCTCTGGACTCTTACTTATCCTTCTCTAAGGTAGACTATGATTCCTGCTTTGAGGGGAGTAGGAGAAGGGAGCATGAGGATGCTTACTCCGTTTTCATTTGAGAGAGGGATATTGAGAGTTATATCTGTCTCTGTAAATTTTGGTGGCCTAAAGGCATGAATTTTAGGGTTAAAAACTGACTTTTCCTGGATCTTTTCTGTTAAAGAGGAAGTATGTCCCAAGGTTATGCCTATAGACTTACCTACTTCCTACAAAATGTAGGTTACACAAAAGACCATCACAAAAAGCAGACACCAGAGAAGTAATACTGATAAGAATATAGGAGAAAATATAGAGATTGAAGCTCTACCACGGGGAACAAAATATTTCAGCTCAAACAAGAGAGTGGCCCAATCTCACTCAATAGGAATTTCCCCAGAGTCTCTAAGGAGAGAGGCTGGAAATCAGGGATATGTAGAGGCACCAGATTTGCCAACATGTCTGCCTTTCAAAGTTGGTCCCTCTGTTTCTCTCCACATTTCTTAAGTCAGCCCCTAGGAAAGACTAGAACTGTACATGTCCTCTTTCCAAGCAAGGATGAAGAATATCTCTATTCTTCAAAGATCTCATCACCATTCCTCAGGCAGGCACTTATCTTGGAGTTGTCATTCTCTCCACCAATTAGAAGAATCTTCTGCAAAATACTCTAATCTTTTCTGGAAACCCAGGTTATACGTTTAACCCCTCAATGCTCTAGGCAACTCTCTAAAACTAGAGAAGCTGTCTTCCTGTTTGGAGGAAGTTTGCTTTCTTGGGACTTTTATATCTATACCAGTGAAATCCATCTAGTCCTTATCCCTATATACTTTTGTTGACAAAAAGGATTTTTTTGATGTAGAAAAGATTAAACAAGGTGGATAATAGGCAGTTGATATTCAAGATACAGAGATAGTAAGAGAACCTTTAAATGAACACAAGGAACCTGGCCTAGTTGAACTACTTCCTTTGCTGTAGAGCTTGTAAATGTGATTACTAAGCTACTGTTAGTGATATATGAAGGCGTGTAGAGAATAGAAGAGGTACTGCAGAACTCGGGACGGGCAAATGTCCAAATTTTCAAAAAAGGCAAGAGAATGGAATTTGCAGACTATCATCATGAGCTTTATTCACAATAAAATTCTAGAATGTATTATTAAAAAGATGGTTAGTGAACATCCAGGATATAAAAAGGATTGTAAGCAGCCAGCATGACCATAAAAGATGACACTAGTCTAAATTTATTTCATTTTGACTGAGATACTAAACTGGTAGATTGGAGAATACCATAGGTATAGTTTGCTTATGTTCAAACAAAGAATTTAATCAATAATCTTATATTTGTAATATTACCAGACCTGAGAGCAGGGGCTGTTTTCTTTTCCCTTTTCTTTGAATTCCCAATGCTTAGCACAGTGCCTGACACATAGTTAGCACTTAATATTTGTTTGTTGACTTGACTTGGAGATAGAAAGGTGCCAGCTCATATAATTAGTTGGGTTTGAATCTGATTAAATGGCCAAATGACCAAATTCAAAGAAGCCATTAATGGTTCAATCTTGATTCAGATGAAAGTGTCCAGTGGAATTCCCCAGATATCTGTGCTTAGCCTTACACAATTTGAAATTTTTATTAATGACTTGTATAAAGCCACAGATGGTATGCTTATCAAATTTTCAGATGATATAAAGTTGACAGGGATAGGTAACATCTTTGATCAGAAAGTTGGGATCTAAAAAAGCTAGATAAAGGACCAAATCTAATCATGTGAAATTTATTAGGAGTAAATGTTGTTTTAAACTTATGTTAAGAAACTACTTCATAGGTATAATGTAGGGGCGATATAGTTAGACAATAGTTTATCTGAAAACATATTTAGGAGATTTAGTGGATTGGAAGCTCAATACAAGTAGATAGCAGCTAAAGAAGACAGTGCAATCTTGTGACTCCATTGAGAGAACCATAGCTTACGGAAATAAGGAAGTTCCAGTACTATTACATTCAGCCTTGGTCATATCATACCTTCACCTCTAGGTTCAGTTCTGGGCAGCACAACTTAAGAAATACATTGATAAACTTGAGAACTGTTAGAGGAAGGCAACCATATTGGTTAAAGGCTTTGAGTCTGTGATATAGAGGAACAAATGAATGACCTGGGGAGGTTTAGTTGGAGAAGAGAAGATTCAAAGGGCCCATACTCTTCAAATACTTGAAAGTCTGTCATGGGAAAAGGTATTAGACCAGTTCTATTTGGCCCAAATGTTGGACCTTTGAAGTAATAGGTACAAATTACAGAGTGTCAAATTTAGAATTGATGTCAAGAAAAATAAAATGCCCAAATTATTAGAGTAATCCTAAAGTGGAATGGGCAGCCTTGGGAAGTAATAAGCATTGCCTCATTGTAGCTCTTCCAGCAAAAGCTGGATGACTACTTTTTGGGTGTGCTATAGTGAGTTAGACTGGAATGAGTTAGAGGGAATGCATACTAAAGTCTCCTACCAGTCAGAAATTCTGAGATAACTATGTAAAATGAAGGTGTTGGCTGATGACTTCCTCCTGATTTGTTAAGAAGTAGCCTCAGGAGATCTAATCTGGCCATTTGGGAGATGAGCTATATAATGAAAGTGGCTATCAGATTGATAAATATCATTGAACCTGATGACTATCACTAATTTCTTGTGATGCATGTAGAGACAAATGATAATGCCCTCTCACCCTAAACATCTTCCTCCATATCAATCAAACAAACCAATCTAGAAAGAATCTGCAGTTTCTGTCAAGTTATGAAATCCTGGACTAGAAACTAAAGGACTTTAAAGGAAAGGTGGCATTTTCATTATATCTTCCAACTAACGGTTAGGAATTCAGAAGAAGAAGAAAGACATTGGCAGTGACTAGGTAATGGTATCAAATAATTTAATTTTGTAATATGGATTAGGGCCTAAGATATAGGCATCTTGATATAGGTATCTAAGATATAGGCTCTTGGTAAGACAATATCCATCTCACTAGGCCTGGGCTGGAGGCTCAGTGATCTGAAAAAGGGGAATTTAAACTGAAAATGAAATGGGAAAAGGTATAAAACTTTAAAATGGATTTTTATAGGGGCATAAAGTATGATGTAGGAAAGAAGAATAACAATAGAGGAGGTTCCTAGCAACATGCCAAAAGAAATAATTTGGAAGAGAGTAAGGAACAGTGCCTGTGGTCTCAGATATATATATATACATCTGAGACAAAGAGTATAGAAAAAAAAACTTGTGATAGTAAGGTAAGAAGGTACAAATGATGTCATAGAAATCACCAAGAGAGAACACATAGTGGGCTGTTACTCATCTCTGAAATATACAAATGGAAAGGTATATCTCTGAACTCACACCTCCTCAGTATCCTCTGCCCCGAGGGCCCATCCTTCTTCCTGATTGGAGAGGATGAAGGTGAGTTCCTCTGTTTAAGGAAGGGACCCAAGGCATTCATCTTATCATTTCTAACTGAAAATGATAATCATCTTGTAAGATTAAATAAACTCTGAAACACAGATCTCATTACCCTTTGTCTTTCCCTCTGACATTGGCTCTTAGAGCCACCACCATTTTTTGGGAGGGGGGAAGGCAGGGCAATTGTAGTTAAGTGACTTGCCCAAGGTCACATAGCTAGTAAGTATGTCAAGTGTCTGAGCTAGATTTGAACTCAGGTCCTCCTGACTCCAGGGCTGGTGCTCTAGTCACTGAGCCACCTAGCTGCCCCAGATCCATCATCTTTTAAGGAGGGGACCCATAGCATTCAGTCATCATTTCCTGCTCTGACTGTAAGTATTTCATCATGCCCCTGTGCTAGGTGGTCCTCTGCCCCATTTGAATTTCTTTCTCCAATTAGACTGTAAGTTCCTTGAGGAGAGACGCTGCCTGTGCATTTTCTTTGTATCCCCAGCGTTTAGCACTGTATCTGACACATGGTAGGTACTTAATAAATATTTATTGACTTTGACTCTATGGATTCAAAAGAAATAGAGTAGAGGGAATAAGAAGCATGTAAGTACTGTGGCAAGAAAGTATACATCCATTTGCAAATCCTTGAACTTGAGGGGGTAGCAGTGGTGGCAGTGGTAGAGATTTATGGGTAAGAGTAAAAGGCAAGAGAAACAGAACACTGGTTTATTTTTGGAATAGATGGACCACTCATGTTGATGGAAGAAATGGGACAATAAATTACTGATCAAAGTCACAGAAATACCGTAGAGACAAGCTAAAGTCATGGTGGGGAAGATTTTAAGTCTCATTTCATAATTCATAATACAATGTCTATAAAATTATTGACTTATTATGATTGTAATTTCATCTTCCAAACTGTAGAGGAAGTGATCAGAGTAAGCTGTAATTCTCTATCTAATTCTGACCAACAAGGAGGCACTGGTTGGCAGACTAGAAGCAATAGGAGCTCTGATGGAAAGTAACCATATCATCCTATTGTTTGTATATGATAACCAACATGAGAAATCTACTGAGCATAGTTAGACACACACCATAGGTAATGGAATAAATTTCTAAAGTTTAGGGAAGAGTTAAGTGTGATCTTATCTTCAGAGAATTTAGAGGGAAATATTAAGAATGCCAAGAGGTTCTTATAAATAACATTATGATGATATAATTATGAGTAGTTCCAATGGGGAAGGAACTGGGAAATTACTAAAGTAGCTCCATATAGAATTATAAGGAATTCTTTAATGATTTCTGATTCAGAAAGACGGGAGGAGGCACATGTAACAATATCAAAATTCCAAAGAGTGGTATGGACCTGTAAGCATATTGTTAGGAAGATTAAAGCTCAGAATGAAGTAAGATACGTGAAAAATTCCAAGGACAAGTAAAAAATCTCTTTAGGTTATATTTGAGCCATAAGGAGATTAGCATAGAAAGTAGAGGTTCACTGCTTTTAGCGGATAGCTTAATGTTAAAGGATGACAGAGAGAAAGTGAACTAAACTGTTCTTTTACCTCATTTCCTTTTTTCAAGGAGAATGTTTTTATACTAGAAAGGGAAAAAATGAATATGCTTTAGAGAGAGCCAGAGATAGGTGAAGAGATAGGAGACAGTGACTAGAGAGTATAAATGACTTCAACTTTCCTGGTCAGGACCCCTTATGCCACAGCATGCTAAAAGGATTTGAATATATGATTTCTGAGCCTCTGTTGGTGATCCTTGTGGAGTTGAGGGAGGGGTTCTGTGGGATTAGGTAGGGAATGGAAAATCCTCAAAAAGGGAAAGAATTTATCTTACTGATTTCTAGCACATATTTTCTCTATTGCCCTAGGTACAATTGAGCACAGGAAATCTAGTTCCAGCTTTGTTCAGGACAATTCCTCAGGGCTAAATCTGTTGGAATTCTTCCTATTGACATCCCATGAATATCTGGCAACTCCTGATCCTCTACCACCTTCGGACATGAACCCAGTTCAGAATACAGTGGATAGTTAGCAGACCAAAGCTCTAAGACACTAAGCTACTGCAAAAAGACTTGTCATCTATTCCCCAAATCTTTGTCTAGCTCCTCTTTCCTCATCCTGGTAGGCTATAGCATACTTTAGCAGCATTACTTCCATTTTTTACTTCATTTATGTTCACTTAGATGTTGTCTGCCAAGCTTCCCCCAATCTTTCTTCCTGTATTTGCTCACATGAATATATGTTCTTAATATGTAATGCTATTCTTTTTTGTTGTTGATAATACCATCAAAGTATAACTACATCAAAGGGGCAGCTGGTGGCACAGTGGATAGACTGCTCTACCTGGAGTCAGGAAGACCTGAGTTCAAATATGCTCATATACACTTACTAGCTGTATGATTCTGGGTAAATCACTTAACCTCTGTTTGCCTCAGTTTCCTCAGTTGTAAAATGGAGATAATAATAATGCCTACTTCACAGGGCTCTTGAGAGGCTCAGGAGATAGCAATAGCACCTACTCCAAAGGGTTCAAATGAAATAATATTTATGAAGAGTGCTGAGCACACAGTAGGTACTTATTTCCTTCCTTCCTCCATGTCAGTGGAATTATTTGGTCAAAGGGAATGATTATTTTTGTAACTCCTGCTATGTATTGTTAGATTGCTCTTGAAAAAGATTTTATGAGTTTTCAATTCCACAAGCAATGAATGAGTACATCTCCCCCCCCATAACTCTACCATTATTCAGTTTTATTGCTTTTATGTATGTGTATATGTATGCATTTTTGCCATTTTGATGGGCATGAAATACAGCTAACTGTTAAAAAAATGTCTTAGCAATGCAAAGTGGAAAAAAGGAGAACCAGAAGAATGAAATATAGGCCAAGATAATATAGGGAAAAAGTAAATGAGAAAAAAAATGGACAGAGGATCCTAATGGGGGCTTAAAAGCAAAGAATGAAAAAAATGTTTTGTGACCCTTTATATTTTGATTTATTTGAGTATAATTATTCATTAATTAGTCCATTCATTAATTACAACTAACTGAGTCATTTTCAGGCAGCTAGTTAGCACAGCTAATAGAGTGCCAGGCCTGGAGTCAGGAGGGTTTGAGGGCCTTATAAATAGGGCCTCAGACATTTACTGGCTGTGTGACCTTGGGCAAATAACTCTACCTCATCTGTAAAATGAACTAAAGAAGGAAATTGCAAATCACTACAGTATTTTTGCCAAGAAATCCCAAATAGGATCATGAAGAGTTGGACACAACTGAAATGACTGAATAACAACAAAGAGTTGTTTGTAGTGGTATTTAACATTATTCATAATAAAATATCCTTTATACATACATACATACATATGTGTATATATACATGTATGTGTATACACATGTGTATATATACATATTATATATATATATACACATGTATATATATATATGTGTATATATACATATTATATATATTCTCATCCAATGCCACTTCCTCCCTCCCCCTTTTGAGTAAGGTAAATCATTTGGGGCTATCCAGTTCTGTTAAATCTCAGTGATAAGTTTAAATTTGCCTTGTGGAGGCAGAATCTTATTCGCTTTGCTTGTTACTCAGAATCCATTTAAGTGAGGATTTCTGAGGCCATAGGTTTTATTGTTGTCTCCTTTCTTAGATTTTGCTTGCAATGATTTTTTTTTGGCATTTCTCCTGCTATTCTTTCTAAACTGTAGTTACTCTATGTGATATCTGACTTGGTAGATATAAGTAGGCAGTATTCTCTCTTTTTTCTATTCAGTTTAAAGCCTTTTTGATTAGATTCGTGAGACTCCAGGCAAATGCATTTCTACTGGTTGTTTGGTACACTTCATCACTGGCCAAGAACCCATCATTCTTGTATTTTAAGTACTGCTCCAGAAAAGCAAATCCTATTCTCAGAGGCCATCTTCTTAAACAGCTGTTAACTTCCCAAAATTTCCTTTATCTTTTGAAGTCTTTCCCTTTGATTGGCATTACTGATGAAAACATTACTCGTTTCCTTAAGGCCTTTACTTTATTGCTCAAGACTTCATAAAAAATTTTTTTTGAGACTGCTTCTCCTTATCTCTTCCCTCTTAGACTGGAAGTATAAGAGCCACTTATCAGAACGATTCCATTGTTGATTAACACAGAGACTTTGGCCTTCTCTCTTTCCTACCTGGTGTGATTTGTCCCTCTGTTGGCAGTGTGGTGGCACTCTAATCACTGGGGCTCATCATATTGGGGCTGGATTTAGTGTAGACATCTGATAGGCTTTAGTTCTACTGCTGCTGAGAACTCTCAAACTTAAGTAATCTGCTAGCCTTAGATTCTCCAGAAGCAAAGATTACAGGTGTATACTACCATGCCCAGAAAGACTTAAAAATCTTTATCAATGCTTATTAGGTTAATTCTAGCAGTATCATTTGTGCCCAAATTAATCTCCAAAAGTGGAGATCACTCATCCTAGCAAGTCTTAGGGGGATTTCTATCATATCTTGGAAATAGAATGCTCCTTTCCGAGAGCTTTACTCTAATTAGGCTACTTTCCACAGGAGACCAACTAAATAGTAGGGATGCCATTAGCTTCACTCATTCAGTAATTGCCACACTTTTGCAAGCCCATATAGAAGAAAATTATAGCAACCTGAAGGCTCCAAATGTTCCACAGTGGGCATTTCCAAGTGTCATACACCCTGCCCAAGGAAAGAATCTTTACAATAGGGACCTCTAATGTACCACACCCACAGTTCAGCTGTATTTCCCTCTTCTGGGGTGACTGGTGCATTGGCATACTCTTTGATTTTCAGGCGCCCACTCCCAGGATGCTGTAGAGATCAGCTATTATGGACACCTCTTTTTTTGCCAGCCTTTACACATTCCCAACTATGCAGCATATAAAGTACTTAAAAATAATTTCTCCAGCTTTTATTGTAAGCCCCCAATGGACATAATTTATACATTTCTTACAAAAAATAAGTGGCAATTGATATTAACAGTTTCTGTATCATACAATAATACCTTTTTTCATGTAATCAGATACAAAAGCAATTTTTGAATTGACACTGGACTTTTCACTGAAACCTTAGCAGTCACTTGCTTTTCTAAGACAGCCAAGTATCTTTTATTCCTGATTAGATGTCTTGATTATCTCAGTGAACAATCAAATTAAACAGAACATTAGAATAGTCACAAAAAGGAAAGCAAGTAAAACTGTGATTCACTCATTTTAAAGGGAAATGCTATAGCAACTGATAAATGAGAACAAAAAAAAAGAACAAAAACTAAATATTGAGGCTGTCTCATCACTTTTACACTGCGTACTTTATAATTTCTGCTACCATTGCATATCTTGTTTTGTTTCTGCATGAATAGTTATGATTACCCTTTAAAACTGCATGTGAGCCAATTATTTAGTCAATGGGTGTATGTATAGCCTTTACAGCTCATACTAGACTAGCATCTGAAGCCACGGGATATTCTAAAGATGACATCTAGCGGTTGCCGTGGTAACTGAATAGACTACATCTCAGTAATCTTTTGCATGGGTTTCTAGAATTGAAGCTGGCATTTTCCTGGTTTAAGCATGCCAGAGAAAGAGAGATAGAGAGAGGCAATCAGTGCTGTTATTTAACCCTTATGGGTTATGTTTGGTATTTCTGATCAGCTCTATTCTGTAGATCCAATTAATATGTCGGGGGATCATTTTTAGAGGAGTAAATGAATCTAAAAACCAATATTGAAAATCTCACACTGAATTAAAATAGGGCACTATAGGTGACTGCTCATGAAGCAAGCTTTTATTAAATGTATTGAGAAGCAGATTGTTGTAGTGGAAAGTGTTCTGGACTTGAAGAATATATAAGAGACCTGGGTTTGAATTCTAGCTTTAATGACATAGCTATGTGAACCTAAGCAAGCCACTTCTCTTCTTTGAATTCTATTTCTTCTTTTATAAAATGGGAACAATCAGACAATGTCAGCACTGCCTACCTTTTACAGGATTGTTGAGATAAAATGTGGGATATTAGTATCATTCTGTGTTTGCCCCTTTGAGGGAAGCACACAGCAAAAACATAGATTGACTTAATTAAGAAGCAATTGAGAAGGGTTAACTGGCTTTATTTAACAACATTTATTAAATATCCACTTTGTATAGAGTTACTTGGCATCGTGACATAGTATAAAAGTACAGTTTATAAAATTTGTGTCAAGCATGGTAGTAAGCTTATAGGATAAATAAAAAATAAATTAAATTAAAAAAAACTTATAGAATAATTGTGCTATGCCATATTTTTTCCTAAGTAATTCTTATACTTTGATAGATACAATTTTGGGGCATTTTTAATTCTATGTGATAATGACAATTGTATTATAATGTTAGCTGGCCTATGCCTTTGGGGATTTTACTTTTAAGTGGAGAATGCAATTCATTTCAACAAGTATTTACTGAGCACCTACTATAGGCATACTAAGGAGGCAAAGATAGAAATAAACAACAGTCAGTCAGTCTGTGACCTAAAGGATCTGATATCTGATTCCAAGTGACCTCCAAAATGCTGCTGCCGATGATAACTGTGTAACTCACTAAGGAAGATAAATCTTCTCTCAAGTACAATATGTTAAAGTCCTCTTATGTAGGAGAAAGAGCTTGGTGCTTTTCTGAGCATAAGGGGTGGGGTGGAGAGTATTTTGGGCCTTTTCCCAGGGAGCTGGCATTCTGACATAACTTGAATCATCTTTTTGGCCTTGTGGACTAATTGAGACAGTGGACTATGGATGAAGGATGAAGGAAGATGTCATCAAACGCAGTACTGGCAAAGGCTTTGAAGATGTAACACGGGACCTGGAATGATAAAATGGCAACCAGATGTGTACTTATCCCCTTGCTATTGTCCGTGTTGGATTTTGACCATCCAGCAATGAATGCCATATGGACATCTGCCTCCAGAATCACTTTAGCTGGGAGCTCTGTCAGTATCGGAGTAGCAGAAACAGACTGAAGTACAAGGAGGTTTCAGATCTGGGAATGAGTAGAGTTTTCTGGGAACCTAGAAGTAGCTTCCTGCTGTCCTGTTTGTCCGTGTAGCTCTGATCAGCAGAATCAATGAAAGCTTCAACAATGCTCTCCAGTCTTGATGTGGACAATCATTTGTCATTTAACTGCACAGCAGCTCAATTATTGATTCTTGCATGGTGTCTGAAAGATGAAATCCTGACTAACTAAAGGAGTTTCTGCCCTTGGGAGGGGCTGTGTCAAGCTATCAAACAGAATATATAATATGTTAATGTGAGTGATATTTCTGTTTTTATTACCCTCTCACATAAGCCAAATGAATTGCTCACTAAGATAATGCTCCTAAGACATAAAGAGATGCTATTTATTGATAACATGTTGAGAAGGCAAGGAAGAGACAGCAAGTAGGGTGAGACTTAAGCCAGAGTTTGAATAAATCACTCTTAAATGATATTGAAGAGTCTAGGAAAAGATCATGGGGATTTAGCTCTTGAATGATGTGACCCTGACTACTGAATGGGATTAGCACTGGTCACCACTACTCTTATCCATTTCATGAGCATGTGCTTTGGCACTTCTAGAAAGTATGAAAAATCAGGGGTGAGAGTATGTGCAAATATGGGATCCTTAATTCCACCCCTCAGGCCTTTCATGGTTACTAAAAGGGCTATTGGATTTCTGGCAAATGGAGCAATAGTGTATGAGTGGAAGAAGAAGAAGAGAATTTGTCCACTTCTAGATATTTGGAGATTTCTCTCTTGAGAGAAGATCTCATTTTCAGATATCTGAGAGAGAAAGAACATCTAGATTGATTATCTGAGGACCATAGGCTAAAAGCTATACAGGAAAATGTAAAGAACCCTGAATATGTTGGTTTATTATGTTAAACCATACTTATTTGTTAGAAGGAAGGGGACTGGGAATGGTAGGCTGTCATAGAAATGTGGAAAAAAAGAAGTGTCGATGACACGTTAAAAATAAACAGAAGGGGACAGACGAAGATGAGCAGTCAGGCAATTCTGTTATTGCCATGGTAAATTTAACATATACTTTAAAACTAGATAACAGGCGTTTCCAGTTTCATGTACAAATTTTTGTTCTTTTCTATTGAAATGGCATGTTTCTTGATTTGCATTAAGGTCATAATGAAAAAGAGATATTTAAAATGGATTTTTTTTAAAGGGCGTGGAGACCTGGAATCTAGAAGTCAGGATTTTAATCATGCCTCTGATGTTTGTTAGTTGTATGCTCATGGAAAAATCACTTAACTTATCAGTGCCTCAGTGTTTTCATCTGTAAAGTAGGATTAATAATAATTGTGCTATGTACTCAGTAGGCTTGTTCTGAAGAACACATTTCCTCGCACAAAGTTTAAAGTGCTATACAAATATGAATTGTTATTATCCTAGACTTTAGAGACCATGGAGTGCAACTCCTTCATTTTGAAAATGAAATTACATTCAAGAGGTGTAGTGATTTCTATTTACACAGATATTAAGTAGCATTTCTAGGTTTTGAACCCAGATTCTCTGGCTGCAGATGAAGTGCCTTACCTCTCATCATCTGTAAACCAAAAATGGCTAAGGTTTTCTTGAAGGCAGAGAGTGGCATGGTTTTACTTCCTGGACAGGTTTGGGTGAGGCTAGAGGCTGTCAGAAGTCTGTTCCAAATGGAATGAAGGTCTGACTCTTTTGAGATACACAGCATGGACAAATGAGTGGCCTAACCCAAACAGGGAAAAGTCTGGAGGCTTTTCCCTCTGGAGAAGAGAATAAAGCCTCTCCATTTTATCCCTGGAGAAACTGACCATATCTGAGAGCAATGCTTGAAGCCACCTCCTGGGAGCAACGGGAGCCGAGGGAAAGACAAACACCTGATGCTTCCCACCGGGAGTGATGCTGAGCTAACCTCGACCCACCCGGAGAGCAATGAATGATGCCACCTGCTGGGAACTTTGCAAAACTGCCGGGAGGAGTCCTGCAGTGAGCAATGCCCACCTCGCACGACCTGCTGGGAGCTGAGTGGGACAGTCGAGCGGCAGCTCGAAGCAGCAGCGGAAGGGAGCTGCCTGTTCGTGACTGTCAGGGCTTCAGATTTCATGTAGATTGAGGGGAGGAGCTCACTCTTCTCCGCAGGGTGGCTGCTATTTTCCAAGGGTTTTGTTGTGAGTTCGACTTTCCTCTCTTAATTTTCTGAATTGCTGTCTTGCCGGTGGAAAGTCAGTCTTGGTCTTAATACACCAGGAGCCGAGGAAAGCATGGAGAGATTTTGTCAGGTTTTTCTGGCCAGAGTCTATGGCTTAAGAGAGTAAGAAAACACCTTACAGTATATTTGGGCCATCCAACCAGTTTCTTGAGGGCAGATGTTATGTTGTATGCTTCTTTTATATCTTCCATGAGGTGTAGAATGCTTTCTGGTACATAAGAGATTCTTAGTATAACTTAGCTCAAGTGCGACTTTCATTTAAGCCTTTCCTGATTTGGGGCCCCTTCCCTCAGCTGCTATTCCTACTCCTCCAAAATTACTTTTATTTATATTTGGCATATAGTAGTATATGTACAGGTTCTCATAATGGAATGCAAACTTCCTGAGGGCAGGGCCCCTCATTTCATTTTTGTGCTTACCATAGTGCCTGGAGCATAGTAGGCATTTAACAAATGCTTATTGACTAATTAAATATCATGTTTAAAAATTTGGTAGATATTTATGAGGTGTCTACTATGTGAAAAAAAGTATGCTGGGAATATAAAAATAATTTTAAAATTTATCCTGCTTTTAAGGAGGGCACCATCTAATGGGAATAAAGGCATGTAGACAAATAACTATAATACAATAGAGAGTGAGATAAGTGCAAGGTTCAGGCATGTTCAGGTATGTTCAGGCAAAGTTCTATGAGAACTCTAGGAAAGGAGAAGTCACTTTTACCTGAGACATGGAATAACTATCAGAAAAATAGTCATGGTCTCAGGCCTGGAAGAAAGGGAAAAATTCCATGGGATGGAAGAACATCAAAAGAAGCAGATGAGGAGAAGATGTCCAAATCCTTCCTAGGCATGGGAAAAAAGTATCAGCAAAGGATTATCTATGGGGGAGACTGACATGAAAATGACAGCTGAAGGGAGGAACAATTTAGTTGGTCATAGAGTACATAAAAGGATATAGTATAGAATCATACTGGGACGGTAGATTGGAGGCAGATTCTTGAGTGCCTTGAATTCCAAAATCATTTTATACTTTATCCAAAAGGTAATGGGAAACCATTAGAGGATAATGAGTAAAGAAAGGCATCATCAGACCTGTGCATTAGGAAAATTATTCAGATGGTGATATAAAGGTTAGACTAGTTTGTGAGTTACTGACCGGAAGGTGGAAAGACCAGTTAGCAGGCTATTACAGTAGTCTAGGTAAGAAAAATACATGAGTCTGATTGAGACAGTTAGGGTGTAGGTAGAGAAGATGGGATGATTTGGCAAGCCATCTCAGACAAAGAGTTCATAGGATTTGGAAAGTGGGTGAATGTATGGAGTGAGGGAAAAGCAAGAGCCAACTATGACTCAGAAGTTATGAGCCTGGGTGACTTGAAGGCTATAATGATGCCATAATCAGAAAAGGGAAAATTAGGTGCACATACAGTATGTTAGGAGAAGTTGATGATTTCAGTTTGGAACATGGTGAGTTTGAGGTACCAGCCGAACTTTAGTGGTGAAGATACCCAGCAATGAGTTGGAATTACAAAACTGGATTTCTGGTGTGAGGTTGAGGGTTAGGATATGGATTTAGGAGGCACTGAAGTAAGTCAGGGAACCTGGATTTAATGAAAAAAGATATTTACTATTAAATTGGAGGGATTGTTGAGTAGGAGAAGGTAGCAAGTCAAAGAGGTTATCCACCATTTCAAACACCACTGATAGGTCAGGAAGGACAAAGACCAAAGGCCATCAGATTGCTTGTTAAGGAGGCAATGATGTTGGTATTGAAGACAACTGTTTCAAAAGAATGAGGGGAATGGAGTGAATGGTTGATGAGAATAATAGAGGCAGTCAGTATAGAGTATACTTTCTACAAGTTTGGCACTAAAGAGACAAAAAGATTATTTGAGGGGATGGCAGCAGGAAAGTGAAGGTAAGAGTAGTAAAGGTCTGAGTGTGTTCATTAACTGAGAGGCTGGAGCCAGTAGAACAAGGGAGATTGGAGAGGCTTGAAAGAAGAGGATAGGTCACAAAAGTGACTTGGAGAAGATAGGAGTTGGATTAGATGAAGAAGAATTAGTTTTGACAAGGAGGAGGGTCATCTGGCAGGAAAGACGAAAAGACAGTTGAGGACATTGAGAGGCTTGTTGAGGGAGCTCATGTCAGATGGCTTCAATGTTCTTGAAAGTAAAACACTTCTGAGCAACAGGCATAGGCATTGATTGTGTAGCACGGCCAAGAACATTGACATCTGACTGGGGTTAAAGGACGGTGTTGAACACATTTGAGAGGCCCATCTTACTTCTCCCTTAGTCTTTGCTTTATCCATCTGCCTTTCCCTTTCCCTTTTCTCTCATGG
Organism: Phalanger gymnotis; assembly: GCA_028646595.1. Lineage (NCBI taxonomy): Eukaryota > Metazoa > Chordata > Mammalia > Diprotodontia > Phalangeridae > Phalanger > Phalanger gymnotis. The sequence goes on from CM053626.1 coordinate 72,661,611, forward strand.
AACATGAGAATGAGCATGCTGTTGATGTTAGCTGAAAATTAACTCCATTATTTATCTACCAAGACCAATTTTTATGAGATATTAGTTGTCACTAAGTAAAAGGATAGTATCCATATATAGTCCATTGACTTCCCTTTCCTCAGTGTAGAATTATTAACAACAGCAATAGAGCCGTGAATCAGAACTGGTTTGTAAATCACGGTAGCTTTTATAATATCTTTATTAACAGACTGATGCTTTAGGGGAAAAATATATTCCAAAATGGAAGGTCATGTAGCTTTATCCTTATTTTGTGTTAGGGGGACTAATGATTAGTTTTTCTCTTCTATAGCACTGCCCTATCATTTCCATTGGGGTAAAAAATATGTTTTTGAAGTCCATAAAAATGATTTGCTTCTATATTCCTCTTGCAGGCAGCATTTTGGCTGATTTAGCTCTCTATGGCCCTGAATTATTCCTCTCCAAATCATTTAATAAAAATAACAGCAATTTGCTGGTAACCCTCCTCAGAAGAGGCTGTGCAGTGATGTCCTAATAACAAAATTTAGTATGCAGTGGCATAAGAATGTGAGAGAATGTAACCTAAAATGAAGTAGCTAGACATAATTCCTTTTTTTTGGGTAAGATTGTCAGTGGTTGACTTTAGTTATGTTTGAAGTAAGTATTCTAAAAGGAAAAAAAAATCAAGCCATTCGGTTGATTTGTTTTCTTCCAAACATTCTTAATAGCTCCAGTTTCTGAGACTTACTCCTTGAAGACAGGAACATTACACTTGATAACATTATGCTCATAAGTCTCCAGAATGTTCAGCTGAGAAATGAAAGTGTATTTAACGGTATAGAGATCTGTTCTGAACTATACCCAAATGGTTTCTGGCCTAAGGAGAAATAAGTTTCAAGGTCCTGTAAAAGTTCATACGTACTTTCACACTTGGAAACCATTTTCTAGACATTGTATAATAGTAAATTTCCTGTGGCTTAATTTGTTCTAAAAACATGGATGCAGACTCATGTAACAGGAAAGGTGGACTCTAGAAACATTCAGTAGTCTACTACATTCTAGTTAACTATATTCTACATACCTCTAGAGTCCAATATGTACTTTAGTTGACCTAGAAATACACACAACACAGACACACAGACACACGGACACACACACACACACACACACACACACACACACACGTATACTTAAGTATGGCAAAGGGCTTATACATACTTTATAAAAGTATGGAGGGCTTCTGTTTAAATGTTCTCCGAGTTTAAATCTTGTTTTATGGACTTGATTTCCCCACAATTTGGTGAAAATTAGCGTATCATGTGTCTTTGTTTCAGAGACAAAAGTGAACTCTGTAGGGAGGCAAGTTGTCTTTGGCTTCCTGAAAACACCAAAATGTCTTTTTACCAAACTGAACAAGAGGCACAAATTGCTGCTTCATTTGCCGTCTTCACTCACATTCTGCTTTTTCTCTGAGAGTTGTCTTTTCCTTTTTTTTGTTTGTTTTGTTTTACATTTGACTCCAACAGAAATCAAAACTACACTTTATGGACTTACAGCTTGGAAATATGCTGGCAAATGTGAAAACAAGCATCAGAAAGCAAATTTCTGCCACAAAACGTTTAATATAAAGACAGATTTTTATCTAACAGAGCCAACAGAATGAAACACAAATGTACCAGCAGCAGCTCAGGGCTGTAAACACAGCATCCTGATGACAGGTCCCTAGAGGGGACAGATCATACAGGTTCTATATCATCTGACTTTGTCATTCGACTGGCACAATACTGATATTAGTCTCAGAAAATATTTTTTTCTTAAAACTCCAGATGTCCTTTATTCATAAAGCAATATTTTAAAGAGGTCATTATTTGTTATGAAATGCTGATAATCCTAATAATGAATACCAATAGGAGCATAGCAAACTCCTCATAGTAACTGATGCCAAATATTGGGAGAAAAAGGGAGTATTTTCCTAAACACAGCTTATGTTTTCTTATATAGAATCCATGTATTTGGCACTGTGTAGGTCAAATTTTCAATTAAGTGCAAATCTCAATTCTCATTCAGATTTTGTTACAACTTGGAAAAACAACTAGAGAATATTCTTTACTTTCATTATGAGGATGGGGTACTGTTATCATAAACCTATTTAATAATTCTATGGAAAAATAGTCATTTCGTTAAGCTTCTTTGGGGTGTGGGTGGTTGGTGGTGGGAATAAAGAGTCCATTGAGAGGAAACATATCAGTGAACACTTGCTGTGCCTATGTGGAGCAAGTTTCTAATTTTGAATGATTGTTTGCATCTTCAAGCTTAGGGACAACAGGGAATAAAGGAAAGGAGAAACTATGGTCTTTTTTGAGCTCAGGGGGCACCATACTTAGAAACTTCCTTAGGTAAAGTAAAAAAAAATTGTTGCCATAAGAATGTAAGAAAGTTATGTACAACCTAACTTTTAAGAAATGCAGTACACTAATTAATGTTGAATTGGGTATCCATTCTTACAGACAACTGTGTCTAGGGAAGGAGAAAAAGGTTTCTAAAGGAGAATGTTTTGCTGGTCCCCAAACAGCTATGTCCTAAGAGAGTGAAAAATCAAGAATATATCTCTGCTTTTTGCTATAACTTTATCTGAATATAAGGTATTAAAATATTAATGTGTTTTTCAGTGTGTCGTGTTGTGTCCTGTTTGGGGTTTTTTATATATGTCCTAATCTGACATGCTTTTCTATTTTCATTATCACCATCCTTCTCTAGGGTCTTATTGCAATCTAGGTCTGAATAATTTGTACTATATTTATTCAGTTATTAAACATTTATTAAGTACCTGTGTAGCAAGAGGCTAGGTCAATTCACCTCTCTGTGCTCTAGGCAACTCTTGCTACAGAGATGGTGCCAACTGCATTGGTAAAGGGAGTTTCCCCCCTTGCCAGTTCCCTATGCCAATGAAATCATTATCCAGGCCCTATTATAGAAGTGAGCTTGAGAGGTTATTGTTCAATTTTCAGCCTGAAAATTTATATGTCAGAAATAGACCCATGCTTCAAATGAGGGTTTGATTTATTTTTTTGTTGATTGTGTAGATTTAAGAAAATGATCAAGTGTGAATAATGCAGATTAAACTTAAAAGCTTTTGGGCTTTTTAGTTTTTCCTGGAAAGCCAGTTGTTAAACATTTACCCATACACCCCTCCCAGCCTCAGGTAGAGGCATGTATTACTCATTTCACTAGATCCTGGGGTGACAAAATCAAAAATGATGTGGTCTAATAAGCCAAAGTTCTCTCTCCCTCTCTCAATCTTTTCAGTTGCTAATCCTCTCACAACAGTTGCTATTTTGCAATAACTCTTCTGTGTACTTGTTTCTCCCCAGTAGCTGGGAAGCTCCTTTGGGGGCAGAGATCATATCATTTTTGTCTCTGTATCCCCAGATCTAGGCCAATGAGTAGTATATGCCTCTACCAAGGAGGGAATACATTCTCTGTGTGAGGGGCAGCTTATGGAAAGACAAATGGGAGCTGGAAGTCCCTTTGTGATGAACTACAAGAAGGCCAATTTGCCTGGAATGTGGAACCTACTCATGATTATCATTGATGTTGTGTTTATTGCCTCACTGTTACACATACGAAGGAGAGAAATGGGCAGCAATCCTGGTAAAGTCATTTGGAGCTGGATTATGGGCTTTCAAAGCTGAACAGAAGAGTATATATTTTATCCTTAGAGAAAAGGAGCTATAGCTGATTCTCAAAAAAGAGTATGGTCCAGATTAGTATTTTAGGGATAGGAAATGGACCTGTGATTTCACTGGTAGAGTTGATTTCTGAGTGAAGAAGAAATTTTTGTACTGAGGTTCTTACCTTCTCTGCAACGTATACTCTTTTTTTCTTAAATTTTTAAAAATTTTCTTTTCTTTTCAATTTATGAAATAAAACAAGCATGTCAATAACATAGTATAAAAAGATTATTACATATGAAACTTCAAATCTATTATGTACAATCTGCTATGCCTTTTACATATAACACAAACCTATCATGTACTTTTTTAAAAAGTTGCCTAGAGAACTGAAAGGTTGTAACTTATTCAGGGTCATATAGCAAGTATGTGGCAGAGGTCTAGACTTGAACCCAGGTCTTGATGGCTTTGTAGTCAGTTCTCTTTCCATTAATCTATAATTCATGGAGGATGGATATAAGAGGAGAGGAGGGAGGAGGAGGAGGAGTAGGAGAGAGAGAGAGATATGAAGGACTAGTTATGGGTCTATTGTAATAATTCAGGTGAAAGGTTATAAGGCCCTGAATTAAGACAGTTCTAATAAGAATGAGAAAAAAAGAAGTAAATGTAAGAAATGTTGATCTGAGGAGTTATGGAGAGGGAAGAATTGAGGATGAGTGGAGGTTGCAAACCTGGGTGATTTAAAAAAATGTTGATGACTTCAAAAGAAATAAGAAACTTAGAAGACATCCAGCTGATGATGTCCAATAGATAGTTGGCGATATAGGAATGGAGTTCAAATGAGACACTGAGGAAACACCTACAACACACATATGTATTTATGTATACATGCATATGTATTAGAGACACACTCTATATTTTAAGCAAACCTGTGTCATTTTGCAGCCTTCTGTATACACAAAGGGAGATGTGATTCTTAATTTATGAAGTGAATGACAAGAATTGACTTTCCGTACATTCCATAAAGGACCTACTAGTTTGATATCATACACTTTGGGGAAAAGATGTGTGGTTTCAGAGACCTTCTTCAGAGACATGATGAAAAACACATTTTCATCCTTCATTGAAGATGAAAACAGCATCAAGGTTAGCTCCTGCACTGATGGCAAATTATTTAATTTGAAAAGGCTACAAGCCAAGACTAAAGTGGAGGCAAAGTTGGTTCGTGATTTTTTATTCCCAAATGATTGCACACTCAATGCAGCCTCTGAGGCTGAGATGTAGCACAATATGGATTGATTCTCTGCTGCTTGTGCTAATTTTGGCCTAACGATTAACACCAAGAAAATGCAGGTTCTCCACCAGCCAGCACCACACTGTCCACATGTGGAACCATCAGTTACAGCAAAGGGAGAAATATTGAATGCTATGGATAAATTCACTTACCTTGGCAGTATCCTTTCCAGGGATGTACATATAGGTGACGAGTTTGATGCATGCATTGTTAGAGCTAGCTTAGTGTTTGAAAGGCTCCCAAGGAAAATGTAGGAGAAAAGAGGTATTAGACTACTTTCCAAACTGAAGGTCTACAGAGCTATTGTGCTGACCTCATTGTTGTATGTCTATTTAATATTAGTTATCCTATATTATTTTATCTCCCCTACTAGAATATAAATTCCAAGAGATATTAATGCTTTCCCTGATTCTGCCTCCTCGCTATTCCTTGCATAAAGACATACCACCTTCTTAACTCCTAGCTGTCCTCCATGCCTGGAATTTTCTCCCTCCTCATCTCTGACTACTGGCTTCTCTGGCATTCTCCAAGATATTACCTTCTACACAAGAAGTCTTTCTTGATCTCCTTTGATGCCTAGTACCTTTCCTCTGTTGATTATCTCCAATTTATCCTGTATATATCTTGTTTATATATAGTTGTTTGCACAGTCTCTCCCATTTTGAATATGAATATCTGGAGAATAGGGACTAGTTTGTTTTTGTTTTGTTTTATTTTTGCCTTTTTATTCCCAGTGCTTAGCACAATCTCTGGAACAGAATACGTGCTTAATAAATGCTTGTTGACTTAATTTGTTGACTGATCTGTCCTCCCTATCCTAATTCCCCAATTTGATATCTCCTTGCTCAAATTTTCATAGTATTTATATTTCTCTTGTATATTTAAGGTTCCATTAAATATTAGTTGTTTGTGTACTGTTATATTTCTCCTTCTAGAATGTAAACTCCAAGAGGGTAAAGGTGCATTTTATTTGTTATTCTGTATTCCCCAGGAGAGCAGAGAATTCTGCATAATAAAATGTTTGTGGAATCATGGCAGATTTAAACCCATATAAATAAGCACCGTCATTATTTAAGCAGCTTTCCATAAAAATAAAAAAAATCCCTTTAGCTCTTGCTTGCCACAGCATGGTCTAGAAATGCACTTGCAGCAATATTTGCTAAAGCACCTAGACATCAGTGAGCTTATCAAAGGCCAGTTAGTTCCAACTTTTGATTCCTAGGTCCTGGCTCTGATAGTCAACTTTATCTATTAACGATGTAAAAACAAATATTTGCTGACATAGCCATGAAGGGAGCAATAAAATTACAGGTTATTCGCATACCTCATTTTAAAATTAGATTCGGCATATGAACACAGCTTCAGTGCTGATTTTGTTCAATTTGTTATAGGACATTCTGCATTGTTGACAATTCAATAGAATTAGTAACAGTATCATCATTAGCAAGTTGGGCTGCTTAGCATTTAGAGCACTTCACACATAAAGGGCACTTAACATGAAACTATTTATTGTGATATGAACAGATGGTTTAATGTTTCTGTAGCCTTCAGCAAATCAGACCACCCGTGGCTTTCTTCAGCCATGGGCTTTTAAAAATAATTGATGCAGGGCAATTTTCTAGTAAGACTGACTGGAGTACTTTCCCTCAAACCCTCTCCTTACTATCAGCATCCCCCACTGCATTGGTTTGTAGCTGACTGGGGTAACATTTTTTTCCCCCTGCCTGACATTCCCTGCTATCATAGATAAGTAATCACTGACATAAAAGAAGAGGAATGGGTTGAAATTTCATTATTAATGATTCCTTTGCTGTAGGAAAGCTATTCAGAAATGATTACTTTGGAAAATTGTTGTTTCCTGATTGGACATTTGCAGACACCAAAGAGGTAGTCCACTAGAACCAGTCAATAAAAAATATGAGAAAAACAAACAAAAAGAAAGCCCCCAAATAGAGAGCCCAAACCACATCCAACGAAGTAGTGTCTATGTTTATTTCAAAACATCCTAGAAAAGTAATCATGGCCCCATCAGAGGATTACATAATTGTTCTCTGGAAGAATTACAGGGACGAAAATCCTGCTTGCTCATCCTGAAAGTTATAAAAACTACATATAGAAAGCAAGTGAGCTCTTTTAAAATACAAACTTTTCTAGGATTTATGCTAGCACATGTGGATCTGCAGGACACTTTGTTTAGGCTCTGTTTTGTGAGTCTGCTTAGGAGGATAATGTGACCTTGGAGGCCCCTGAAAAGGAGGATTGGTCAGAAAAGATACTCATTTGCATATTCTAAACTATGTAACCTCTGGGGCTGGGCTCAGAAAAGGCACACTTGCCTGGGGCAGAGAAAACTGGTTACACAGCTGAGAGGGCTTACTGATGGCATGTATTTAACAAAGGGCAAGTATCTCTAGCCTTAACTCTTAGGAATGTTTCTGAGGGTTTAAAGTCTACAGCTATAGAGATTCTGCAGCTTGCTCTTCCTTCCTTCCTTTCCTTCCTTCCTTTCTTCCTCTCTCTCTGTCTCTCTGTCTCTGTCTCTCTCTGTCTCTCTCTCTCTCTCTCTGTCTCTCTCTCTCTCTCTCTCTCTCTCTCTCTCTCTCTCTCTTTCTGGAAGATGTCTCACAGGAAATTCAGGTTTCCCACTGTCGTTCTATGCAGGAGCAGACTAAGCTCTGTGTGGCTGCTATGGCTCCTGATTGCTAGGTTTCGCACAGAAACAGTAAATTACCACATCTATGAGGAAGAGACCCCGGGGACAGTCATTGGTGTCCTCTCTGAACACATTATGTTTGATACACCTGTTAAGGTTCCTAGAAATTTCCACCTGATGAAGCAGTTCAACAGCTCTCTGATCCGAGTGAGTGCGGCTGAAGGGCAGCTGACCGTCGGGGAGAGCAGCATTGACCGAGAGCTGCTTTGCCAGCAGTCTCCGCAGTGCATCCTGGCTTTCGACGTGGTCAGCTTCTCTCAGTTAATACATGTGGAAGTGGAGGTGAGAGACATCAATGACCACTCGCCACGCTTCCCAGCCTCCGAGATCCTTGTGCAGGTGTCCGAGGGCGTAGCTGTGGGCACCCACATTTCCTTGGAAGTGGCCGTGGACGAGGACGTGGGTTCCAATGCCCTCCAGAGCTTGCAATTAGTCGAGCCACACAACTCCTTTCTAGTGGAGCTGCAGACTCGAACTGATGGCGCCAAATACGCTGACCTGGTGCTTCTGCAGGAGCTGGACCGTGAGAGCCAGGCTACCTACAGCCTAGAGGTGGTGGCCCAGGACGGTGGAAACCCCCCGCGCTCCGCCACAGCCACCCTTAACGTTCGGGTGCTCGATGCCAATGACCACAGCCCAGCCTTCCCACACGGCTCTGTCACCGAGGTGGAGCTGGCGGAGGACGCTCCCGAGGGCTCCCTGCTACTCGACCTAGATGCCACCGACCCAGACGAAGGCCCCAACGGTGATGTAGTGTTCTCCTTCTGTGGCCGAACCTCGTCTGAGGCGCAGCTCCCTTTCCGCTTGGACCCGCGCTCAGGCCGCCTGACTCTGGCTGGTCTCGTGGACTATGAACAGAAGGACATCTACGAGCTGGACGTGATGGCTCAGGACCAAGGCCCAGGGCCTCGGGCGTCCACTTGCAAGGTCATCGTGCGCATCCGGGACGTGAACGACAACGCGCCGGACATAACCATCACCCCACTGGCAGTGGCCATGACCGCCGCCTCCGATTCCTTCAGCTCCTTCGCTGCCCCTCTCTCGGCCTCCTCTGCAGGGCTGGGAGGCCTAGAGCCTGGCGTGGTCTCACTCATCCCGGAGGGCGCAGCTCAAGATAGCCTCGTGGCTCTGGTCAGCACCTCGGACAGGGATTCGGGCTCCAATGGACAGGTGCGTTGCGCCCTCTATGGACATGAGCACTTCCGACTGCAGCCGGCCTACGCAGGCAGCTACCTAGTGGTGACCGCGGCGCCCCTGGACCGAGAGCGCATCGCTGAGTACAACCTGACCCTGGTGGCCGAGGACCGCGGCTCCCCTCCGCTGCGCACTGTGAAGCCCTACTCGGTGCTCGTGGGAGACGAGAACGACAACGCTCCGCTCTTCGCACTTCCCGTCTACGAAGTGTCGGTGACCGAGAACAACCCTCCGGGGGCCTACCTTACCACCGTGGTTGCTCGGGACCCAGACTTAGGCCGTAACCGCAAGGTGACCTATCGACTGTTAGAGGCCGAAGTAGGTCGGGGCGGAGGACTGGTCTCCACCTACGTCTCGGTGGACTCAGGCACTGGGGTACTGAGGGCTCAGAGGCGCTTTGACCGCGAGGCGCTGGCTAGACTGGAAGTGGGTCTGGAGGCGCACGACTGTGGCTCTCCAGCCCGGTGGGGCCGAACCGTAGTGCGGCTGGTGGTGGAGGACCAGAACGATCACGCTCCCAAGGTGACTTCCCCATTGCTTTCCAATGGCTCGGCTAGCGTGCCGCTGCCCCACGGGGCACCTCCAGGTTTCCTGGTCACCCAGGTGTGGGCCCGCGACGAGGACGAGGGTCCCAACGCCGAGCTGACTTACATTCTCACCTACAGCGACGGCGGACCCGGACTACTGGCGCTGCACCCTCACACCGGCGAGCTGTCACTGCGGCAGCAGGTGTCGCCTTGGCCCATCGACCCTCTCACCGTGGTGGTCACAGTGAGGGACAGCGGGCGGCCGTCTCTTTCCTGCACAGCCACCCTGTCCTTGGTCCCCGCGCCGGCTTCTCCGCCTGGCGGAAATGTGATGTTGGTGCCACCTCCACCCCTGCCACTGCCCTCTCGAGAGGAGCAGGCTGGAGCGCAGCAGGGGCGGCTGCAGAGGGGTTCCGGATGGAGTCCTGACCTCTCCACTATATTCATTGGGGTGCTGGCCAGTGGCTGCGGGCTGCTACTTGTGGCCATCGTCACGGTGACCTCGTCGTGCCAGGGTAAGGGCCTGGTCGGGAGGAAGGCGTTTTTCAAGTGCGGCACGAGATCAGGACTGGCCAGAGAAGACAGCTGGACATTCGGCAGCCGAAGGTCTCCTGGAGGGTCGGATAGTAACGACTTTGAGAGCCTCGAAGAGTCCTACCGTCTTTCTGTCACAGACGAAGTAGAGGAGGAGGAGGAGGAAGAGGATGAGGAGGATGCTTTCAGCACACATCATTCGAGGGACAGCGGGGTGTCCCTTTCTCCCTCATCTCGAGAGAGGAATGAGACTCCCAAGTCCAAGGTACCCCACTCCCCAGTCTTAGGAATTCTAGGAACCCCTAGGAACCTTTACCACAAGAATTCTGACAGTGCCTGCTGAAGTTTGAGTTTCTGCAGGGCATTTTAGTTTGCTAATCCTAGGGGTAGAGGTGATACAGATTTGATGATTTTATATTGTTGTAGGCACAAATATGTTTATGTGCTGTGTGCATTGTCCCTATAGTTCAGCTTTAACACAGCCACAATGAAGAGTTTAAATGATGTCTTTGGGAAGAGTTTCATATGACTGATTGGTGTGTCTGCTGTGTGGGTTTTGATATTTAAGGGTGAAAAATTATTAACTGCTACTTTCACCTCACCTCTCTTTAATAGGGTTCAATCTCAGCTCCTTTTCATTCCACATCTCTGTGGCAAGAGGATAAATCCGCTTCAAGTTTAGGGTAATTTCAGAATATTTATTGTTATGTATCAGCAATATGCTTGACTTTTTTATGTTTAACATTTTTATGTGTAACCAAAGTAATTTCTTCTTTTTGACTTCCAGTACCCATTCAAGACCAGATGAATCCAGTGTGAAGGACAGTGGGAAAGGAGGCAGTGAATGTAATGATAGTGATGCTGATATTAGTGGAGAAGGGGTCAAGAAAGCATCCCTTCAGATGGCTGAAAAGCAAGTTGGTAAGTGTGTACTGCCTAACTATGGAGACCTCCCCACCCCGCAGCATCCTCTTCATGTGTCTGCACTAAGACTAAAAGAGCAAAATTTAGCAAGTGGTCACAAATGTGACATTAAAGGAAGGCTCTTGCTGACTCCTGCTGGCTCAAAAAGGAGAAACTCTGAAACTCAGTGTGTCATGATAATTGATACTGTTTTACATTATGATGCTGACAAAATGTCAAGCATATCAGGAGCTGAATTTGACTGTACACGTGAGAGTCTCAGAAAGGAATTTCTGGGAATTCAGTTAGGTTGGAACACCACTTTCAGTATGCAAAAAACTCCAAATGCTATTTTTAGCAGCACAATATAAGGGGACTACTACTTCTTGTTCTCTGGATATTATATTCTTCTATTAATGTAGTCTAAGATTATACTGGCTTCTTAAGCAGCTGAATTAGATTGTTTTACTGCATGGAAGATTTTAGTGTTACCTGAGAAGTTGACTTTCATTAAGAATGTGTTCCTCCAGACTGTTTATAAAAAATGACATAAGATTGTTTCAAGAACCAATCCCTGGGAGAAGTACCTGTTATCCCTATCCTTTACTGTCATTTGTTTTTAAGTCAGTTTCCCATCTTGGATGATATTCTCTTCAGTTCCAGTACATCAAAGTGTTGTAGATTAAGTATGTCACAAATGGTTAAATGGAATCAAAATAATGCATAACAAGTCTTAAAGAGAACATTTTCTTGGAAATAATTAGAGATTGAATCTGTGACTTGATTGACAATATTTCACTGAAAATTATTATAATATTATTCCCTTCATTGAATCCAAGACAGAGCATAGCAATAGCCAGGGGTGGAATGGCTCCTATGTTCTCAAACTATTTCTCTCTTTCCAGAATACAGGCCTCCCTTGTAGGCAAGTTGAGTAATTGTTGCTTGGGAGTGAAGTTCCTTGGTCAGTCTTGATGTTAGTGATTGTCTCTCTCCAATCCCACAGAGTCTATTTATAGAGAGCTACACATCTCTCCCTAGAACAGGTGATTTCTGGCTCTTCAGCAAATTATACTGTGAGTCTCATTGTTTATCCGCACGTGTTGATGCTTGTCTCCATTCCTGTGGCTTCAGTGAGGTGCAAGGATGCCCCGGGATGTATAGTATGTATAGACGGTAATGTCTGAATGCTCCAATTCCCATATTCATTTTTTTCTGAAGGAATAGGAGTGAGACACAAAGGTTGTGTGCCTACTACTCTTTGACACTCAACTATAGTATTAACATAATCAGCATGTATTTTATGACTGGATACAAAAGATTAATATAATAATAGTAGCTAGAATTAATTTGCCATTAGTTTAAAGTTTGGTGAATGCTTTATAAATACTATAACATTTAATCTTCACAACAACTCTGGCAGGTGCTATTATTATCCCTTTTTTACAGATGAGAAAAGTGAGGCAGAGAGAGGTCAAGTGACCTACCAAATAGCTAGTAAGTACCTGAGGTTAGATTTGAACTCAGGTCTTTATGACTCCAGATCCAATGCTCTATCCATTATGCCACCTACCTGCATCTAAATATCAACACTCATCCTCCAAACATTAATCTCTGATTGAGTTTACTATACTAGTTATACTCCATTAATTAGAAACCATTTGAACTGGATAATAAATGCTTACACTTAGAATTTCTTCATCTTTACAACCATCATCATGCTAATTGTCTAAAATATGCTTACTGCAATGATTTCCTCACTAGTGCTTCTCTCTCTCTCTCAACTTACCTTTCACCAGCAGAGCAATCTTTTTATCACTCTTAGTCACCATCCCTGTCCCACCCCAGTCAATCATCCTTCACTTATATGTTCAAGCTAATCATTTGTATTTATGATCATTCTAACTTCCCCCTTTCCTCTGGTGGGTCAGGCTTCTTGAATCAATTACTTATCATTTTCCCTTTGTCACTAACAATTCCATCTATGAGTCCCTGTGCTCCCTAAGTCAGTCCTATAGCATATCTTAACATTTATTTTCATTTTTCAAATGTTTTCTAAACTTTAACTTTATTAAAGTCTCCTAATATCATGGGATTCTGCCTAATGGTGGTGGAGCCATTTCACATTCTTTATGACTATCCTGTACTGAACTTTAAATAAGATTGTTTGAATTCTTTACTTTATGTTACTGCATCATATGTCACATTCACCTGTAAAATTGCTTTAGCTGGACAACTGAAAAAAATGACAAATGAGTGTAAAGCTTTGAACAGATAGAGATGTGGAAAGCTGCTGTAGGCACTGCATTTATTTTTTACGTCAAAGTCCAGATACATAGCAATAAGAGATATGAAAGCATGGATAAATAAAATCTGAGTACAAACTCCAAACCTTATTTTAGCTAATGGTTTCAACCTTTTTGTTCCATGCTATATTTATCAGCTATGTTAACAAATAGAAGTGATTAATTTGACTTTTACTTTCATTTATTTCTTTAGCATACTCCCAAGTTAGAGGGTGTAGGGAGGCCAGAAGAGGAAAAAGAAGAAATAAAAAAGGCTAGAAAACTGGTTCCTTAATAACAAAGCGTTGATTATATTTCTAACATATTGCTGTACAACATTCTAGTATGATCCCCTCACTACAAATGCTTAAAAATAGCCCAACTCTTCCTTTTTTATTCCTAAGGTCTTCAAAGAAGTATGGCAAGAAGAACTTTTAAGGATCTCCAAAGATCCTTTTTAATCTGGGAATCCCAAACAAGCAAGAATCTTTCATCACACTATGGCAATGCCTTTAGGATTGCATTTTCTTCAAGTGTCATCCATCAGCACCATTCTCAGCTGGGGAATACTAATTTTCATACAGAAGACTCTAAACTAAAGGAGTATTATTATCAAGTTAGTGCACCCCAGAGTGAAAGTCTGCCAAGTGTGTATGACAGAGCCCCAAACAGTGGGACAATCATGTTACCGTCTACTCCATTAAGACAGTATAATGGACTAAATCATATCCCAGAGAACACTTTACCTTTGTATACCTTTGAAATAAGCACATCATTCTGAAACACCAAAGGATGTAGAGGAAAAAACATGGAAATGCATATATTTCTGTGTTTGTGATAATTTCTCAAGACAAGTTGTATAAAAAAAACCTTTGATTTTCTGAAGGTTTCTTTAAGTTATGAAAACATCAATGTTGGGGATCCATTGTGGATCCCAAGTATTTTACCAAAGATTCTTATTGAGAGTAATATTAGAAAAAGTAGTATTTGTGGTTACAGATGTAAAGATCGTAAGATGTATTTTATATATTGGCACAATTGATAGATGTAAATAAAAAGAGTAGTTCTCAGTGTTTATTTCTACTTCAAGGTTTAGGTGATTCAGTTATTAAGCTAACTCAACTTCAAAATAATGTAAAACTGGGAAGAGTTCTCATGAACTACTTGGTTCTCTCCTTCAAGGTAGCTTGAGAAGATCCAGAACAACTTCTGTGGTTTAGAATTGAAGGCACATTTCATTGCTTGGGAGCATTGATAGGTTTGGATACTGGGACAGAGATTGTCCTCTGCCCATGGCTTTCTCTTTTTCTTCTAGTTAGCAATAATTAATTCAGCTATTCCCAGTGAAATACACATAATTTTGTATACTGTATGGTACACAATTCTGTATAATTTATATATGGAAATTGTATGGTATAGTTTCTCAGAGACTTTCTTCAAACAATATAGTTAAAAGAAGATATCTGATAATTTGTTGTTCTCCTTAGGCTTGAGTAGCTTCCAATAGGTTGTCAATCTTAACTTCTACCACTTTAAATCCAAATTCAAAGTAATCGTAACTTCAATTTAAATTACCAAAATATCTACTCATCTTTATTCCTATAGCTTATCAACAAATGTTCCTTTATTCATCAAAGTCAGTCCTTGGTGGTAAATCAGTAAATGTATTTAACTCTGTCCAGCGGCTTACATGTCCTTTGTAGTACTTCAGTAACTACTTTCTTGCTTGTTGTTATTGTCTTATCTAACTCTATGTGACCCAAATTTGTGATTTTCTTGGCAAAGATACTGGAGTGATTTGCCATCTCCTTCTCCAGCTCAGGGTTAAGTGACTTGCTCAGGGTCACACAGCTAGTAAGCAATCTGAGGTTAGATTTGAACTCAGAAAGATGAATCTTCCTGACTTCAGGCCTTATCCACTGCACCACCTAGCTGCTAAGGTATAATAAATGGCAAAAGGGTGTCCTGAAAGAGTCATATCTTTCAAAGTACCTAATTTACTACAATGGAGTGGCAGATATTAGAGAGATCAGACTTCAAGGAAGATGTACCTTGCTTTGCAGAATATTTTCCTAAATCATTGTGTGCTTGCTGATTAAATCCCTTTCTTCCAGCGCTCACTGTAGCCCAAACATGCCTTGTGTATTTCTGCTTCTGGGACTTTGCTCATACAGGTTCTATTTATTTATTTTTGGGAAAAATAATCACATTTAAGATGTACTGAATGAGCCTGCTGTCTATTGGAATTGATTGGTGGGATCTTTAGTAAAACAAGGAATAGAAAGCTTTTTATTAATTTTGCAACCCTAGTTTTATTAGGCATACCTCTAATTCTGATGCTACTGTACCATAGCTTTGCAATCTCTAGTAGTCTGTGTTTAATAAAATGCAAGTTTTGCTTTATTTTCCTAACTACAATCTGTTTATCCCTGCTAAGTAGGTTTTTGATGCAATTGAAAACTGTTCTACAAACAATTGCTTAAGAAAAGCAAGGGAAGCTTTATATTTGTTCATCAAATAAGAGAGTATTTTTAATTACCAGTAAATCACTGACATTACCACTTAGGTAATGTTCTTAGTAGGTTCTGCCTGGAAACAAATAATGTTGATCTTTGACAGAACTGCTTTGTTCATTAAAATGAATGCAGAAGGAGTAGAGTTAACAATTGATTATTCATTTGCTTGTATACTGTAATTAGCAGAGGAGTACACCAATCAATTTTAAGCCCACTTCCCTATTCTATACACGCATGGGGATTGATTGCTGGCTTGAATTTGCTGAATAAAAAGTGAAGCTAACTAATTTCAATTTGTATTTCATTGAATAAATGTCATCTATTGATTTCTGTGACTGACTACTAGTGAGGCAATAGGTCATTCTTTGAAGGTGGCTTGGCACTATCACATTATATAATTTTATTTCATGTCTCTGTAAGAGGAAATGTTTAGATATATAGGAGGAAGAGCCTCAGCTTTTATTCCATCCTATCATACTCTTTCAACCTTTCAACCCTTTTAATCTCAATTTGTCCATTTCTGTTTATTACTAGTTTATCACTGCAATAGACGTGCAGTGATGCTGATATTGAAGGATGAGAAGAACACCCACTCAATAGGATGACCCTATCATATCAGGTTTTCATTGGATTTCTTACACTATAGTAGTTACATTTCAGAGGTCATGATTTAACCAATGAAACAAAGTAGGTCAAAGTGGATTTCTGTTGTCCGTTCATACATTTTTCTTAAGTTCAGGCCATGCTACCATTGTGGAATAGGTTTTATAAAAATTTTTTAAAGGCATTGAATCATTTTGCCCTAACAAAATGCGCAACCTTGACTTATTTCTAGTGGCTGCCATAAATTTCAAAAGTGATTTTATTTACATAAGAAAAGCATAGTCTTTAAGGAGAGGTACCACTTTTTCTCCTTCATTGTAGTTTCTTTCTCTTTTCCTTGTTTAAAGAATTAACCTGTCCTTCCATGTATCCAGCAACTGACATTTGTTAGCAACTATTGTGGGGTAGGCATATGGTGTGGTAGGCATACAGTGCCTATATACAGTAGGCACTGAACTTAGCCGAGGTGGGGAATATAAAAAAGAAATTGAAATAATCCTTGAACTTACATTCTAACAGACAAAATAATGTGTGTGTATGTGCATACAGAATGTTTGCATAGCATACATGGTATGTAGTTTTTGAAAGGGAGATTGAAATATTATATGGAATTAGGAAAGACTTCATGAATAAAGTTACCGAATTATATCAGACTTCTGAAGGAAACAATGGATTCCAATATGGACCTAAGAGAGAGGATATTCCAGGGATAGGGTATGATCTTTACAAAAGCAAAGAGATAGGATATAGAGAGTGATGCTGAGAAAGAGCAAGTGGACAAGGATGGTTGCACAGTCAAGTGTGTAGATGGGAATTATGTGTAAGAAGATTGGAAATGTAGGAAAGGGACAAGTTGTAAAGGGTTTTAAATGTTAGAAAGAGGATTTTGTATTTGATATTTGAGGTAACAGATAGCTGCTGAATTTGCTGAGTAAGTTAGTGATATAATCAAACCAGTACTTCAGGAAAATCAC
Organism: Phalanger gymnotis; assembly: GCA_028646595.1. Classification (NCBI taxonomy): domain Eukaryota; kingdom Metazoa; phylum Chordata; class Mammalia; order Diprotodontia; family Phalangeridae; genus Phalanger; species Phalanger gymnotis. The sequence continues at coordinate 72,678,825 of CM053626.1, forward strand.
TTTAGTGGCTGATGGCTGGACAAGGGAGGATAGATTGGAGTGGGGAGAGACTTGAGGCAGGGACAACAAAAAGGAAGCTTTTTCAGTAGTCCTTGAGAGAAGTAATGAGAGCTCGAACTAGGATAGTGATAGTGTGAGTAGAGAGGTCTATATGAGAGATAGAAATGACATTTCAATGTATTTGAATGTATTTGAATGTATTTGATTGAATGTATTTGAATGTATTTGATTGAATGTATTTGAAAGTGAGAATGGGGAATCAAGGCTAACACTAAGTTTTCAAACCTGAGTGACTTAAAGGATAATGGTGTTCTATGCAGTAAAAGTGGGATTTTGTGAAAACTACTTCCTCTGTGGTCAAAGAGAGAAGGTTCTCTTCATCTAGTGGTATAAATTTCTAGGAAATGTAGCTCCAGATAGCATGGCTTTATCCCATGATAGGAGAGACTGAAATCCCATCATGAAGAGATGTGCAACTGGATATTAGATTAGGAGAAGATACTGTGTGCGTGATTTAATTAAAAATGGAGAAAAATATCTTTAGTAAGCAGAAAAATATCTTTAGTAAGTCCCCCTGCCCACTGTTCCTTCTGTAGCCATGGCAGACTCTTGTGCAAGGACATACCAACGTTGAGAGGAGATGAATGATACAAGGATAGAGTCAAAAAATAACAGCTTGCTATGGCTAGTGTTGCATATTACAGAGTTCCACCATGGTGGCTGACGCTTTTGTCCACTGAGGCAGATTGGATAGCTGAAGCTAAAGCACGAGGCATGGCTAACCAATGGTGAACTTTCCTCTGACATCATGCAAATAGTTCAGTGGCTCTTCTTTCTTCCCTGGCCCCCCCTTTATGTCTAAGAACACAAATATCTAGAGTTTTCTGTTTCTAGAAATCATTTATTTGCTGTTTTAATTAATCCCAAAGCCAGTCAACTTCCTCAATGTAGGCTTTATTATCTGTGAAGAAGGTAGAAAGAAAATGCACGTTACATATGTAGAGAGTTAAAAAAGACAGAGGTTCAAACCTTCTGTATAAAGTGCCATGTTTCCATTCTAGCTGAGGGCTCCAAGACCAGAGCTAATCATATTAAAATTACTTCATTACTATTATTATTATTTTGGTAAATATTCCAAAGAAAACAAAGATAGGTCCATTTTTATTTTGGTCCTTAGGTGAAAGTAATCACCTTTGCTGTCTGGAAGCAGTCTGGATTTTCAGGTCATAATTCTTTCTTGTATTTGAAAGAACTAGAAGGGGCAGCTAGGTGGCACAGTGCATACAGCACTGACCCTGGAGTCAGGAGGACCTGAATTCAAATCCAGCCTCAGACGTTTGACACACTAGCTATGTGACCTTGGACAAGTCACTTAACCCCAATTGCCCTGCCTTACCCCCTGCAAAAAAGAAAGAACTAGAAGATAGGAATTGCCTAATAAAAGGAAAAAAAAGAATGCCTGGAACTGGGCAATAATGCCCACATTCTAAGAATTGGGACTAGAGTAGAGATCAAGTACATTTTCTACAGTACAAAGGGTATAATGGAAAAATTCAGAAATGGGATGGATTTGGGGCAAAGCATAATGAGTCCTGCTTTAGCCATGTTGACTTTGCTCTACCGAAGGGATAGATAAGTATCAAGGAGTAGAGGATTTAACACAACAATGGTAAATGTTACAGAGAGGTCAAGAAGGATGATTACCAAAAATTGATCACTCATAACTTTACAATAGAGAGCAGTTCCAATTGAGTGATGTGTTGCAAGTCAAAGTGCAGAGGATTTAGAAGAGAGTGACAAGAGAGACAGTAAAGGCACCATGTTTCCCCTTACTCTCCTTTATGTGCATGAATTTATTCCATCCTCTTACTTTTTACATTTGGTGATATGTGTCCCCATCTGTTCTGGGTGAATAGGATTAACCATTTTTATGACAAATTTTGCAAGTGGGTTAGCATTCATGATTCAGCTGACCTGAACATGGTAATATTTTGTAATATCCTCATATAAGAGGTGAAATTTAAATGTAAATACCATCACGGTGATCTTTACAGACTTTGAACAGTTTGATTACTTAGCCTCTTAACTATGTTTGAAGTCAATGGCAAGCTTGGTAAACAGATGGAGCAGTATAAACTGAGAAAGCAGAAACCAGGAATAATAAATACCCTGATCCAAGAGATAAACACTGAACAAATTTACAGTAGCCCTTTAAGAGAAAAACACCTTCCATCCCATCATAGCACTGCTTTGGCAAAAACGGAGATGGCCTCTTGTCATTGACAGAGGTTTATTGAGTACCCATGAGGGCAATGGCTGATACTAAATATGATGGAATCTACATTATTATTCTTGATTTCAGAGCACCATGCCATTTTCATACCCTGCTCCCCATGAAATAAGATAAATTTGGATTTTGTTATATTTCTGGAGAAGAATAACGTTTGCCCTTCTGGGTCCAGGCATCAGGAATCCCAAGGACATCTGATCTGACTGAATTACTTGATTAGGTTGTTGGATTCATTAGCAGGATGTATACAAAATTCCACCCAATGATCTGTCACTTTCTTTTATTGTCTGAATTCTTGTTGAACCTCAATCATTTGTCATACACGTTCTTGACAAAAATGACAGGTTTGGAACAAAGGGATGCTTTTTCTTTCTCCCTTGGTGGTATTGCCTTCAAGGCTTACTGCTATTCAGGGTCCTGTTGAGATTTTGATTAAAAAAGACAGATATGGTGCAACTTCCATTAATGTTCTATTTTTCCTGTAGCAAAATGTAGGCTCTTTCAACTTACCCGTGAGAATCTCGTTTTCCGTGTCTGTTGGCACATTCGATTTTGAATTTTACATAAAGTACTAGAAAATATTTAATCCTTGGAACAGGGGCTATAATCTCAGTTAGCCCTTACATTTTTCTCAGTTATTATGCAAATTCTCAGCCTTCCAAATCAAAAGTTCTATGTTGCTTAGGGAGAGGTTTAGATCAGCAGCTAGTTGGCATAATAGAGAGCTGGAGGAAGACCTGAGTTCAAACCCTTCCTCAGACAGTTACTTAGTTGTGTGATGCTGGGCAAGTCACTCAATGTCTCTTAGTCTCAGTTTCCCTATCTTTAAAATGTGTGTAATAATAGAACCTATTTCATAGGGTAGTTGTGAAGCTCAAACGAGATAACATATGTGAAGTGCTTTGAAAACCTTAAAGCATTATATAAATGCTAGCTATGATGATGATGATGATATTGATATGGATGTGAATAATTCCCTTATGCTTCGAAACATGACAATTATATCCTTTAAAAACTCAGTACTGCACACCTTCAAGAATCCTTCATCACTCCTATATCTCTGTGTTCCTTCAATATTTATGCATACTGTGCATACTGTCTGTACTGTACCCCATACATTTCTGCATTAAGAACTTTCTTAATGATTTATAGTTTGTTTACTTGTCTCTTAACTACACTTTAAATTCCTAGAGATCAGAAACTGTGCTTTTTGATTCTTGTTTTTATTCATAATTGTGTTTAATTTTTATTTTTCTCAATTACATGTAAAGTTATTTTAACATTTTTTAAAAAAAAATTTTGAGTTTTCAATTCTCTCCCTCTCTCCTCTCCCTCTCTTTGAGAATGCAAGCACTTTGATACAGGTTATATATGTGCAGTCACGCAAAATATTTCCATATTAGCTATGCTGTAAAAGAAAACACGACCAAAAAACCCCAAGAATAATAAAGACAGTAAAAAGGTATTCTTCAACCTTCATTCAGACTCCATCAGTTCTTTCTCTGGAGGTGGATAGCATTTTTCATCATAAGTCCTTTGGAATGGTCTTGGATCATTATATTGCTGAGAAGAGCTAACTCATTCACAGTTGATCATACAATATTGCTATTACTGTGAACAATGGTCTCCTGGTTCTGCTCATTTCACTTTACATTAGTTCATGAAGGTCTTCTCAGTTTTTCTGAAAGCATCCTGCTTGTCATCTTATAGCACAATAACATTCCATCAAAATCATACACCACAGTTTGTTTGTTCTCCTAGTCATTCTCCAATTGATGGACATCCCCTCAATTTCCAATTCTTTGCCTCAACAAATAGAGCTGCTAAAATATTTTTGTACATATAGGTCTTTTTTTCTTCTTCTTTGATCTTTTTTGGGTACAGACCTAATAGTTGTATTGCTGGGTTAAGGGTATGCACAGTTTTATAAGTCTTTGGGCATAGTTCCAAATTGCTCTCCAAAATGGTTAGATCAGTTCACAAATCTACCAATAGTGCATTAGTATTCCTGTTTTCCTGCATCCTTTCCAACATTTGTGATTTTCCTTTTCTTTCATATTGGCCAATCTGATACGTATGAGGCAGTACCTCAGAGTTGTTTTAATTCACATTTCTCTTATCAATAAAGATTTAGGGCATTTTATATGACTACAGATAGCTTTGATTTCTTCTTCTGAAAACATCCTGTTCATATACTTTGACCACTTACCAATTGTATAGTGACTTGTATTCTTTTAAGTTTGACTCAGTTCTCTATATATTTGGAAAATGAGGCTTTTTAGAGAAACTTGTTATAAAATTCCCCCTCCTTAGTTTCTTGCTTTCCTTCTAATCTTGGCTGAATTAGTTTTATTTGTGCAAAACCTTTTTAAATTTGATGTAATAAAAAAGATCCATTTAAAATCCTGTAATGCTCTTGTTTGGTCATATATTCTTCCATAATCCGTAAATCCGACTGGTAAAATATGCCATGCTCCCCTAATTTGCTTATGATATTATTCTTTATATGTAAATCATGTACCTATTTGATCTCTTGTTTTTATTCTTAACCTTTCCCCCAAAATGAGCATTTCCATTTGCATAACAGAGGACTGTCCATGAAACTGAGAATCTTTATTATATATAGCTTGATATTCCTTTAAAAGTATATAATAAAGTCAAATGCAATTTTCAAAGTTGTCCTGCTTGTCTATTATGTGACTCTTTTTGGTCTTCCTTCTGTTCTCTTCTGTTCATTTGAAAAAAAAATGCTTCCATGATCCTCTTGTCTGTTTTCTCATTTCTCTCGGTCTCTCTACCTCTTCCTCTCTCTTTCTCCTCCTTCTGCATCTAAATTCCCTCCCCCAAATAAGAAAAATAAAACAAGGTAAACACAAAATAATTTCGTTGAGAGGGTGTTACTAGACTGTGAGAATAAAGAGGTGGCATTTTTGAAGGAGGTGGCTCTCAAACTGAGCTTTCAACAGAGGAAGAGTTTCTAAAAAGTGAAAGTTCAGAGAATAAGTGTTCCAGGAACAGGTGACAGACAGCCTGTGCCATAAAAATAGCTAGCATTTCTATAGAGCTTTAAGGTTTGCAGAGCTCTTTACCTGTGTTATTATTTCATCTGCAAAGACATGAAGGTGGAAAATGGAATGTTCTGTATGAGAAATATGAACTAGGTCAGTTTGGCTGAAGCATAGAGTAGATGAGGGGAAGTAATATGTAATCCGATTACAAAGGAAGGCTAGAATCATACTGGGAAGGGCTTTAAAAAACCAACAGAAGAGTTTATTTTTATTTTAGAGTCGATAGGGAGCAACTAAAGCTTCTGGTATAGTGTATGTGTTGACATATATCAGTATTAAATACACACACACATACATACATATTATACGTTATATAAATATATAATCAGTATTGACAATATCAGTAATTTAATGACAGCAATTTCACAGCTATGTGTTGAATGAATTGAAGAGGAGAGAGACTAGTTATAAGTAGGCCAATTAGAAGTATTATAATAATCCTGGTGGGAAAGGTGATGAGAATCTGAACTAGTGTGGTTGTGGTGTAACTGGAGAGAAAAGGATGAATTTGAGACAGATTGAGAAAGTAGAAGCAAAGAGACTTTGTGACTGATTGGCTAGCGGAGGGGGAAGGGTGAATAAAGGTGAAGAGTGAAGTATGGCTCTGAGGTTGGGACCCTGAGTGATTGGAAGGATGCTTGTGTAGAAATAACGAAGTTAAGAGGGAATGATGGTTTTGGAGGAAAGACAATGATTTTAGTTTTGGATATGTTGGGTTTGAAATTTTTATGGGACTTCTAGGTGGAGGTTTCTAACAATTAATCAATCGATTAGTAAACATTGATTAAATACCTGCTGTGAATCAGGCAATTGGAGGTTGGGAAGTGATGCTACGGAGATAGATAGAAGTGGGAGATGTACTACTTAGGACTAATTTGCATAGAGATGATACTTGAATGTATGTGTGTGTGTGTGTATGTGTGTGTGTGTGAGATGAAATAACGAAAAGAGAGAATGTAGGCAAAGAGCAAGACTAGGCCTAGGATATTTGGGGGGAAATGATTTATTACATGTCAACATTTCAATAGCTTCTTTATCTTTTAAAAAGATTTCATCTTCTTGAGGGGAAAGATCATGTTTCCCTTTGATAATACTGTATTAGGAATACCAAAACAGTGTAGGCTACAACTTTGGCTACAGATTAGGACAAATCTAAATTACATCCCAGATAACTGAATAGGCCTCTTAATTTCCTTTGGGTACTCAAAAAATGAGCAATGAATTTGCACGCTTTACCACGGGGAATACATTAGAGACCTTATAGTACTCCCTTGCTAACACATTAACTAAAGTGGCAAAGTTAGAGTTGAAATGGTCATGTGAACTCTTCCAAGTGTAATGATCTGATCTTATATTCAACAAACATCAGCACTCCATGGCTATTGACCATTCATCCATATGAAGTGAATGGACCAAAATTTCCAGGTAATAAATTACAATACCTTTTCTAAGACACTAAATAATTGTCTAGGTCCCTGGAAGAGATCATTTAAATGCCAGAGATAAATATAACGTTAGTTCACAGACAGTATGTTTATGGTAGATGCTGTACTAGTTACATTCTTTGGCAACTATGCTCTATCAGTACTAAATCAATACAATGGAAATAGAAGAATGTGCTGGTAGTTGAATAACAGTTAGATACAAAGACTAATAGTATGAAGTATACCATATTTCAAAGTGATTTTAAAAATTATAAAATACCATGAAGCTGGTGGCAGATGTATTCTTACGATCAAGGGTAGGTGGTAGTATTATAAATAAATATAAAATAATTATCAAGACAATAAAATACAAGCTCTTTGAGGGCAGGAACTGTTTCACTTTTGTCTTATCAAGGGTTAAGTAAGTTATCTGGGAACATGGCCAGACAGCAAAAACACACCCAGATTCAGTCTCAGACTCTGGAGTCCTTCTTTGGTGACAAAGAAGACCAAAACATACAGTCAGATGAAGTTAACAAAGTCATAGAGCCTACAACAAAAACCTCCAAGAAAAACATGAACTGGTCTCAGTAAGGTAGTAGGTGCTCAATTAAATGGTGACTACTGGATGAAAGAATATAATGCACCCTTCCTTTCCAAGCTGATATGACATTCATGTTAGATAAGTAACTACC
>CM053626.1:72686801-72732587 GCA_028646595.1 Phalanger gymnotis
TATTTACAAGGCAAGCTGTTAGATATTAGGAAGACAAAATATGGAACAGTCCCGTTCCTCAAGGAGTTTGTGATCTATTAAGGAGGATATAACAGGAATAAAAGTAATGAGAGAAATGATTATTATTAAGCAATTATTAATATGGGGGGATCTAGGGTTTTTCCCTTTGTTTTTACTCCCTAGCTCTTCAAGGACATTTCTGACCTTGCCCAAAGAATCTATTTTATCTAGGTGGAACTTTTACTACACCATTGTTCATTGTTCATAGACTGGGTGAAGAATAAGCCCTTTTGTATCGATTGCCCTGAGGTGGGAAAAGTGGTCTGCCTTTGGATGAGTTTCTTTGTCCAAGAGTGACTTGATCAGTGTTATATCTCCCAGACCCTCATTAGAATAAGCCCATCTCTCATTATAACATTTATTCTCTCATTAATTGTTAACTAGTCAGAGTCGAATTGAATCTGTTGGGAATACCCGGTCTTCCAAGGCGTTTAACCACTAGATGTTCTCTAGAAGGCATTGAGAGAACCACTGACCTCGATTTATTGATTATATGCTAGCTGTAATTAATACATTGATTATTAATTACCCCAAAACTATGTCTCTTGGAGTTTTCATTAAAAACATTTCATTTCAAAAATCATTTCAACTCTATGATGCTCAGTTTTCCTATCTTTAAATGTGGGCTTTGGACCTTATAATTTCTAAGTTCCCTACCAGCTTTCTCATTATTCCAAAGGTCATAGGATAATAATATTATAGATTAGAATCTGGAAGGCACCTTGAGAGGTCTAATGTAATCTAATGCCTTCATTTTTTTGTAGATGAGGAAACTGAGGCCCAGAAAATTTAAGTGACATCTCTAAAGTCACACAGGCAGTAGAAATCAGAAAAGAAAAAAAAATTTTGATATAGATCACAGAATAACAAATTTTAAGAGTTGGATATAATCTCTCTGGTCATCTAAGTAGAGCCAGTGAGTTTTCTTAACCAAAATTCTGAAGCGTAGTGGAACCAACTCCTAACTAGGCATTAGATGCATTGGGGTTTTAGTTCTAGTCTTATCACTATTCAGTCAGATGTGTGAATGTAAGCCAGTAACTTACCTTTTGATTTCCTTATGAGCATGGCAGTAGATTAGATGGTCTGCTTTTCTTGTTTGTATTAAAATTTTGACAAAGATATCCTAATATATTCTTGCTTAGACTGCTCTGGTGACTATGCCAATGACATTCAAATGTAGCATAAAGGCAGTCAATAAGCATTCCTTTAGTACCTATCATGTACTAAGCAATGTGCTAAGCACTAAGGCTACAAAAAAGGGCAAAAGACAGTATCTGTTTTCAAGGAGCTTATAGCCTAATGGGGGAAACAACATGCAAACTATCTTTAAAGAAGACATATATAGTATAAATTGTAGATAATCAACAGAGGGACAGTGAAAGGGGAATCAGAAAAGGTTTCCTATAGGAGGTGGGATTATAACTGGTACTTGAAGGAATCCAGGGAAGCCAGGCTGAGATGATGAGGGAAGATGTTCTAGGCATGGCAGATAGAGAAAATGCTGGGGGTCGGGAGATGGAGTGTCCAACAAGAAGAATAGCAAAAGACCAATAATACTGGATCTCATAGTGCATGGCAGGGCATAAAATGTAAGAGAAGTGGAATGGTGGAGTACAGGATAGAGGTTATGATAGATGAATGGACTAGATAGGGGAGAGACTTGTGTCAGGGAATGAGCTATCAGGTTTAACCAAGAACATAAGAGAGAAGCAAGAGAAGTGGTGTTTGATATTTTTATCAGTGATTTGAATGAGGGTTTGTAGACTGAATGCTGATAAAATTTGTGAATACCGTAAGACCAAGAGAGATAACTAAACCCTGGATGTCAGCCAAGTTCTAGAAGATCTACGCTAAAACGTGTGGAGGCACATAATGAAATAGCATTTTATAGATAAAAATACAAAGTAATACTCTTAAAAAAAAAGAGTAAATAGTCAAAATATAAGTTGAGAGATAAGAGTAATGGTCAGATGATTTACCGTGGAAATAATTAATGGGGAGGGGGTCATTAATGTGACAGGGCAACCTAAAATTTAATATCTTAGGTAGCCCAAAGAAAGTTAAAATGTTCAGAATGAGTAAGGGTACAGCTCTATCCAGAAGTTATTTGGCCAGACAACATCTGGAATATTTTGTTCAGTTCTGGCTGCCATATTTCAAGACGAATATTGATAAACTCTGATATTGCCAGAAGAGCACAACCAGGATCACGATGGGACTGAACACAACACCATAATAAAATCTTTTGAAGAAACTGGGGATAGAAGAGATTTAGGTAGAAACTTGATAGGTCTCTTCAAATATTTGAAGGATCATCCTATGAAAGAAGTATTGGATTTGTTCTGTTTGGCCCCAGAGAACAAAAATAGAGACAATGAGTACAAGTGGCAAGAAAATAAATTTAGGTTCAATGTAAGGATAAACTTCCTAAAAGTTAGAGCTCCCTTAAAGTGGGATGAGCTGTATTTGGAAGTAGTAAATTTACCCATAACTAGAAGTCTTTAAGCAGCGGCAGATGACTGCTTGTCACATATGATCTAAAGCAAGGCTTCTTAAGCTTTTTCCACTCACGACTCCTTTTTGCTTTTGGGCAGCATGAGTTGGCTCTGTGTGGGTGTGACGGCATTCGCAGAGCAAAGTGCACATGCTGTGTGTTCAGAACCAAGGATGTAGTGAAGCTGTGTGATGCAACATGGGCAAGCGCTGCCAGAAATACCTTAGATTCATTGCGCATTTGATTTGTAATTAATTTTTGGTCGCTGCATGTTCAGAAACCATTTACTGTTGCCAAATTTTCCACAGCCCCATATGGGGCCTCAACCCACAGTTGAAGAAGCACTGATCTAAAGGATGGATTCTTTCCAACACTGATATCCTGAGATACTCTGGTATTTCTTTTTTCTCAATTTTAGAGAATGCTGAATTCTTTACTTATCAACTGATCATTTCAGTCTTGTTTAAAAATATCTAGAGTCACAGAATCATAATATATGAGAACTAGATGGAAGATCCCACTTGAAGGCCCAGCCTCATCTTTTCCCATTGTTGAGCTCCTCCTGGAGCCTCCATTTTGTGGAGGGGATCCAGCTGGCTCTCATTCCCCTTCCAACCTTCTTCCTGGCTTCTAGACTTTAAAATCATTCTCTTGTGCTGGGTATCTTAATACAGTTTTCAGCTCCCTTTTATGCGCTGTCTTCCACCATTAGAATGTAAGCTATTTGAAGGCCTGGACTGCCTATATTTGCCTATATTTATATCCCTGGTGTTTATCACAGTGCTTGCCACATAATAACCACTTAATAAGTCCTTCTTTTCCTCTCCCTTCCTCCCTTGTTCCTTCCTTCCTTCCTTCCTTTTTTCCTTCCTTCCCTCTTTCCTTCTTTCCTTCCTTCCTTCCTTCCTTCCTTCCTTCCTTCCTTCCTCCCTTCCTTTTTTCCTTCCTTCCTTCTGATCACTGAATTATGATCACTGAAACCTTGCAAGATATCTTGGGGTTAACAGGCTAGATTTCTTTCTTAAGGACTACATCTTAAACCCACTTCACTCTGGCTCTCATTGATTGGCCAACAATAGGTTCAAGCTCCACTTAGTGGTCATTCTTTGGGCTCTGATGGCTCAGGTTGAATGTAAATAGCAAGTGTTTCTGTTTTGGCCAGAAACCCTGAGGATCTTCCCCGCCCAGACTGATATTTTTTTTTGACTAGGTAAAAGAAGCCATTTTTCCCCTCAGTTCTTACCTAGTCTTAATCACCAAATGGGCTGGTCATTGCCTCAGTCAAACTGAGACCTGAGAAGGACCTTAGCTTAAAAAAGCCAAGGTCTCCCACAGCATCAAGGGCTATCTCCAATAGTCCTGATTTTTATCTTGCCACTGGACCCAGGTGGCTCCAAAGGAGAAGGTGAGGCTGGTGACTTTGCATAGCCCTTCCTCACTTAAATTCAATTCACTTGCAAGTTATGGCATCACTTTCCTGATGTCATGGTCCTCTTTGTGAAAGAAGGACAAACAACAACACTCCTTCCCTCCCTCCTTCCTTCCTTCCTTCCTTCCTTCCTTCCTTCCTTCCTTCCTTCCTTCCTTCTTTCCTTCCTTCCTTCTTTCCTTCCTACCTTCAAGGACTGTGTGCAAGTTTTCTTTCCTTAATGTTACTAAGGGTAGTGGAGGTAAAGTTAATGAAATGCCATTATCTCTTAAGCTGAAATATTTCAGAGCAACTAAACATGTTGTGATTCTTAATGCTAGACCTGATTCAGTGGCGAATAAATAAGTCTATTACTGGGCTTCTGTTTTGTTTTATTTTACTGTCAAATAAGGCACGCTATTTGCAAAAAAAAATGCTTCATAATATGGCAACTCCTCTAGAAGTGTGGATAAGGACAGGGAGAATGGTTATATTAAATTGTTCAGGTATATGAGGTTCTAAGCTGTAGGTGGTGATGAGCTATTTTTCATTTTGACTGAGGACAGCAGACTTGGTAAAATTTTTCTCCCAAGAAATCAGAGCAACTACGGATGTCATTTGAAGAATGTTCATAGAAATGCCTGCAAGGATGATAGGTGGCAAATTATTCCCTCCCCATTTTACAACTAGGTGAATTGATGTATGCAGAGGTTAAGTGACTTACCCAAGGTCAACGAGCAAAGCAATAGCTGAGTTAAATCTTCTTATTGGGCTTTATCCCCCAAACCAGAATAGCTTCTACTCCATTACCCCCTGGCCTTTTTCCATTAGATTGAAAACATCGACACGTAGAACAGACTGAAACAATTTTCTAAAATGCCATTAAAATTAAGAAGATACTTAAAAGGACACATGAGGAGCCACATTCAACAAGTACAGAAATAAATTAGAGATAGGAAAGTATTAAAACACCTGACCTGTGTGGGTATCTGAATAATATGCAAGATGATCTCATTCATTTAGTTCTAGCATTTGCTGTCCTAATCTGAAATATGAAAAATGTTCCCAAGGAGAAGAGAGAGAGCAGAAGGAGAACATCTTAATATACAGTGAAATATAAATTAAAAAGCTCTCTGAAGCTATTAGTAAAAGTACTGAAATACATTAGCAGGTGCAGAGGTTCGACTTTGGATGAATGTTCTTTGAAATCAGATTCATCACTGAAATTAATCCGAGAGGCGTCAAATCTGCAGGGAGTTAAAAACTGAAAAATGAGAAGACTTCATTGAAGTTCCAAATTGTATGGGGGATCAGAATTCATAATCCATTGTCATTGATAACTGGAGCACACAGTCATTTAAATGACTTACATCTTGGAAAAGGTGGGAGAATAACTCGAAATACCACTGCTTAGAGGAAAAAAGGCTGTTAGCTGGATGGATTTGGTTTCCTGCGAGCTGCTGAGATATCTAAATTTTCCCACAGAAAACAATAAGTATTATTGTTGCATTCATTAGCAAGGCTTATATATTTTGTCTAGACAGGGAAACTTGTCTACTCACTGGGAAAATATGCTAGAGTTTCCATTCTTATTCTCGAACCACACAACTGTATGCATTTAGTTGTACACACCCTTTTCAATTACCAGAGATTTTGGACATATGCTTAGGACCAAGTTTCTTGGCAATCATCCAAAGTGGAAACCATCAGTTTCACCAGTCAGTGAGCAGATTTCAATCAGAGGTTACATGTGTATATAGATATCGTCCTACAAGAAGTTCCTTTGTTGCATCTAGGCCTCAGAGGCTGCATTGAGTTCATAATTATCTGTGAACAAAATATCATGCACCAATTCTCCCCCCCCCCCACTTTAGTCTTGGCTTGTAGCCTTTTCAAGTTAAATAATTTACCTTCAGTGTGAACAAAATACTCCAGATGTGGTCTGGCTAAAAACTTTGATGCTGTTTTCATCGTCGTTGAAGATGTCTGATAACATAGCTGAAAACATTGTGCTAGGAAACATGGGAGAAAGCACACTGCCTTGCTTTACTCCATTGGTGACTAGGAAAGCGTGAGAGCATTGTCCGTTATCCAGAACCAACGCAAGCATGCTGTCACGAAACTGTCAAACAATACTGATGAATTTCTCAGGGCACCCAGATTTTGCCATAATTTTCCACAAACCCTCATGAGTGATGGCACCAAAGACCTGGGCAGATCAACACATGTTGTGTATTCTGCTCCTGGCCTATATCCTTGACTTATCAGGCAGCAAACATGTCAATCATTCCTTGGCCCTTTATGAAGTTACACTGGCTCTCGGGTAGATGACCATCTTCCAAGAGAGGCATCAGCCTAGTAAGGAGGACTCTGGCAAGAATCTTGCCAGCAATGACTAAGAGACCCTTCCTCCCACACCCCAACCTGTGATTATCACAGGATAACCTACTTCTTTTACCTTTATAGAGATAGACAATGGAGACCTCTCTGAGGCCTAGTGTAACAGTCTGGATTGATTCTCCGTTGCTTGTGCTAATTTTGGCCTAAGAATTAACACCAAGAAAACAGAGGTTCTCCACCAGCCAGCACTGTTCCATCCGGATGTGGAACTACTGGTTACAGCAAATGGAGAAATATTGAATGCTTTGAATAAGTTCTCTTACCTTGGCAGTATACTTTCCAGGGTTATATACATAGATGGTGAGGTTGATGCACCCATTGCCAGAGCTAGCTCATTGTTTAGGAAGTTCTGAAACAAAGTGTGGGACAGAAGAAGTATTAGACTGCCTACCAAACTGAAGGTCTACAGACCTGTTGTGCTCACCTCACTGTGAAACCTGGACAGTCTACCAGCACCATGCCAGGAAACTGAATTGCTTCTGTTAGAATCATCTAAGGAAGATTCCGAAGATCACCTGGCAAGTTAAGGTACTGGACACTGAGGTCCTTTCTCAAGCTGGACTGCCAAGCATTCACACTCTTCTGCAGAGAGCACGGCTCCAATGGACTGGACACAGTTGTTTGATTGCCAAACATACATTTGCCCAGAAGATTACTTTATAAAGAAGTCACACGAGGAAGACACCCACATGGAGTTCAGAAGAAGCAATACAAGGACACTCTCAAGGTCTCTCTGAAGGAGTTTGGAATCAATTGTGAGACATGGGAGATGCTGGCAAAGGACTGCCCAGCATGGTATGCCAATATCAAAGAAGGCACTGTGCTTTATGAGTGATGCAGAATTGCAGTAATTCCAAAGAAACAAAAGTTGTGCAAATTTAGAGACACCTCCACTCCAAATGTTCATGTGGACTATTTGTGCCCAACCTCTGGTAGAGCCTTCTGAGCTCATATTGGTCTGATCAGTCACAGTTGGACACACTGTAACTTGATTCTAACATAGTGATTTTCATTTTGTTCCTCTTCAAGAACAGATGACAACAACCAAGCAACCAATAAGAAGCTCCTTAAATGGTAGGGAAGATTTAGTATACATAACAAACTAAGTATATCTCTCCTCAAATAACCAGAGGAACATAAAATCATACATTTATAATGAGAAAGAAACTTTAAGGCCATCTCTTCCAACTCTGTAATTTTATGTACAAAGAAACTGAGGCCCAGAGAGGTCAGATGACTTCTCCAAGAAAACTGAGGTAGCTAGGTAATGCAATGGATAGGATGTTGGACTCGGAGTCAGAAAGACATGAGTTTGCACTTTGTCTTAGACATTTACTAGTTTTGTGACTGAGCCAGTCATTTAATATTCTTCAGTCTCCACTTCCTAATATGTAAAATAAAGATAATAATGGCATCTACATTCTAGGATTGTTGTAAGGGTAAAATGAAATAATATATGTAAAGTGCTTTGCAAACCTTAAAGTACATACATATAAATGCTTTATTATTGTTGTTGTTAAATAGCAGAGCCGGGGTTTGAACTCAGATTCTCTGACTCCAAATCCATGCCTTTTCAGTAATACTTTATTTACCTTTTCCAGAAAAAAGGGCATTGATTGGCAAAAAGCAAGTTTGCATCCTTCCTCCAGCATAGGCCGAGACGCCTATTTTGACAAGTCAATTGGATGAATGCGCATCTGAGATCAACGTAATTTCAAGGGCCTAGGCAGGCTACACCTTCGGCATATTGGCAGTCTGCTTGATTACCCAAAGGTAGATGAGGGAAAGTGATATAATCAGCTAATCAGAATTTGGAGCTGTGGCTCATACAGCTATCTGTGAGTGACAGTCATAACTGAAATGCCAACCTTCTTACTAACTTGACATCATGTATTCATAGAATAGTCACAGGGGCAGCCATCTGTGGTGGCTTTATATATCTAGAGGAGTCACAATCTTCCTGGTTTCCTCTTCTGTAAAATGAGGCACTTGTACTGATTGGTCTCTGAGGTCTTGAAAAACTCTAAATATATAATCCCATGGTTCCTAGAACTGGCTTTATCTTTATTTGACCTTCCATCGGACATGGGTTCTTAATGAAAGGGCAGTGGCCATAGGCAGAAGTGACAGGCTTCCATGCTGGAGGCCCAACTCCTCTGCTGGGTTCTTTTATTTAAGTTCCTGCGTCTATAGAAATATCTTGCCTCCCAGAGTTACTAGTCTTATTGACCTAGATTCCTGGCCTTTCCATGGAGTTAAATATTTCATAAGTCAGAATGGCCCCACTCACTTCCTACCCTACTTTTCTCACCCTTCATTTATCTATGATAATTACAATCATCTGATACTATTTAAAGCAGAGGTTCTTGACCTTTTTTGTGTCATGGATCTTTCTGGCAGTCTAGTGAAGTGAATGGATTCCTCAAAATAAAGTTTTATCTTGACTTTAAAATTGCAAATGGGGGGCAGCTAGGTGGCACAGTGAGTAGAGCACCAGCCCTGGAGTCAGGAGGACCTGAGTTCAAATCTGAACTCAGACACTTGACACATTTACTAGCTGTGTGACCTTGGGCAAGTCACTTAACCCCACTTGCCCTGCCCCCCCCCAAAAACAACTAAAATTGCAAATGAAGGAAATTCTAAGGGTGGTGAAAATAAAGATGTAATTTTTTTCCATCCAATTTCAGGGATCCCCTGAAATTTATCCACAGACCTCTTGGGACCGCAGATTAAATATACAACGTCAATCACCCAGAGCATTGTAAGAATAGAGTGTTTTGGTTAATCTGTCTAAGTTACTTGGACTTAACCAGAAATCCTGTTTTGTTCCAATCTTTATTGAAAAACTTTCAAAAAGGTAATTACTTATTAGGCCACTACCCTGCCTTAGTTATTGGTGGCAGTGAAATATGTTGAAACATTTGTGATGACTAAAGATATCAAAGTAATCAAAACAGTCATTTTGTGTATCAATGACAAATATATCACACTGTAGATTCAAGAGATATAGGATCTCAGGAAATACCCTGTAGCTCTTTTGCAGAGTAATAGGGAGGAGGATGATAATCTTCATAACATTCATAACTGTGGACTCTCAGGCTCCTAGATTTGGAAAGTGTGTCTATGGAGTCATTAAACTCTGGAAATGGAGCATAGACTTTGCTTATGGTTTACCAGTTTGACATCACATTGACATTGGCTTTGGAGGCTTCTGGGAAGGTGAGCCCCATCCTCCTTGGTCCATGAGAGAGGAAGATCAGATGGAAGAACTGAGTTGTAGATTGATTCTATTGCTTCTTTCCTGCTCTCTCACATGGATTTTGGTGCATTGTTTTTGTAGATTGGAGTGATCAGAGTTCTGAGGTATCAGAGGGACTGCTGAGTGTCAGCTGGTGAGACAATGCACTTCTAGATCCCCCTTTTTGTTTCTTGCTATTCCAGGTGAGGGAGCAATCCTCCATTACCTGTACAATTAATTTTAATTCTACTTCTCTAACTTTCTGATGTGGAAGGAGAGTTAAAATGGTGAGTTGATTATGTCCTTGCAGCTGGCAGCTTGAGCTGCCAGTTAGGTTTTGTCCAAATGAACTGTTCTCTCCAGGTCACAATTCTCCCTGCCCACCTCCACCCCCATTCCCATTGTTCACCATCCTTTCAGTGTTATCATTTAATTCTCTTAATAAAATGAAAAATGAAAATTTGGTGGCATCATGATTAGCAATTTAGGAAGTGGTTGAAGAGATGGCAAACATCCCTAGTTTAGTATGAAATGAGGGAGAGGTCTCCTGATCCTATTTGGGAAATCTCACAAGTAAGTAAGAGAGTTGTGCTGTGATTGCGCCCCTAGGCAAACACAAGTTGATCATCAACATAAGAGCCTACAAATACAACATAATATGGATACCCATAGAAATAAACTGAGATAAATCCCTGAGGCAAACATAAGTCTGACCAAGGCTAGCCTCTAGGGATGCTGATACTCCATGGAAGAAATCTAACACAATCTGGAACTCCCTTCTGGCCCCATATTTTGGGAGTGGAGGACATCTAATAGATGTGTGCAATAGAGTGATGTCCTTACCACTTGCAAGTGAAATGCTTGCCTTTCCATCCAATGTGAGAATTGGAATTCTTCTCCACCTGGACATCTTCCACCTCATGGGGGTGTTGTCTGCTATAGGGGGAGTTTAACCCTATTTCTAATAAAGGGGAATCAAAATTATGTAGTAAAATACTACTGGCTCTGCTCACAGTTTACAGTGTTTAAAAAAATTCCTCTAATAGCTCATAAAAACCAAGTAATTAAATTTATTCTCAGCATAAATATACTTTATTTAAATCTTTGTTCTCTTGCTTTAAACAGAATTGAATGTGCATTTTTGGTACCTTGATAGCATCAGCTCACTGCAGCCAAACATCACAGATACCACAGAGCAGAAAATGAAAACTGACATGCTGCTGATTAACGTTCCAGTAGGAATCCAATACATAGACTCATCCTATCTTTCATCATTGTGTCCAGTAGGACTGAAGCCTGCCTTATCACGGGGCTCCTAATAGACTGGAAGAAGGAGTAATGAACTTCTTCCATTAGGGGGCTTCTTAGCCTCAACATAGATGGATATGTTGGACAAAAGGGGGAAGGGAATAATGATTTAAATTTATATGGTGCCTACTACATGCCAGGCACTGTGCTAAGCACTTTACAAATACTGTCTCATTTGATCCGGCTGTTATCTCCACTTTACGAGCGAGGAAACTGAGGCAAAGAGAACTTAAATAACTTGCTCAGTATCACACAGCTGGTACATTTCTGAGGCTAGATTTGAACTCAAGTCTTCCTCATACCAGGCCCATGATCTATCCACTGTACAACCTAGTTGCTTCACAGGCTTCATTCTCTCTCTGGCATTTGAAAACCCTCTGTAGTTCTGTATGGAGAAGGAAATGGCAAACCATTCCAGTATCTTTGCCAAGAAAACCCCAAATGGGGTCACAAAGTGGGTGACATGTCTGAAATCGACTCAACAACAACAAGGTCTGTGCAGCAGTTTACATTTTTATGTATATCGCATGGCCAGAACATTTGCACTAATTCTGAGTTCCAGGGAAGTCCTCCTGCATGAGACAGCTATCCACTAAGTGCACAGTACTGAAATGAGCTGGGTTAGTAGTAGGGATATCCTGTGGTGGGGATTGGTTATAACATCTATACTCTAGGAGGCTCTTCTGCTGGGATACGTGCACCTGGAGACAACTGGGTTCCGGGATGGGTATGAGATAACATGTTGCTCATGTTTTATGTTAAAGAGGGTGCTTGAATAGGGTTAAGCAGGCAAACAAGATTCCTTCAGTCACTTCATTTTTGTCATTGTATCATTTTCCTTCCATTCCAATAGGTTTGGCTTGAGAATAAAATAGAAGCTCTTCGGTCTGACATTTAAAGCCCTCTACCATCTGGCTCCCAGACACCATTCCAGTCTTGTCATGTACACCCTCTGTGTCCAGTACAAAACTGGTCTGTTGGCTGTTTTCTGTATGCATAATTCTGCCTCTCATTTTTTCCCCTTTACAGAAGTGATCTCCTGTGTATGGAACATACATCCCTTTCTTAAACTCCGCCTTATATAACTCCTAACTTTCTTGAAAGCTTTGCTCAGGTGCCATCTTATCCACAAGGCCTTTCCTGATCCCCTCTACATGTTAGCACTCTCTCCTCTGAAAATGACTATGTATATAGCCTGGAATTTTTTACTTGTGCATTTAATAATAGATAACATTGATAGAATACTTTTGGGCAGCTAGGTGGTGCAATGGTTGGAGCATTGGGCTTGGAACCAGCAAGACTCATGTTAATATGTTCAAATCCAGCCTTAGACACTTACTAGCTGTGTGACCCTGGATCAATCACTTAACTCTCTTTGCCCTAGTTTCTTATATGTAAAATGAGCTAGAGAAGGAAATGGCAAACCACCCTTGTATATTTGCCAAGAATACCCTCAAAATGGGGTCATGAAAAGTTGAATATGACTGAAATGAATAGATGACAACATAGAATGCTTTAAAGTTTGCAAAGTGCTTTACAAATATTACCTCATTTTACCTGGGAAGGTAAAAGCTTATACCTGGCAGGTAGATGCATTACTATCCTCATTTTGCAGATATGGAAACTGAGGAGGATGAACATTGAGTGACTTACTGGAGTCACACTGCTAGTGTCTGAGGCTGGATTTGAACTCATCTTCTTGATTTCAGGTCTAGAAGTCTATCTATTGTGCTACCTGTTGTATCCTCTAAGTTAATTTTCACAGGATCATGCACAGAGTAAGCAATTAATAGATGGCACATTGGATTGAATACTTTAGACAGTTAAGGATATGTGCTGCCTTCCAACTAGCATATGGTCATTTCATGTTTTCATTAATGATTTCTCCATATTCTGTGCTATAGTGAGTGTAGCAACATGCAGTGTGTGCCATGATGTCAGGTGAAAAGAGAAGAACAATTTCAATTAATTTCTCTTGTTTCTGCTAGCACTATTACTGTATTATTACAGTCATAGATCAGGTTTTTCCAATTCAACAATTTTGGTTCCCACCAAACATTTTTGTTGTCGTTAGGTGTGTGTTTGTGTATTACAAAATGACCAAAAAGTCCATGAAACAGCAAATATTTATCAAGCAACTACAAAAATTCCCCCATTATGTCTGGAGCAGTACTTTGTTAAAAAGAACTTTTTCATGCCTTTGAAGATGCAGTGAGACTATTCAAAGGAAATGAGCATAAGACTAGCAAGTAGCAATAGCCCCAAACCAGGAAGACCCATACCTCTGAATTCAAAAGGAGACCACGTGAGACCCTTTCAAACAAAAAGAGGGATTGGAAGAGGAAGCCAGTTATGAAAGCATTATAGCTAATTCAAGCATAAGTTAACTATAATGCACATATTTTCAAATTATGCATTGGATCAGAAAGGAGAGCCTATACGTTAAGGTGAAGAACACAGTCCCATAAATGTCAAGAGCATTTCTGTGACACACACAATTTGTATAGACTCTGTAAAGAAATCTTAAAGCATTTTGATGATGCAGAATTCAGAATATCTATACATCCTTAGTTTCATTAAAAAAAAAGCCCAAGCATGAGCATACAAATACTCAAATGGGTTTATGAGTCTACAGATTAGGCAGTTGCCTCCAATGATGTAATGACTTGTCCATCCTGCGTGATTGTCTTCCATGCCCTCCTATAAATTTACTGGGGTGTGGGGGGGATTCACTTGAACAGAAAATCTGAATACCCCAATCACATACGCCCTAGGACAGAGGTGGGGAGCCTGAGGCCTCAAGGCAACTTATGGCCTTCTAGGGTCTTGGGTACAGTGTTTGGACTAAGTTCAAGCTTTATAGAACAAATCCTTTAATAAGGGGATTTGTTCTGTGAAGTTTGGATTCGGTCAAAGGGCCCCACTTGAGGACCTAGAGGGCCACATGTGGTTTTGAGGCCACTAGTTCCCCACCTGTGTATCAGTAATTAAGGTGAGGCTTTTTGCTCTTCTTCTCTTATGTGCCTTTAAGGATTCTGGCCTTTGTTTGAATGGGGCAGATAAAGTGGGATCTTGTCTCAGAATGTTTCTCAGCACTAAGACAATGTAATGGTAATCAGGGATGGACTTTTTGTTGTCTTCTCCTTTGGAATGCTGATGTAGTTAAGGACCTTTGGTGAGTCTTGTCTTTCAAATGCCAGCAAAATGGGATTTTTCACTTTTATTGGTTTGAGTGCATTGAGATAATCAAGTGCCCCAGGGCCCTGAGATCCAAGGTTGGCCTTTGACTTTTGGGGCACACTCGTGGAAGGAGTGTTGAGTGTTGAGAATCTGGGTAAGCTGTAACTACCCCCTGGATTTGCTAACCCAGACCCACTGGTTCTTCTCTGGTAACTATGAATTGTGATTTGGTCTATTTGTATTGTCTCTGTTGATATTTGCAATTTCTATTGTATTTTGCCTTGAAGTTCAGGGTGATGGCTTTTCCTCCTGAACTAAGTGAATGATATTTGTATGTTGGATTAAAGTGAGGTTGTTGATCCCTTAAAGTTACTTTCCTTAGTAAAGCAGATCAAAAGAATCTGTGTTGGTGGCCTTCTGTGTGCTGGTTGTTGTTGGTTTTACAGAGCCACAGTAGCTGCTACCAGATTGTTGCTGCACCACCCCTGCCCTAGAACATTACCAATTCGTGGTAGGTCAGTCTGTTGATTGACTCTTGACTAACGTAAGGGAAAGGGTTGCTCCTTTCTGTTTCCTCACTTGAATAACTATGTTGCAAGACCTAAGTACTCTGCTGTAGTCAGCTCCATAAAAATGTAGACAGAGCCAGGTAAATAGATGACAGACCAGTTCAAGTTCAAAAGGCATTGCTGTGGCATGAGTGAGCCTTGGTCTCTTTCTAATCATTACCTTCTGATTCTTGAAACAGATTCACTTCACCAAATCTAGAGAAAGAGAAGAGAGCTACACGGGAGTCCTATTGTAAGGTATTGGTAACGTATCCAGCTATCCTGCTGGTGTTAATGGTCTGGAGAGCTGAATGCTAACACCAGGCTGTCATACTGTACAGGTGAAAGTGAAAGACTGAAGGCCATTGAGCCCTGAAAATTTCTCTAATGTATCACAATTACAGGGACAACTGTGCTAAATAACTTCCCACTCATCTGCTGTGAAAACTTACAGTGTGTTCAATAGCCCTCAAAATTTTTATTTGGAACCTGTGGTGAGGTGGTCTGGTGGTTGTTACACTGAGCTCTAGTAGAATAAATATAGTCAAGCTGGTTCAGGACCTTAAGAGATTTTTTACTCTTTTGAAATGCACAGCTTTTAAAAGAGTTCTGGTGCCTCTTGGATTATTAAGGTCCATTGATTTTTTTTTCTCTGTGTTTAGCACTTTTAAAAAAGGAAGAAAGGGGCCGAAGATGACATAGGTATCCATATGGGCTGAATCAGGTCCAGTGCTTTCCTAACTACATTAATTATCCTAGGAAGCAGTTTGAATTTGGAGAGCTTTGCTCTGTTCAGAGGCCCCCATTCAGTGCTATACAGATGCATTATTAAATAGCCGAGTCGGCTTTGTACCAATGAAGAGAACCCACTTCAACCCAAACTGCAGTATTCTAACCCTGCTCCTGTAACCATACAACCCTGCCTTCCCTTATTGCCTCTGAGAACCCATAAACACAACGTACACCGCAGGGCTGTAACACCTCCATCACACCCCCATAACCCTTACTCCCCTCACTGCCTCTGATGACTAAGGCTTGGAAATGGAGAAGTGGAGTAGAAAACTAATTATTCTGCAGAAATACAATACAAAGCCATGAAATGTCTCACATCGTCATCAAGCATGCTGCTAACAAGCCCTAGCTTTAGGCTTTAGGAATAGGTGATAATGAGATGGTTGGCAGGAGGCAGCTTTCCAAGCACCTTGGCATTGGTTCTGAGCCCATAATGCTTTCACCCCTTCCATGGGGAGCTCAGATAATCACTGTTTTTTCCATTTTAAAGAGAGAAATTCTAATGATTATTTCTCTCTCTCAAAGACTGACACTATGGTTAATAAAGGCCTTTGAGACAAAGTTGAAGGAGTTGTTGTAGTGAAGACTGCACAAATAGGTATACTAAAGAATTAACAGGAGTCTCAGGAATTAGCTGTGTGTGGCTATATACACATGCATATACATATGTATATATATTTATATATAAAACATATAATAAAATATACATTTATTTCTCATATATATTTTTTTCTATATGTAATATATTAGGAAAGCATAGTCCCATTTTTTTCACTTTGTACATGCACAGGAAGAGGTTTCCTTTTATCTCAGGAAGTCCTATGTATTTTCTATTTATTGGGAGGGCAGCAAGGCCATCCTGCCTCAGAATGCTAAAAGATACCAGTAAACTTGAGGGTTACATGAACTTATATGCTTACTGGCTATCCCTTCTGGCATGGTTTGGCATCATGGAGATTTTCCCAACCTGTTTGGGGGGCAAATCCAAGTGGCTGCTAACATGTAGGTTTTCTTTCTCTTATTATTTTATACCTGAAGGGAAGGGAGCACCCTAAATTTACATTTTTAGGTATAAAGGAAATCGTGAAGTTCGTTATCCTTATAGGCAAAATTCTGCCTTGATTTATTCAAGTCAAATGGGTTGCCAGCTTACTCCTATGACTCTAGAGACTCACATAGCAAGTGAAGACTTCCCAGAGATGATCATTTTCCCAGAGAATGCACAAATAAGACATCCCTTCAGCAGTTATGCCTTGCAGCAAGCAACTGTGGGAAGTCTCACAAAACTCATACATAAGTTGAAAGAAGGAATAGAACTTTCACCATTGAGGGCATGGGACCTCCAGTGATCTCTTGGGTTTGTCTCAATCTGATGCACACAAAATGTATCCCAATAGTACTGAAATTGCTATGGATCTCTGTAAACAATGCAGCTGGTTTCAACAATCACCAACACGGGTCGAGTTCTGGCATTCCTCTTGATATGTGCTAGGGGTATAATTACTCCCTAGGGGTATAAT
Organism: Phalanger gymnotis; assembly: GCA_028646595.1. Taxonomy (NCBI): domain Eukaryota; kingdom Metazoa; phylum Chordata; class Mammalia; order Diprotodontia; family Phalangeridae; genus Phalanger; species Phalanger gymnotis. Next base: position 72,703,753 of record CM053626.1, read on the forward strand.
TACTAACAGCTGATCCTAGACTGTTGGTATGGATTTCCCTGCACCTGCATCCCTGCTTTTCACACTGACAGCTCCTATGTTGATGTGTGGGCATGTCTATCTTGAACTACGGACACCTTTTATTTACTAGTGTTTGTAGACAATGGCTCGGAGTAAATGCCAGGGTGCTGTGTTTGAGTTATGACTCTTACCCTGACTTGTTGTATATCTTTGATTAAAGTCATCTCATCTCTATTTACTTAAGTTTCTCTTATGTTAAAAAGGAAAAGCTAGTAGAGAATGTCATTGACCTATTCTGTAGTCTAGATATGAATTCATGACCTAGTAGATGATGCAAATGCTGGTTTTTTTTAAATGGTTGTTGCCCCAAGTATAGTAGTTGCTCCTATATTTAGGAACTAGCCAGATTGCTCTGGCCTACTTTTGAAAATAAACAATCAAATATACAGCCTTGATGACAGTCCCTGATCACAGAAATCATTAAAAAAACAGCAATTGTCACGGTGCTATTAAGGAGAGAGGAAACCCTCTGAGTGACAGATCTGCATCACTGTGGAAACTATAAAGCTCCAGAGGCCTTGCACAGAAAGAAAGATGCACCTGTTTTTTTCACAGGACTCTTTCATGTAGATGATTATTTACATTTCGTTAAAAATAATTGGAGAAATTTACAAACATTGCTTGCGAAAGCAGAGCTGTCAGGCATCCACAAGAGTGGATGGGAAAAGAAGAACATTTACCTAAAGCCCCAAATTGGGAGAAATTTTAATGTCGAGGCAAAAAATCAGGAGCGTGATGATTAAATGTGGAGAGCTGTCATCATGGCATTATATTAAAATAACTTGCCTCGAGCAACGGCACACATTTTCTCCCTTTAAATCTGTCATTTTTCAGGAGGCTGTGACTCCACTTGGCTGCACTGGGAGCTTTGTAGTCACAGCAGTTCTGGAGACTGGGCCACTTGAAATCCCTGTTTCTTGGGTGCTTGGGGATATGGAGCAAAGTGGGGCGGAGTGGGGTGAGCTGCTCATTAACCACTGAATGGCCACAGTGAGCGATTTGCCTTTCCATTTCTTTGTGGCTTAATGGGGCTCTGCACAATCTGATGGTCTAAGTAGAAGACTACCAAATGAATTATTTTCAACACTCTTCTTCAGACAGCGATGTCAGGCTCCAGGGCAGAACGAACTGCAGTTGTTTATGCAATCTATCGCTTAATAAGATGCGCAGCTTCGTGTTCCTGCCTGTAGTCATAATGCTTTTAATGATGTCCACGCTGTGTAGCTATTACATCCAATCTGTGTGGCAACAGCATGATGGGGAAGGGTTTAAATAAACTAAAGATGGAAGAGAGATGGCACGTCAGTAGCAAAGCCTCTGCATCTATCGAATCGAGCAGACGTTTCTCTTACTAGTCAATTCAATTCAATGAGCACTTTAAAAGTTGCTTTCTACGTGCAAGGCACTGGGAATATAAAGACAAAAATGAAATAGCTCCTGCCCTCGAGGTGCTTCCATTCTACTTGGGGGATTTAATGTGCACACAATTAAACATGAAGCATCTTCAAAGTAGTAGGAAATAATTCCAAGAGGCAGAGAAGGCTAATAACTGGGAGAATGAAACAAGTCCTTGTGGTTTTTTTGTTGTTCAGTCATTTCAGTCGTATATGACCCTTTGTGACCCCACTTTGGGTTTTCTTGGCAAAGATACTGGAGTGGTTTGCCATTTCCTTCTCCAGCTCATATTATATATGAGGAAACTGAGGCAAACAGGGTTAATTGACTTGCCCAGGGTCACACAGCTAGTAAGTATCTGAGGCCAGATTTGAAGTCAGGAAAATGAGTCTTTCTGTCTCTAGGCCTGGCACTCTATGCACTGTGCCACCTAGCTGCCCCAAGTACTTGTGTAGTAGGTGGCATCCAAACTGAGTGTTCAGGGTTCGAGATCTTTTGTAAGGACAGAGGTGAAGAGGGAGTGAATTCATTCATGGGGACCACTTGTGCAAAGGCATTTCTGGCTTTCTTGCTGTCTGCCTCAGTTTCCTTATATGTAAAATGTAGATAATAATAGCATGTTTATCCTAAGATTGTTGTGAGGATAAAATGAAATAGTATTTGTAGTGGGTTTTGTAAATTTTAAAGTAGTTCCTCCTTCTCTCCTTCTTCCTCCTTCTTTTCTTCTTCCTCCTCCTCTTCCTCCTTCTCCTGCTTCTCCTCCTCCTCCTCTTCCTCCTCCTTCTCCTCCTCTTTCTTCTTCTTCTTCTTTCCTTTCTTGCCTACTACTGCCTTCTAGAAATAAAGAAGATACTAAAGAAGTTGGCTTATTTGCCTAGCTAAATATTTGTTAACTATCATGGCTACATCTTTATGTTATGCTGAAATCTCACCTTATAAAGGAAGCCTTTCCAATTCCCTCTTAATTCTAGTTCCTCGCCTTTTTTGATTACTTCCAATCCTGAATAGGTGTTATTTGTATTTAGTTATTTGCATACTGTCTCTTCCATTAGACTCTGAGCTCCTTGACCGTTGGGAATGTCTTTTCGTTGTCTTTATATGGGCAGCAGTTAGTATAGTGCCTGGCACATAATAGGTGCTTAGTAAACATTTATTGTTTCACTATTCCTCTATTTCTTATTTCTGCATGTCTAGACTTACAGTTTTGTTGATGTAGGGAGCTCTCTGTGAGGAAACTCCTTCTGTCAATGAATATTGACTACCATTCTAAACTTGTATGTCTTACAAAGTTGTCTTAGTCAGACATTGAGAGATTAAGTAACCTGTCCAGGGTCACAAAGCCAGCAGGTGTCAGAGGCTGGATTTGAACACAGGCCTTTTTGACTCTGGGACCAGTTCTCTGTCCATGATGTGCATGCCACCTCTCTGATATAGAATTGGCCACTGATTATAAGGATACTCTTCATTTCTGCAGTTCTGTGGTTTACAAAGTGCTTTCATCAAAACATTCCCATATTGTGATGAAGTACCCCCAAAGGGAGACTGGCTAAGAATTGAAGCTGTCACCACTCTTAACTCTGCCATGCCCTTCACACAGGGCAGGGCATTCATCTGCACAAATAAGGAAAAAGCCAAAGGGCTTTTGGACAGGGGTTATACCAATATTGTTATTATTATTTTACCATTTTATAAGTAAGGAAACAGAGGCTCCAAGGTATTTAGAGATTTGCCAACATTCACCAAGCTCATCACGGTCACAATGAGGACTTGAATCCAGGTCATCAGATTGCTATATGCAGACCTTTCAATTGGTCTTATTCTCTCTAAGGATGTAGAGAAGAGTGAAATTTCAAGGAGTGATGTAAAGAGGACAGTAAGATTTAATGAGCCTTAAGGTAACTTGCAGAACCTCTTTCTACCTCTTGCTCTGGGAGACATAATAAAATCAATACTGCCATTGCTAATGGAAAAGGTGACTCAACCAATTCTCTTACTGGGAAACTCTTTTCACCAGCTTTGTGACTTCTCAGACCAAAACACCCCTCCCTACTCACCACTTCCTGCATATATTGTTTCTCCCATGAACAGACTAATGACGATGCATACTGTCCACCTCCAGAGAAAGAACTGCTATTGTTTGACTATAGACTGAAGCATACTGCTTTTCACTTTCTTTCTTTCATTCTTTTTCTTTTATTTGAGTCTTCTTCTACAAAATGACTAATATGGAAATGTTTTACATGATTGCACATGTATAACCTATATCTGTTGCTTACCATTTCAGAGAGGGGGAGGGTAGGGAGGGAGAGAGAGAGAAAATTTGGAACTCAAAACTTAAAACAAACAAATGTTAACAATTGTTTTAACATGTAATTAGCGAAAAATTTTATATACAATATGTATATATGTGTGTATACATACGTGTATGTATATGTATATATATTTTGTATATGTGTATGTGTGCATACATACATGTATATGTCATATATACATATATATACATATATATACATATACATACATACATATATATATATATATATATATATATATATATAGAGAGAGAGAGAGAGAGAGAGAGAGAGAGAGAGAGAGAGAGAGAGAATATTAGCTCCTTAAGGGCAAGGCTTGTCTCACTTCTGTATCTATATTCTTAGTGCAATGCTTTTCACATTGCAAGTATTTAATAAATGTTCTTCATTCATTCATTCAAGTAAAGTATTAAGGGGGAGGTATGAGCCCCCCTCCCTTTCTAAAATGCTTCATTTCTCTCAGACTCAGAGCCTTGCTTGGCCTGATTCAAATGCTTCCACCCTTCTTTTCAGCCCAGGGGTCGATATCAACTTTATACTCCTGGAATCTGAATGAAGGGATTCGCCTTGACCTTCTTCATTCCCATTTGCAGACATACACACAAATGGAATCATCAAATGCAACAGAAATCCTCAAACTCAACAGGTCTCCAGGGCCCCAGCTGACCCCCATCGATCAGTCGCTAAAATAAAATCAACAGCATTCTTTTGCTTTCCTGTTCTTTGTGGCAGAATCAACTCTGATCAGTGTCATCAATCCAGCTCACAGGAACATTCAATAAAAACGAAAACCTTGACAGTCAGTCGTCTGCCTCCCAACCTCCCTCCCTAAGGCTGAGTCCAAAGGACTGCTCTGCCACAGATCAAAACCTGGCTGCTGGATGATAAATATTATAGACAAAATGGGCCTTTGCACACAGTGGATGTAGGATGAATGCTGAATGACATTGACTTAGTCAACAAGGCTGACTCAAAATAAAAACAGCTAGCATTTATGTAATGCTTCAAAGTTTGCAAAACATTTGCATATACTAATGCTTTTGGTCATCACAACTATTACCCCCTCCAGGTTTTTTTTTTTTACATATGAGGAAACTGAGACATGAAAGATTGAGTTGCCTTCCCAGGTTGACACAATCAGTGTCTAAGGCAGGATTTGATTTGGGCTCTCCCTGGCTCCAGTTCCAGCTCTCTATTCATTATACCACCTAGCTACCTACATACAAGACTGAGCACCTGGAATCATCGGAGTTTGACACTCCAAATAATACTTGGCTGCCATTGTAGTTTCTCAGTCTATCAAAGTGTAAAAAATTCTGGGTGGATCAATGAAGGAAGTGGTTCTGTCATGGGAAAGAACCAACATATTTCACATATATGGGTGTGTGTGTATCTGTAAGAATTTTCATAGATACAAAAAAAAACAAAGGATCTAACAGTTGGAAAGGGATTTGAAAATCATCAGTGTATTTCTTCATGTCACAGACGAAGAAATTGAGGCTGACAAAGTTAAATATCTTGTTCAAGGCCAAACAATGGGCTGGTGGCAGAATCCAAGGTGGGAACTCAGGCTTCCTTATTCCAAGTTCAGTGTGTGGACCCTTTCTGTGTGATGAATGTTATTTATTTAATTCTCTTCAAAGACGGACTGCTGGAGCTGGAGTTGGGAAGGCCTGTTTTTAGGTCATTCTTCAGATACTTACTAACTGGTTGATCCTGGGCAAATCCCTTAACCTATCTTCATCTGTAAAATGGGGTAATAACAGCATCTACCTCACAGGGTTGCCATAAGGATTAAATGAGATAATATTTGTAAAGTACAATATTCATGTAGCTAATGATCATATTATAATTATTGCTATTATTGTAATTACCTGGATATCATGAAGCAGAAACCGCATGGTGATGTGTAAAGACTTTAAGATAGCATGGTCTGGGTTAAAATATTGACTTTGACATTACTGTATAACAACCACTTGGAGCTTCCATTTCCTGAGCTGTAAAAACCAAAACAAACCAAAGCAGAAAACATGGGATAATATCACCTGTAGACTGTATGTACAGCACAGGGTTATTAAGCTAAAATAATGTATTAAAAATGCTCTGTCACTATTAAAATGCTACGAAATATCTGTTATTTTGAGTAACCCAAAAAACTTTTTTTAAGTGAATTTTTCAATGCTTCCTTCTGAATGTTTTTTTAATAGTCCTCTGCAGGGAAACTTTACATGCAAACTAAACTATCTCTTAAAATTGTGCTCGGATTTCTTTTCATACAAATTCTGTTGTCAGCAGGAGGAAAAATAGCAGGTAAACAACAGTTAGGAAGCATTAATTACTCTAACTCTTATTATTAATATTGACTGTATATTGGGACCTAATGATGTGTCTCAAACAAGAAAGAACATAAAAAAACCCTCATCTCTGCTAGCATGTCTGATGGTTATAGCTGGCTTTAAATTTTGTCCCATATATTATTTTTCTAGTAATTTGTCTTTTGGGGCACCAGAAGGAATAACTAATGCTTGTACCCACCATCACAATATAATCATGGCAACCACAATCCTAATAACCAATAACAAAAACCATGCAGAGGAACGTTTGTCTGTGATCTAGAGCTATTAATTTATTCATAAACCACATGAACCAGACTTAGGGAAAATATTACTGTCCTTTCCAAAGCAGAGAGACTGATGCATAGACGGTAGTTGAGTTCAGTGTTACAATAATTCCTGAAATAGATATGTAAGTTTCTAAGTGTTTGCAGTGACAATGCCATGTATTAATAGTAATAATAATGTTTGAGATTCACATAGTACTCTAATGTTTACAGAGTGCCTTAAGTACACAATATGTATATGCGTGTCCTACTATATTATAGTATGTCACACTTCTCACAAAGAGCATATGATCACTTATTCAAGCCCATGACTGGCTTGCTTATATCAACCATTCTTTATTTTTATAAGTCTAGATTTCCAGAGAACCACCATTATGAACCAAACTCTTTCAGGATCCTGGGGGAACCCTGCTGTTTCTTTATTCATTATTTTAGTGCTTGGATTATCACCAATGGCTCCTAATTACCCAAACCCAGACATTTACAATGCTAAAACATTTAGACTTCAAAGATAAAAATTTGCTTGAAAATAGGGCAAAAGAAATACTAACATCAGAGTATTGACACACTAAAGAAAATGCAGGAATAATAAATCAAGATCCATACAAAAACCTTGCTCATACTTTCCCATCTATGCATTCAGTATTTGTAAGAGAAATGGTGGAATGCAATTACAGAAATCTGCCCAGAAAACAAGTTGAAATGAAACCTGAAAATGCATGTTCTTGGGGGTGGGGGGTGGTGGGCAGGCAGTAACTAAAGACTGAAATTAGTGCCCTGTTTCTTTCTCAAGAGTTGTCATAAAAGTTCCTTGATGAATGAATCTTCTGTGTTTAACAAATGCTCTTACACTCCTGTTGAATTGATCCATCCTTAGCTCAACTAATACCTCACTGGGTATAATATCTCAGTCAAACTGGTTGATGCACTGGATGCCTTTTCTGATATTTTTCTTCTAAGCTGTTCCTCTGCTAAGGTAGACTAGCTCTCAGCAGTAACTATGGTATATATCACTTTCATCTTCAGGCTTAGGTAAAATCTGTCCTTTCACTTCTCTCTTCTTATATTTCTGGGTTCAGACTCTGGTTCTTCTCAACAAATGATTGCACCTTGGATCACGGGTGGTAACTAAATCCTCTTCTGTTTATAATTATGTATAAATTATATTTGTCTTATAATTATAGAATAATTTTAGCATTCATATCTCTCCACTATATTATAGCTTGTCATATTCAAAAGGAACAGCAATTATCCAACAACTCTGAATCAGACCAAGTACTTCAGCAACCTTATTTTAGAACTGAGCAGACCTGTGTCCCATCAAGTGGACTCTCAAGGGTCATGGCACATACATCCTCTCATTTGAGCACAAAGAATATTGTAATTTCAGGCAAAAGATGAGTTCAAATTCTGTTCATAACACTTAGATTCATAAAGAAGCAAAGGACTTTAGTTGGAGCCCTTTATATTATTAAGGCAAAAAATGGGGTTCGACAGATAGTATTCCAACCAGAATTCATACCCGTCCCTTGAATTCTGTCCATGGTATCTCTTTTTTCCCCCTATGGTAACACGTTGTATTACCTTGGGCCAGTCACCTAACCTTTCTGATCCTTACATGCTTCATCAGTGAAATGAAAATACAATTTGCACTAAGTACAGCGTTGTTGTGAAGATCAAATTAGAGTATATACACGCAGACGTACACATATATACATATGGCTTTGTCGGTATAAATCGTTATAGAAAAGTGAGTTAATAAACAATTATGTAAAACATTTTCTATTGTAATCTGTGCGCAGAACCCATTTTAAGGAATATGGCTCAAGTATTTTTTTTTTTTTGGATGAATCCAATATACAGTAGAGAGGGCTGTCTTTGGATTCAGGAAAACTTGAGTTTAAGTCTCATCTCTGATATGTGCTAGGTACATGACTGTGAGCAAGTCCATTCTCCCAGCCCACTCTCTGAGTATAAATTAGAGATGACCAACAGTAAGTGGAGTTTCCACATCAGGATTTTTCCATATTGAGGAAATCACCTTTGGACCAAAAAATGGAAAAAAAAAAGGAAATTGGATTCCATTATCTTTATCATATCAGGGTAGCTCTCTACTTGAATACTTGCAGGCAAATAAAAATATTAGCTTTCATATTTAAATTCTGTTTCTTTTTTTATTAATGAAACCACAAGAAATCAGAAGCATGTCTATAGGCTATACTGAATAATTAATTCTCTCCTGCCAAAAGTACTATATTCATCTGAATATAAGCCATACTTTCTGCTTAAGTATGACCTGGGTAAAACTTGAATTAGACCTATGACCACTGATACTATTTTCTATATATCAATATATTTTACCCCTTTAAAAGAGATCTCATTTTAAGGGGGAAGCCTATATTCAGGGTTGGCCTATAGTATGGATAACCAGGAAACAGCCCACGAATTCCACCACTACCGAATGACCCTTAGTTAGTGAGTTGTGAGTTAATACTGCTCATCATGACTTCAACATCTCATGCCAGGCACCATTCAGAACACATTCGTTTATTTTAAAAAATCTATTAAATGCTATGCACTGAGCACTGTGCTAGGTATTATAGTATAAAGATATGGTAAGATATGATTTCTCCCTTCTTGGAGCTTATAGATTAACAATAATAAAACCAGAGTTCAAATCTGGCATCAGAAACTTACTAGCTGTGTGATTCTGGGCAGGTCACTTAAATCTCTGCTTGACTCAGTTTCCTCATTTGTAAAATGCAGATGGAATAGCACCTATCTCCAGGGTTGTTATGAGAATCAAATAACAGTCACAAAGCACTTAGCGTAGTTCCTGGCATATAGGAAGCTGTGTACGAGTGTTAGCTATTATTATTATTAGAAGAAGAATCAAACACGGTTAACCGCATTGTACAATATCGTTTACGAAATCATTAAACAAGTATGAAACAAAATGTTTTGTGAAGTCTAAATTCAAGGAGGGCTTCAAGTAGGTGACATGCAAATTAATCTTTAAAGGATGGGATACAACAAGCAAAGAGAAGTCCTCAAGCATGGGGAATAATATAGGGGGAAAAAAACCTCTGCAGAGTTGGGAGATTTCAGGTTATAGAGAGAGTGGAGAGTAGGTAAGAAGATTTAATGAGCACACATAACTCTGAGAAGACTGAATGAGATCAAATGGTAAGGTAGGGTGGCATCAGATTGTAAATTCCAGATAAAGGAGTTGGAACTTTACTTAGTAGGCAATGGGAAGCCTCTAAAGATTTTCGAGCATAAGAGTGGCATTACCCAATACATACTTGTGAAAAATTATTCAGGCAGCTGTATGAAATATAGATGGAGTCTGAAAAACACGTTCTCACTTGCAAGCAGCTGATGCCTAGAACCCGAAGGCCAACACAAGGAAAGAACACATTCAGAGAAGTGGCCTCTTCCTCCTTCATCTCCACCTTTTCCTCTCCCTCCTCTTCCTTCTCCTCCTCCTCCTTGCACCTGACAGCAAGACATCTTATTTTCATTTCCACTCTATGTAGATCTGCCCTAGCATGTGTTCTAAAGAGCTGCTTTCATGCTCAGGGCCTGGGGAGCTGTAACATAGTTAGCTGTGCTATAGCAGCGGGTTGCCATCAAAAATGCTATAATAGGATTAAAATAAAAGAGAAGTATGTGCTCACAATGGGATGGGGATGATTTTCTAACACATTTCCTGTGTCAAGTGGCACCAAGTCTACTGAGTAGGTGGGTATTGTAAAAAAAAAAAGGTTATGTCTGGTAGGAAGCCACAATGGTGACCATGGTCAAGTCACCTGACCTTTTTGAGTTTCCATTTCTTCATCTGTAAAATGGTGGTAGTAATGTCTGACTGAAGTATTTTACAGAGCTGTGGGAGATCTAATGAGATGATGAAAGGGAAAAAATAAGCTATGAAGTGCCATGCAGACATGTGAGGGAGTGAGGTCATGGAGGGTGATCACACCTATTTTGCAGGTGTAGAGGGGAGTGTAGGACCTGTCTCCTAACTTCTGATTTGGAAAACTATTTGTCTTTCTAGGGCTCAAACTCCCCCAAAGAGTAATCTGACATATTTCTGATGAATTCTTGATGGAGGGCTAGATTTGCAAGTAGAGGAGCCAGGTATTAATTCCAATTTTCGCCACTTAACTACCTTGGTGACCTTGTGATATTAATTACTTAATATTTCTGAGCATCATTTTTTACATCTTTAAAATGAGGGATTTGTACTAAATGACCTCCAAGTTTCCTTTTAATAATAATAGCTGGCATTTATATAGTGCTTCAGGGTTTGCAAAACATTTTGTAAATACTATCTAATTTTATCTTCATAAATAACCTTGTTAGGTAGGGGCTATCGGTATCCCCATTTTGGGGATACTGACTTGCTTCTGATCATGTTAACAAGTGTTTGAGGCTGAATTTGTATTCAGTTCTTTCTGACTCCAGGACAAGCACCCTATTCACTGTACCACCTATCCACCTTTTAGCTATGACTGGGGTAGGAGAATCAAAAGAGATGATGAATACAAAGAACTTTGTACATCCTTAAAGCACAATGTAAATTTATTCCTATTATTGGTGCAGTATTGGGTGACCTATACTTCTAGGGAGTGGGGTTAATCATATTAATTCATTTATTCGTTTGCGAGGTATGCTTTTGGGACATATTCGATGCAAGGCAGGCTTCTAAGTATTTACAGATTACAAAAAAAAGTATAGGACATATTCCCTTCCTTGAAGGAGAATGTGGCCTATTACAGACGCTAAAAAATGTCCAAACTACTGTAACACGAGATAATAATATGTGATAAGTGTCCTGTGAGTGGTACAGACAATAAATGCAGCAGGAGTTTAGAGGAATGAGAGATGGCTTCTGGCAGAGGATGATAAAGAAAGTTTTGATGGAAAAAGTGGGCTCTGAGCTGGGGCTTGAAGGAGGAGAATATTTTTGTTAAGTGGTAGTCTGAATGAGGGAAGAAATATTCTGTGTCTCAAACATAAGCAAAGGCTTAGAGGTCGGAAAGGATGAGGTGAGTTTGGGAAGTATCAAAGAGACCAACATGGATCTGCCACTTGTAGAAATACTACTGAGTAGCTTGGCTTTATGGCAGTGAACCCAAATGACTTTGTGGAAATCCTATAACCCTGGTAGCAGCCAGATGAGCAAAATATAGTTGGATGCTTCAAGGAACTCTATTTATTATCACAATATATGCCTCCCTCTGCAACTCTAACATACCAAGAGTCAATAATAAATTATCCCTTAATTGCAATAACTATTTCTTTCTCCATATGATTTCTGAATCATACGAGAACCTCATCATGATAATGAGAATAATAAAAACCAGAGATAAGGACCAGTATTTTTTCATTCTCTATCTGTTGCTACCCAAGGAATATACTGGGAAATGTCTTGGGTTCCTAGTGTTTTTTAAACACTCTATTTTGTCCTAAAATTACATTTTTAATTTCCAATAACTTGTTTTTCTCTTAAAGAACAAAGAGAGCACATATTGCTGTTCTCATTCCCATTTTTTTCCTTTCTGCACTTTTTGCTAGTTAATGCACTATTTGCTAGTTCCAAACTTAGTGAGTTCTCTTTCTCATTTCTGTGCCTTTACTTACCCTGTTCATTATTCTTGGGATGATATCCTTCTCTTCCTTACTTCTTTCTCTCCCTCATGGTGCCCATCATAGTGTCTTGCACATGGCAGAGAGTATGTTCATCCCTGACCACTAAGCCCCTTTGTGACATCATTTACAAGTGGCCATGCAGCACCTGCTTGAAGACCCAATGATGGGGTTTCCAGAGGAAGTTCATTTTACTTTTGGGATGCTCTCATCATTAAGAAATTTTCTCTTATTTTGAGCCAGAATCTGGAACTCTGACATTTCCACCATTGCTCCCAGTTCTTCCCTCAAGGGTAAAGCTCAATAAGCCTAATTTTTCTTCTATATGACAGCACTATAAATACTAGAAGGCAACTATCATGGTTTCCCAATTTTATCCTTTTTTTAAAAAATGCTACACATCGCCAGTTCCTTCTATCTATCTTTATGTGTCATGGTTTTCAAGTACTTTATCACCCTTGTCACCCTTCTCTGGTTGTGCTCTAGTTTAATCTTCATAAAATGTGGCACCCAAAACAGAACAGAACACTTCAAATGTGTTCTGATGAGGGCATAATACAGCAAGATGAACACCTTCCTCATTGCGGCAATTGTATTAAGTGCAGCTTAAGTCACGTTAAGTTTCTTTTAATTACCACCTCACATTGTTGATTCACAGGATCATAGAATTTGAGAATTGAAAAGGATCTCAGTGACCACCCAGTTCTAATCATGGAAGCAAAGAGGATGCGGTATGACGGACCCAATAAGGGGTCATTCAGATTTCTACTTGAAATCCTTTAAGACAGTTGCAGGTAGTCCATTCTCCTTTGGGGACAGCTCTAAGCCTTAGTCTTTTGTGGCATTAAACCCAGAACAGCTACTTTGCACTCCCATTCATTGCTCTTGGTTCTACCCTTTGGAACCAAACAGAAAAAGTTTAATTGCTTTCCAAAAGAGACCTTCAAAGACTTACATTGAGCTTTAAGTCTACTAAAGCCTTCGGATCTTTATCTTGCAAAGTTTTTATCAGGTATTTTTTCCTTTCTGAGTAGGAACTCAATCAATATTTATTTTTGAGATGTTATATAACTCTTCCATATTGAGACTTCCTGGTGACATGAGAGTTTTTTGATTCAGTTAAGTAAGCATTTATTAAAAACCTACCATGTGTGAAGCACTTTGCTAAGGAATGGGGATGCAGAAATAAAAACCAACTAGCTCCTACTCTCAGGGAGCTGATTATACACTAAGAGTACAGCTTACAAAATCAATTGCATTAACAATATACACCTATAACAGCAGCAATAGCCCTATAGCCTAAAGTAATAAAGTAGATATGTTTATTACATTGATTCTGTGATATGCCATGTGTTGTGAAAGCTATCAAGCACTCTTAAACTGGAGCATAAAATTCGTCTTCAAAGTGAGGGTTTGTGTATAATCTTCACAACATTTTAGTTTCAAAACATTAGTTTGTCAAATCTTTCACTACTGGAGAAAGCTGAGGTCATGTCTGTATAATGTAATTCTTCAGAGCTGAACAAGTTTGGATCTCCAATGGTCATTTTGAACCCAAACGTGTCAACTAAGCTACCGAGTCAAAAGCTATTTTATTTGTTTTCGTTGACCAAAAATCTATTTTTTTCTCTCTCCCATGGGAAAAAAAGAAAACCCTTATAACAAATAGGTATAGTCAAGCAAAAAAAAAATCCCACATTGGTTATAAATAAAAAAGTATTGTTCTCAATCTGCACCGTAAGTCTGTTGACTCTTTCAGGAGGCAGGCAGCATGTTTCATCATAGGGTCTATGTTGGTCCATGGTGTTCTTTGTGCTGATCAGAGTTCTTAAGTCTTTCAAAGTTGTTTGTCTTTATAATGTTGTTGTTATTGTATAAATTGTTGCAAGTCATCAAAGCCCATGAGCATTAAACAAGCATTAAAAAATAGGGATTTCCAGTCACATATTATCAAATGCTCTCAGGTTCCTTGAACAAACTGTATTTGGATAGGGAGTCAGGGCCAGGCTCATTTGGTGATTGAGGGGCCTGAAGATTCCATAGGGGCCATGCTGTGTAGCCTCCTTATGATTGCTACTCTTAGCTCCAGACCTAGCACATAAAGGCAATGTGGGATTTTGGACCAGAGAATATGGCAGTTCTGTAGGCTTGGATTCCATGATCTGACACCCAGCATCTGCAGGAACATTTGTGCTTACTGGCTTCTGCTTCCTTGGGAAGGAGCCAGTACATTGAAAAGGGGGAGAGGCTGTAGTCAGAAAAATAAAGAATTCCAAGGCCTTGCAGGGAATTAGTTCTGGAGTTTTTGACTAAGTATACATGCATGCATACGCATACATTTACATATATATATATACAATACCCATATATATGTGTATATACACACATATATACACATACTCATACATATTTATATGTGTGTATATATACATACATGTATAGTATATATGTATGCAAACACACACATGGATGGGGCAGCTAGGTGGAGAAGTGGATAGAGCACTGGGGCTGGAGTCAGGAAGACTCACATTCCTGTGTTCAAATCTGGCTTCAGACATAGTAAGTAGCTATGTTACCCTGGGCAAGTCACTCAATCCTGTTTGCCTCTGTTTCCTCATATATAATATGAGCTGGAGAAGGAAATGACAAACCATTCTAGTATCTTTGTCAAGAAAACCCCAAATGGGGTCACAAAGAGTTGGCATGACTGAAATGACCGAACAACCACCATCACCACAACAACACACATATACGCTAGGTGCTGTGGATTCAAAGACAAAAACTGCAGTAGTCCCTGCTTTTATGGAGCTTGCCTTCTACTTGCAGGTTCTGTGGTTGCAACTTCAACATAATTGACCATCCTTCTTACTTGCTAATAAGAATAATGGTAATACCACTTTATATGCTGCAACTATTAGCTCCTATGATTAGTGACTTGCCCTCCCCACATGGATGGTTGCTGTTCCAATTTGCTTTCTTGGGCACCTTTTACTTAGTGGTTCATAAGCAGTACATGGACCATATTCATTCTGATGGTTCTTGCCTCTCTAAAATGTGACTTCATATAATTAGGGTGTGGGAAATAGGCATAATCAATGGGGTATACATTATAGTTGGTTTTGCGGGGGAAGGCAGAGAGATTGGCATTTTGAAGTGAGTGCTTCAAGAACTATATAGATGGAACTGTTTTATGGAGGTAGTGTGTTGAGAAAAAGGAAATGCTAACCCCAACTGATAAAGATTTGAGATTCTTCTATGTACAGTGAGAATGTCACTAAGACACTGGGACTGGCTGTCTGGCATCTATCTTTCCCTTCCTAACAGACCTAGAGCTGAAACTGGACTCCCATATCTGTTCTTCCAAATACATTAGAAGTGTTTTGGTGGTTGAGATCAGCCTCAAAGTCACAGGTTTTTTTTTTTTTAGCCATAAAAACTCTGGTTGATGCTTAACTGCTGATACTCTCTAGAGGATACCACAAACACATGAAATAAAAGAGGACATCAGGGGAATGACTGTTTCTGCAGCTGCCTCTGTGGAATGTTACCAAAGATAACCTGTGGCTTAAGGCTATTTGTCCATTAGCAAAGCATGAGCCAATCAGCAGCTTTAAGCCAGAAGGAAATTACTGTGATTAAAAAAAAATCAGATGATTTGGCCAGTCAGTGCAGCTAAAAAGGGTTAGCACAAAGAATAGGCTAATGGCAAGGTGTGTGGGCTTTTGTTGTTGTTTAGTTGTTTTCAGTCATGTCCAACTCTTCATGACCCCTTTTTGGGGTTTTCTTGGCAAAAAATACTGGAGTAGTTTGCCATTTCCTTCTCCGGGTCATTTTACAGATGAGAAAGCTGAAGCAAACAGGCTTAAGTGACTTGCCCATGGTCACATAGAAGTATCTGAGGCTGGATTTGAACTCAAGTCCTTCTGATTTTAAACTACCACTCTATCCACTGCATGTCTGTGGGCTTAGAGAGAAGGAAAGAAATGAAGGATGAGTAAAGATGTTGTCCCTGTTTCTCTCCGTCAGCAAAAAGTTGAAGCTGATTTTGATTTTCCACAACTAAATTTGTTATCAGATTGAGAATCTACAGTATGTACTTTACCATGTTTCAGCACAAAGTAGATTTACAACAGCTGAGATAGTTTGTCAAATGCCTGACAAACCCACAAATGAAAGCAGCACAGCTGTGGAGACTCTGTCTGACACTTAGAAAAAAAAAATTCCCCCAAACCCTTCATCTTCCTAAAGGACGACTCTAGAGAGATTTGAAAATATACGAGAGGAGGAAGCAATGAGATTACATCCTTGAAAACATCACAAGAATGGGCCCATCTGATTCCATATTCTATTCTCCTAGCAGTGTGATTCCTGGGGATGAGAATATGTAATGAATATAGTGGCAGGCACTACAATTCATGCATGCTTCCCCCAAATGGATTCTCCTCAGGCACTAAGGAAAGCCAGCTGCGTGTTTTAAAGGACAGAGCCTTAAGGGTGTAAAAAGTGCAAAAGTATTGACGTTATTTTTGTTGCTGCAATATTAAGGGTATTTGCTGAGCAATCTATATTAATCTCTTTATCTGATAAAGGTAATATCCAGGCTGAAAAGTAATGCAATTTCCTCCTCTTGTTTTAAAAATAGAATGGGTTAATTTGGTTAAAACATAAGAATTATACAACTTCACTGCCAGCTGATTAATTTGGGGAAAATAAAAGAATTAAAAATATGTCTCTCTACGTGTCTGGTATGACCTGGGCATAAATAGCCTTTTGTTTTCATTTATTTTTGCTCATTATAAAATTCTGATTCTTTAGACACTGCTATAAGTGCCATGTGTGGAATATATTTTCCATTCGGTAATGTAATTTTAGTAAATTACCCCAAATGAGTATCTCTTTTCGGGTAAATGAGCTCCTTTGTGATTTTCTACTGCATGTATAATCTAAAAATGTCCACTAGATGGCACTGTCTCTACACGTCTGGAGGAGAACTTCGTAATTGGTAAGTAAAATTGGCTTGTCTATTTCCCAGAAAATTCCAGAAGGTGGCAGATTTTAGCTATTTATGAAAACCTTACTGAAGCTAAGAGTCGAAGTAGCTTTTTATAATTATTTTTATTTATCTTTCCATAAGGTGATTATGAACTGAATAAAATTATTATCTGTGATATTTAAAATATTTGAAAATGTTTTATGTTTTTAGAGTATGTAATACAAGCTGAAGGCCTAACAGAGCCAACAGTGACACAAAATCAAAGTGAAATTGACCAATAAATTGAAAACTCCATTACAGGAACAATTTCCCCCTGTTTGAGTCATTGTGTTGGAGGGATAGCCTGAAGCTGTCTAAACTTTGTGAAATTCTGCGCAGTCCACAAGCACTGCTGGGACCATCCTTTTAAACCAAGATAGAAGGAGGTGGGAAGGGAGCAAGAGAGGTAGACTGTTGTTCCTAGTGCTTTTAATTTCTGGTCAGCTTTTTCATTGTCTTGACAAGTTCGGGCTGATCTGTGCCTGCTTCTGATTTCCTGTCTTTCCAAGTTTACTGCTGTGTGATGATCTAAAGAGATCCTAATTTCAAAATTGAGGAATGATAGTCTGACTACAATAACTCAACTGGTGGGGAGCATGCTATCCAGGTTTTATTGCCCTTTTTGTACATGGCAATAAAGCAAGAGCACTGGACCTGGTACTTAAGAGGCAAGCATCCTAGTCTCTGTCCTATCACTCTTTTGCTATGTAACCATGGACAAATCATTTAATCTTTCTGTATTTCAGTTTGTTCATTTGGAAAATGAGAGATATAAACTATAATTCAATGGTTCTTATCCTGGGACCTATGAACTTGTTTCAAAAAATCTTTTTTTGCTAACTATATTTTAATATAATTGGTTTTCTTTGTAATTCTATGTATTATATTTTAGTAATTTAAAATATTCTGAGAAGTAGTCCGTAGGCTTAACCAAATTGTTAAAGGTGTCCTTGACCAAAAAAAAAAGGTTAAGAACCCAGGGACTAGATGATCTCAGAGTTCCTACAAGCTTTAACAGTTGATGAGTTTACCCTCTGCATACTCAAAACTAAGAGACAGTGTGGTATAGAAGCAGCTAGGTAGTATAGTGGATAGACCGCAGGCCTGGAATCAGGAAGGTGAGTTCAAATCCAACCAAAGACATTTATTAGATGAGTGACCCTGGGTGAGTGACTTAACTTCAGTTTCTTCAACTGGAAAATGGGGATGAGTAACACAACTTCCAAGGTTGTTTTGAGGATCGATGAAATGACATTTGTAAAGTGTTTAGTACACTGCCTGGCACATAGTAGGTGATATATAGAAACTAGCTATTATTAATTATAATATAATATTAATTATATAATTATTATTAGATAATGCCCTATAGGCAAGAATAGCTGTGTTTATGTTCCATCTCTAATGTATGCTGGCTAGGCGATCCTGGGTGAATTACTTTTCTGTAGTCTCATTGTTGTAGTAAACTCTAGTCTCAGAATATAAGTTATGAAGAAGGTGCTAACCTGCATTGGTAGAGGAAGTCCCCTCACCTGGAAGTTTCCTATGTCTATGAAATAACATGTCTGGTTGTCTATCTATGACCAAAACCACAATCCATCCAAAGGAAGTACAAGAAGCATTTTCAATCTATCAGCTCCAATTCTCAGGGTAACCCAAGTCTGCCTATTCTGGGAGAGTTACAAGTTCCTCAGTTGATTTTGGCCTTAAATAGTATGGATGGGCTTCCCAGCTCACCCACTCCATTAAGTTCACATTCAAGCAAGTGTGTTGGTGGGTTGGTAGGACAAGTGTTTGAAAGCCATTCTCCTGAGTGACTGCTCTACATGGCTCTTGGCACTCCAATATGCCAGAGGATTGGTACTCAGTCTGGGCTCATTTATCTTATTTAAATACTGCAAAGAAAGCAAGCTCGGCACTGTATTAGACTGATTCAAAGATTCATTTTCATCTCCACCCTCTAAATGGCTCACCAGCCTCATTGCAGACGGGGAAAAAAAACAGAACGAAATAAAGGAAAAGAGGGTTAAAAAACCTGGCAGCAAGTGAATGATATATACCAGGGTTCACAGAGCTCAATATCCACAATGAGGAAACATATGTCTTGGACCCTAGATATATGGCTCAGCCCTGATGTTGAAATGGTCAGGAAGAGAGATAATCATTATCTTTTCTCCCAAGGTTTTAGAAATGCCTAATGTTGAATCTTCCACAGTAGAAAGTGGAAAAAGAAGCCGGTCCTCACTGGAATGTGTGCTTTCAGAATCCTGTGTGGTCACTTGCCACTTTTATAAGCGAAAAGAAGATGTTTGGGCATCAACATATCTGGATAGAGGGACACCCTGAACGGTAGAAAAATTTCACGGAAAAACCCGAGGGGCCAAAATGAGTACAGAAAACTAAACGGAGCCTTGGGGTTTGGGCTCGAGGTTTCTGGATTTGGGTTTAATTTACGGTCTTGGATAGGAAAAAATGTCCTAGCCTAATGCTCTAGGGTGAACTTCGCCCGAGGATTTGGCAAATCTGAAAATCATGGACAGCATCCATCCCTTCCCTGTCTGAGCTCAAATATTCTGATCCTAGGCAGGATCCTATTTTATCCGTGGCAGATAGCGCTGGAAGGAAATTAATTCAGCCGCAGCAACACGATGCCAGTGATGATCCTTTCACCATTTCAATTTATTTTATTTTATTTTTTATCAGTATAACCACTCCCTTCCCAGCACTGAACTTTGAAATCAGACAGCGAGCCGAATGCAGGTTTACCGTGTTTGCTGAGAGGGGAACCCTGGGGGATGCCGACTCTGGTCCAGCCACAGCACTGGATAAACACATTTAGGAGCATTTTAACCAGAACAGCCAGAAAACACTGGGCATCCCACTGAAATGCTACGGCTCGGTGGTGAGCCGCCGTATAGTGTGCAGGGAGTGACGGGAGCGCATTCACTCTGCCTCCGCCAGGCTCAGGCCGGCTCGCCGCACCATAGAAAGGAAAGGCAGACCGACTCTGATGCTGTTCGCTTCAGCTGTGCAGGCAGCGAGACCAGATAAATCAGGGCAAAACAGCCTTGGGCAGGGGAAGGAGGGCTGGATTTTTTTTTAACTGAGATTGGCCATCTAGGATTCAACAGACAATGCCAAATCCGCCTTTCATTTTCTGCTGTGAAACCAGAGCTGCGTCTGCTTTTTATTCATATCCAAACCCATTTAAATATTGTGGGCTCTTCCCCCAGCCCCAAAGCATCTTTAATCCGTATTAATAAAGCACACCACATACCTTGTCTGGGTCTCAGTTTGTTCACTTCTAAAATGTTTGGGGGGTACAGTAGGGGAGGGGAGAGCCAGAAGATCTCTAGGGTCTCTTCCTTAGAGGTCCTTCAATCCTAGCTTTTCTATATACTACCTGTGTGACCTTGGTAAGTAACTTAAACTCTCTGGGCCTCAGGTCTTTATCTGTAAAATGACAGGGTGACTAGATGACCTCTGAGGTCCCTTTAATTTCTCAATCTATGATTCTGTGTTCCTTGGGTAACACTCTTTATTTCTCCAGGCTTCAATTACTTCATTTTTAAGATAATGGGGTTAGATTTGACCCCCTCAGAGGTCCTTCCCAGCTCTAGAGTTGTGACCTAGTGAACCTAATGTACTTGCTACAGGGTACATCACTTTATGTGATAGGGACATTTTTTAATAATTGTGAGCAGATTCAACTTTGGTACACTGAAACAAATTAGAGAAGAAGCCTGGAATAGTGGATAGGACAATTGGCTTTGAGTCAAAAAAAAAAAAAAAACAAAACAAAAACCAAAACCTGGATTTTATCAGACACTTATTAATCACATGATTAATGATTGTGAGCACCTTAACTTTTCTCGGCCTCAGTCTCCCCACTTGTAAAATGAGGGTAATAATGCCACCTATCTTGCAGAGTTGTTATGAGGTTCCATGACAAAGAAAATCAGGTGACATGTAAGCACTTAAGCAGTTACATAAATGTTAGTTATTGTTAAGATTTGAATTCTGTTGGAGGGATTTACAATCGACAGAAATCCTGTCGTGAATAATTTTGAAAAGCAAACTAACAAATGAATAAAAGAGATCTTTATTTATTTTGTAAATCTGGAGGCTGAAATAAGCTTACTTTGAGTGAGGTGTGCCTGTATTAGGTCACCCACATGCCTTTAAGCATTTTAAATGCACCCTATTCTTACACACCTCCAAGATACACAGACTTAATCCAGGCCTTTTATTGACTTGTCCATCATCATTGCAGCAGGCTTTTTATTGAGTAAAAGACTAACCCTGGAATAATATGAGCTCACATGATCCCAGCACTGCCTAGTGCCAGAGTGAGAGGTATGGGTTACATAATAAGCTGTCACTGGAATTATTTGTGTAAAGTCCGAACAGCTTCAGGGTGTGCGTAGCTGCTCCCCACAAAGAGAGGCTTTGACTATGGAAATGAGAGCAGCTTCTGCTCTAAAGAAGGGCTCTGGTAGTCACTCATAAACCGTGAAGTCCATTAGTTGCATCTCCCCTAATAATCCTCTAAGTTCTGTCCTTGCCCAGCCAATCAAATGCAATTTGTGTACTGTGAGTTTTCCTTGAGTTGTCAGGAAAATATTCCAATCCTCAAATCAGTTGGCTTAGTTGGGTATACTCGTTAAAGAGCTACCACAGGGAATTCTATTGGTATGGCTTAGTTATTCTTGCAAATGCTATCATTTCTAGCTTTGCAATTTTGAACAGACAAGGCCTCCAATGAATTACTTTTGAAGTTTCAAACCTAGAAGGAATCAACTTTTCCAACAACTTTTGCCTCCTGAAGGAATCTTTGTTCTTCCTCTGACTTTGTTGAGGTCAGTCTAATCCTGTGATTTTAAAGACAGGGAAACTGAGATACAAGATATAGCCATCTCTGAATAATGCAAGATGACTGTCACATAGAGGGCCATGGTGAGATGCATAGTAGGAGTAAATAGGTTGCAACATATATCCAATGAGGAACTTTGGATAAGAACAGGACTGAAAGGTTCCGTCAGTGAAATGCATGATAAGAAGAGAAGGATGCATCAGCCATATAGTGAAGAAGAGGGGTGACAAATGACCAGTCAGAGTGTTCTTTGGGTATCCTCATGATATCAGAACAAAGAGAGAAAATCCTCCAGCATCATAGATCCTTTTGTAGAAACCCTATGGGAAGACATAAATAAGAGTCACCCAGGATGTCAAAGCATGGAAAAGTTATAAGCAATTATATCATGGAGAGACTATTACAATCAATGAATACAGAGATCCATATGAGTACCTCTGTAAAACAGGGCAAAACCATTCAAATAATTTGTTTGCTAAAAATAATTTGTTGTGAAATCACTTTGGAAAGTATAAAGTGACATAGAATCATAAAGTAATGAAGGGGAAGGAGGCCCTTTCTGACTTTTGAGGGATGTGATGGGACTAAGGGTCTCTGATTATAAATTATAAAATCTCTGATCTTTGAAGGGCAAAAAAGAGATTAAAAGACAATAAAAGATTCTCTTCTTGATAGATGAGGAGACACGGATTAAGTGAATTTCTTAGGTTCAAACACCAAGTCAATGGGCACCTGAAGAACTCAGGCTTTCTAAATGCTAGTCTAGGGTTTTGTTTTTCCATTACATCAAGCTACTTCTTTAATAAATAGACCAGAAACAGGATAGGGACTAGGGCTGTAGGGAACTTCTACATGAAGAAACTCCAGTGCAGGTTCTATATTCTATAGAATAGATATCAAGAAGACCAAAACAAGCATATGTGACTCTTCGGACTTTACCTCTATACCTCAGTTGTCTTCTAACCCTGGAATATTGCTTTTTCCCCTATGGCCTCCCTCATCCAAGAATGAGTTCATGGTAGGGCCTCCATTTTGGGCATGAGCCCAAGCTCGTCATGCTTTCTTCACCTTCTGGCTCTGCTTTGGACTCTCCATGCTTCCACCATGCCCCCATATTGGTTCCTTACCCTTTTTACCATTTTTCAGCTTCCTTTTGTATGTTTTATGGAACATTAGAAGGTAAGCTCCTTAAGGGCAGAGATTGTCTTTTTTTCCTCTTATATTTCTTTTTTTAAATTTTTTTTTGGAGGGGAGAAGGCAGGGCAATTGGAGTTAAGTGACTTGCCCAAGGTCACACAGCTAGCGGCAAGTGTCTGAGGCCGAATTTGAACTCAGGTCCTCCTGACATAGTAAGTGCTTAATAAATGTTTGTTGGATGTCTGCTGTATCCCTGCAGAGGTACAGTATGTTTTGTTGTTGTTGTTGTTGAAACTGCCCAGACCATGCCCACTACTATACTATACACTGGATAATAAGATATTAATCTACAACTTCAGGGTATTCTATAGATGATATCATCCATGTAAGTTTTCTTAACTGTCAAATGGGGACTCCTGGAAGCAAATTTCTTGTAATTTCCCACAGGAACAAGGGAATAAGTCATAGGCACAAATTTACATTCAAGGACTTCCAGATCTACCACTCTTAAAAACAAGTCAAAAAGGGCAGCTTTCTTCTTCATTAGCTATAAACACTAATGCCTTAAAATTGTTACTTTTTACTTTTCCAAGGGATGTTGCAGCAGCATTTTTTAAACAGTTTAATGTTTTTGCCCTGTTTTGCGGAACTCTGATTTCATCAATTCAGAATGGTGACTTCATTATGCAGTTAGCAACTCTCACCCTCATTCTCCCATGAAGTTACCACAGGAGTTGGTTTACCCGTGAGGCTGGAGGTTTTTCGTACTTTTTCGTGATATCAAGGGGGTACTTTTGGAGTAAAATTGACGGTCCCTTGTCATCCGGCTCCTTTACCATGTGGCCGCACCATCTATCTTTTCTTCCTATCATATATTCCTTCAATGACACCTTTTAGCCCCATTCTTCATTAAAATTCCTTATTAATTACATGCCGTAGCCTGTTTACTCCCACCATGTACCTCTCCATCTGCCCTTATATGATGGCCATCTTGAACTTTTTGGAGATTTTAAGTCTTTGGAGATTTTGTACTCCGTGCCTCAGTGACATACAAAAATACTGGCAGAATCTTGGTATTCAGAAAGCAGGCTTTTGTTTCTATAGAAAGCTTGGGCGCCCCCCCCTCCCCTTTTCCCGAACCACGTAGAGTTCGGTTCTCCACTTCTATGGATTCCTCAAATCTTCCGCCCTCACTCCCAGCCGACCTCAAACCCAGGTCAGGTGTCAGGGTATTCCGAGAGGCAGAGAGAGGCCTGTGGAGGGGCCAGCTCTTCCAGCTCTGTGCCACACGCCGAGGAACAGGACCCCTGAAGCTCACCCTTCTCCTCCCTCGGGACCCACACGCCCACAGAACCTAAACCAAGCTTGGCAGCCCCGGCTCCTCAGCTCGAAAGCCAGCCCAGCTAAGTGAGGTCAGCCCGTCTTAGCGGACCCTCACCGCTTCCTGGCGGTAGGACTGCAGCGGGAGCCCAAGAGGAAGGGGCTGGACTGCCCTGCTGCCCTCTCACACGCCAGATCCAACCACAAGTCAAAAAAGGCGTCTTTCTTCTTCATTAACTATAAATACTAATGCCTTAACATTATGTCGCTTTTTACTTTTCCAAGAGATATTGGGGCAAGCGTTTTTTTAAGCATTTTAATATTTTTGCCCTGTTTTATGGGAGTACTCAAATGGAACTCTGATTTCATTGATTCCGAATAGTCACTTCTTCGCTTGCTTTGGGGCACCAGCACCCAGCTTGGAACCGTTTCGTGGGCAGCTGCTACAGATCAAGGACGACCCCCAATGCTGCGGTCTTCAGCACCACTCCTCACCATGTTCCAGCCAGGCCTGCCAAGGAATTCAGTGGGTGTCTGGCTGGATGGTTACATATGCTGGGGCCCATCCCTGCATAGATGGATTGTGGAAGCCGGGGGACAGCCTGCCCAGCCTAGGCCTGTCCCTGGCCTTGAGGGCTCCTTCCTCTCCTTCTGGTTTGAACCCCATCCAGAGCCCTACAAATTGAAAATGTGAGCATAGACCATGCACAGTCAAGCCCAGTCCTGGAAATCCAGATTGACTATGAACCCCAAGCATTCCAGGGTGTGCCCCATGCCATGCCCAGACATGGGAAAGCTAAAAGAAAGTGACAAAATAAAGGATCAAAGGACAGAGGAATCATGAATATGTACAAGAAAAAGGAGTAGGGGAGGAGGGCTTTTCTGAAAACTGTTATCATTACCAAGGTAATTGGAAAGAAAGGTTGGAGCTGAGTTGTCTATGATGAGGTGATTTTAAGAAACAAAATGGGTTAAGACAAAGATAAAAGGGTAAACTATCTCGAAAACAAGGCATGAAACAAAGAATTAATACGGAGGAAGCAGGTAGGGGTGGAGGGCTGCTAATATTGGAACCTAACTCACCTGGGTTGAAGAGGAAACCATGTATACATCTAAAAGGGTTGAGAAAACTTTGGAACTTGTAGAGAGGTGAGCAAACTGAGGTATAGGGTGAGGGAGGGACTTTTAGAAGTGTATATAGATTAAGATTGGGGGGTAGTGGTGAACAGATAAGGGAGGGACTTTTAGAGGGGTGGTGAAAATAAAGAATAAGGGTGTAAGGGGAGAAGACAAGGTAATCCCATAGGTAAGCTAAGAAGGAAAATAGTGAGTCAAAATAAGATGGAGGGTAATTCACGAATAGTAATTATAACTTTAAATTAGAAAAAAAAATAAAATTCATTTATAAAAACAAAGAGTCAAGCATATGAAAAGGAATAAAGAACAAAAATAGAAAGGAAGGAGGTTTGATGGTAGCAGATCTTAAACTATATAATAAAGCAACAATTATCAAGACTATATGGTCCTGGCTAAGAAATAGAAAGGTAGATCAATGGAATAGAGAAGACATACAATTGACAGCAGCAAATAAAGATAATACACTTGTATTTGACTGGTATAAAAACCTAAGATTTTAGAGGAAGAATTCATTATTTGATGAAAAAAATTGTTGGGAAAACTGGAAAGTGATATAGCAGAACCTGGGCATAGACCAATATCTTACACCATTTAATAAGGTCAGGTCAAAATGGATACGTGGCCTAGATATAAAGAGAGATTTTAGAAGAAAATTAGGAGAACACAGAACATATTACTTATCAGACTTATGGACAAGTGAACTATTTATGAAGAAACAAGACACAGACACCAAAGTTAGGTGCGAAGGGGATAATTTTCATTGAATTAAATGAAAAAGATTTTGTAAAAACAAATTTAGCCAAGATAAGTAGGAAAGCAGAAAATGGAGAAAAAAAACCTTTTATAGACAGTTTCAGATAAAGGTCTCATATCTAAAATATATATAGAACTTTGTGAAATTTATAAGAATACAAGATATTTCCCTATCGATAAATGGCCAAAGGATATGAATGGGCAGTTGTACAATGAAGATGTTTCTTTTCTTGGAGGCAACATGGCTGAGGTGGAAATGTGTTTTGCTTGACTTTACAGGGAGAATGGGTATCCTAATCTATGCATTCTGGAAAGGGGAGAGAGATGGCAAAAAGAAAGCATTTGATGTTCTAAATTTCCTTTTTCTTTCTCCTATTCGATTTTTTCCCTCAACCACATGTACTATTTATTTCACATTTTATTTTTCCAATTGTGTATAAAAAAAATTAACAGTCAAAAAAAGAAGAAAGCTTAGGATCATTAATAGGATTTTGTAATTTTCCAAAGGCAATTCACCCTACTCTCCTCCTTTTCAATCCTGTTCCCAACTCATTCATTGTCTATCTGTCTCTTCCAGATACATACTGATGGGCATACTCCATAGGTTTATGAGGATGCCAAGACATAATAAAGCAAGGCTAGAAAGAGTTGAGTGTGTACTGAGGCAATTATCTAATTAATCCAGATAAAAAAAATGCTGATTTTCTTCTTTTTGTTTCTTTATCTTTTTGTGTGTGATATAGTGGATAGAGTGCTGGGTCTGAAGTCAGGAGGAGTCATCTTCTTGAGTTCAAACCAGGCTCAGACACTTACTGGCTGTGTAACTCTGGGCAAGTCACTTAACCCTGTTTGCCTCAGTTCCTTATCCATAAAATGAGCTGGAGAAGGAAATGGCAAACCACTCCAGTATTTTTGCCAAGAAAACCCCAAATGGAGTCGGGAAGAGTCAAACATGACTGAAATATGACTCAACAACAACAGGAGGGAGAATCTCATATTGTTTTGGCCAGGTAAAGGCCAAACTGGACTATAGACTGTCTGGACAGACAGTCTATAGTGACTGTAGGTATTGGCTCATTGCTCAACTTTTCCTACAAGAACACAGTCTTTGAACCAATCCGTGGTCGGGAATTACATACACCTAGTGGATTCTTACAGTTATTTGGAGAGGGCTGGATTCTTTGAATCCTATTGCATTTAACCAGGGCTTTTGGGAAAGTCAAAGAAATTTCAGAATATCTACTTTACTTAGAATAGACAATGAAATAAGTGACAAAATACCAATGTGGTTAGTGAAGACACAGGAAATTTGAATTGAATGCAACGATGCTGCAGATGAGTCTTAAAAAAAAAGCAGCAAGGCAGTAGAAAGAATGCTGATTTTTCCCCTATGCTAGTTATTACCTGCATGGCTGGGGGAAGTCATTTTATGTCTCTGAGTTTCAGAATCCTGTGCTGTAAGATGAGAAGGCTGGACTAGATGACCTCTAGGGGTCCCTTTGACTTCTAGAACTCTGAATCTCAATGAGTTCTCAAAGTCATGAGACCCTTTGGGGTTCCAGATGCTGAGAATATACTTTTTTCACATAATACTTTCCCATCATTTCTATTCTACCCAAAGCAGTGAATAATTAATTGGATTTTGGGAAGTGAGGGAGAAGTCATTTGCACAGAATACTTTTGTTTTTCATAGTCACGACAGTATGTTTTTGTACTGATTCAAGGTTTACATAGCATTTTTCCCTATGACAATTTCATGAAGCCTGTTGCCAAATGTATACTATGCTCTCAATTGTATAGGCCAAAAAAAAAACACCCCAAAACAAAGAACAAAATTGTTGAGAGATAAGACAATTTGTCACTGATTAAAAAAAATACTATAATCCCAGTATTACAACTGGGATTATAAACTAGGTATTTTGACTTGTTTCTACCACATCAACCACCTGTTGATGCTAATGGCATTATTAGCTACTATACCAGCCCGAAGGATGGTTGGTAAAGTCCTAAAGAAATGAGTCAATTGTTTTGGTTCTTTTGCCCAGTTTTTGCTGATGGATGACTTTATGACACTTCAGCATTTGAGGTTCAGTGTTCAGTTATTGCTACAGCTTTTTTTGACTAAGGATATTCAATGTCACATACATTGAATATATTAAATACATTGAAGGGACTTTTTCAGGGAAGAATGTAAGAAATTGTATTTTGGGGGGCGGAGCCAAGATGGCGGCTGAGAAGCAGTGACTGGCGTGAGCTCCCCACCAAGTCCCTCCAAAAACCTATAAAACAATGGCTCTGAACCAATTCTAGAGCTGCAGAACCCACAAAGTGGCAGAGGGAAGCAGGGCCCCAGCCCAGGACAGCCTGGATGGTCTCTGGGTAAGGTCTGTCCCATACGGAGCACCCAGCCCCCAGCCGAGGGGAGCTGAGCCCAGCGCGCACAGCGCGAACAGACCAGACGTGGACCTACCAGACCAGGAGACGAGCGGAGAGTGCCTTAACATGCTGAATTACTGAGCTGTGGCATGTACCAGACCTCTCAACCCA
>CM053626.1:72733087-72762050 GCA_028646595.1 Phalanger gymnotis
GTATTTTCTTATCTTGATATTAAATTACTTTGCTCAATTCCATTTTCCAAAGTTCTCATTATTCCAGTCACTGGCACAGAGATTGATACAAAATGGAACTCAGGTGTCGAAGTGTCTCTCTTGATAGGAAGACCATGGTGCAATTGATGAAAAGGTTCTCTCAAAATCTTTCTTGTTTGTATTTTGTTCTCCCTTGGGGTGAAACCTGGTAATTTCAGTATCTGATTCAATGTGCTTCTCCAAAAGACCTTTAGCAAATTTGCAAGTGTTCTGGCCAACAAGAGATCACATATGGAACAGGTTTTATCTAGTACAGCAATAATAGCCCATACCGAAAAGGACTCATACCCTAATTGCATGTTGCTTAGTGCGAAGTAATTACTGAGTGCTCCAATCCCTTGTACTGAATTCCAGGAAGGGTTTAGGTCAGAAGATGGCTGGGGGGGAGGAAAATACAACTTAAGAGAGGGAGCGGTTGGAACAAGATCATGCAGACCCAGGAAATTATCTTCATAGTCAGCCTGGATATAAAGGAAAGAGACATACTGTGGTTTAAATCTGAAAGCTCTGAGCATTGTAATAAGGAAGAAAAAACACTTCTTAAAATTGTAACTTCAGATGGTAAATGATTTTATAGCCCTCCTAGAGGTTCAGTGCCACTGGGGTAGTCTATGATCTTAAACTGAGGCCTTTGGAATCCAATTGTGAAGCTCTTTATAATTACTAGGTTTTCCCTAACTGATGTACTCTCAAGTACTCTCAACGTACATGAAGTGGACCAATGGCCAAAAATAAGAAGGGATGTTATTTTTGCTGTTACTATTTCTGGATGTAGCCCACTTGACAACTCTGGCTGCCTTTTCAGCAAATGACCTCCTATTTGACTAGAAAGTGGGAGTTTACCTCAGAGTAGAGAAAGACCACTATACATTTGTCATCAGAGTACTAATGAACACATCTCCTTCCTGACAATTCTTTGAACTGAGGAATGGACTTGAAGCCTAATATAAATATATAGGAAACTGCGATTCCTTCATTGAATTGGCATTAATTACTTTTTAAATGTAAATTTTCAGCTGCAAGTCTTCTTTCTTAATTAAAAAAAAACCCTCTTACAAGTACATCAGGGTAAATCAAAGATTAATTGGTGACCAAATTATAGGGTTTAGTAAAGCTCTCCCCTGCCATAAGTCAGTGAAAGATAATTAGGAAATATGAATACATGCATTTTCTTCATTAATATTAGATAATATGATGAAAGTCCATTTTTTTGAAAAAAATATTCAGCTCTGGCATTTTCATTATGTAGTGCTTTACATTTAGCTACTTCTTTTGGCTACCTATTATTGTCTCTTTCTTCTCAGGCCAAAACTTACTTG
This sequence comes from Phalanger gymnotis, assembly GCA_028646595.1. Taxonomy (NCBI): domain Eukaryota; kingdom Metazoa; phylum Chordata; class Mammalia; order Diprotodontia; family Phalangeridae; genus Phalanger; species Phalanger gymnotis. The sequence continues at coordinate 72,734,467 of CM053626.1, forward strand.
GCTCAGTTTGCTTAAAGGACTCTATTGCCTAAGAATAGGCAACGGACCTAGGTAAGCTGAGCAGTTCCTGTAATACATTTGGAGAAGCGGAGCAGGACACACTTTGGAAAGGGCATTTCTAGGAGATATGTTGTTGGTATCTTCCATTATACAAGTATATTTCCTTCTTTGAGCACTGCATTTGTATGCACATGAGCTAGGGCTCTTGTCAGCTGAAGTAATAGATTCCTTTCATCCCATTCACATTATCACCATCTTAGTTCAGGGTCTGGTTACCTTTTACCTACACTATCAATCAATCAATGAGCATTTATTAAGTGCCTGCTCCAGGTACTGGGGATACAAATATAAATAAGAAAACCATCCTTACTCTCAAGGAGCAAACATTCTTTTGGGGAGAGAAAAAATATAGATATATAACCATATATGGGAAAAATATGAAGTGAATAAAAATAATAAATAATTTAATGTCAAGTCCTGAAATAAATTAAAGCCATGAGTTGAAGAATAAAGCATCTTTAATAGAGATAGCAGTGTAGCAAACCTGCCACCCTGGGGGATGTCCAGTGTATTTCCCAAAGTAGAGGCCCATGGAAAAATCTTTTCCTCTTAGGAGGGAAGGGAGAGGAGACAGCACGAGGTAGCAAGATGTGGCCATGAGATCTTCGCCGCCCTTGGCAATCTGAGCAAGGAGAACCACTTCATTCTGATTGTTTTGCCCTTCTTGCCATGAATTTTAATGGAAGGGGACAAGTACATCAAAGGCCTAGATTCAACTTGAGCCAGGTTCCCCCACCAGGCAAGATCTCAGGATGGTACTTAAGGTCTGACTCAGCTCAACCTAATTTCATTATTTTAAGGGTAGGAATGTAAGGATATTATAGACATTGCTAGGGTCATTTAGGGAGTGACAGGTAACATTACATTTGGTATTAACAATTTCTGTCCTTCTATTAACAATTTTCTGTCAATAAGCAAATAATGAAAATAAGTAAAAAGCAATTAAATATAAAGTAGAAGAGAAGCAACTAGTTTTTGGAGAATCAGAAAAGATTACATGTTGAATTAGTGATTAAGTTGTATCTTGAAGGAAGAATGGGATTTTATAAGGTTGCAAAGAAAAGGGAGTATATTTCAGGTAAGGCACAAACTATGAGATGGAGTGTCATGTGTGAGGAACAATGAGAAAGTCAGTGTTGTAGAATATAGGAAGGAAAAGACTGTACAACAAGGATAGAAAGATAGGTTGAGAACAGGTTTGCCTTTAAAAGCTAAACAATGGAAATTTGTATTTTATCCTAGAGGAAACAGGGAGCTAGTGAAGTTTATTGAGAGAGTGAGGTAGCTAGAATTGCCCTTAAGGAAAACTGCATTGGAAGTATTGTGGAGGACAGATTGGAGTAGGGAAAGACTTGAGGCAGGGAGACCAATTAGTAAACTATTGTAAAATAATCAGGATGATAGGTGATAAGAACCTGAACTAAGATGCTGGGCATATGAAAAAAGAGAAAAGGTCAGAACTGAGTGAAATTGTGTGGGTAGAAATGCCAAGATTTACCAAATGTTTGGCCACATGGAGTGAGAGAGAATAAGAAAGTGAGAAGAGTGGTTAGGATACAAATCTGGGGGACTGGAAGGATGGTGATATCTTTAACAGAAGCAGAGGTATTATTTATTTTTTGTACATTAAAAGAAGCTGGTTGCATCTAATAATTAAAACTACTGCTCCAGGTCCTTAATAAAAGACAAATCTTGAAAGTAAGGCTGGGGAGCTATTGAGGGACCTAGCTTTATAGCAAAGATCTCTGCTCCTTTTAATATTAAAAAGTGGTTCCAAATTAAACCTATGGGAACTGATGAGGTAACCATTTGAGCATGTATAAAGAGAGAAGAGAAGAGGGTCTAGGGCACAACATTGGGAGATACTCAGAGTTAGGGGCCATGACATCCAGGACTGTGCTGAGGTCAGCTTTAACCAACTTTGAGAAGCCAATTGTTTAAATTGTCATGTGAGCATTTATACATTAGAAATGAGGAGATGCTACAAATAAGGACTTGATTTATTGTTTTGTTGCTTGTCTAGACTTAAGAAAGTCGTGGAGAAAATGTTAATAATTCAAATTAAATTTAAATGTTCACTGCTCATTAGTTTAGAAAAAATAATCTAAAATGAAGGAGAACCTTAGGAAAATGACATCTTATATTCGTATGGTACTTTGCAACATACTTTTTACTTGTATCACTCATTGGATTCTCACAACAACCTTATAAAGTAGTCAGGGCAGAGGATAAATAACTTTAAAGAAATCACTATTTAATTTCATTTCAGCTCATTATAGTTTAACAGATGTTTATTAAGTGCCAGTCGTTGGTTGGTTGGTTGTTGTCCTTTGTTCTCAAAGAGGACCAAAATGGCATCACTATGCCAGAGTAAAGTTTCAATGCGTCCAACTGACTGATCAGACCAATACAAGCTCGGAATGCTCTATCACAGGTCATGCACAAATATTCTGTGTGAACATTTGGGGTAGATACTCTCAATTTGTGCATCCTGTGTTTCCTTTGAGCTGTTTCAATTCTGCTTTGCTCATGGAGCACAGAACCTTTGCTGACATGGGCACTCCATGCTGAGTGGTTCTGTGCCAGTGTCTCCCATGTCACACAATCAATTCCAAAGTTCTTAAGAGAGACCTTGAGAGTGTCCTTGTATCATTTCTTCTGACCACCATGTAAAATTTTGCCCTGTGTGAGTTCTTCACAAAATAATCTTTTTGGCAAGTGTACATTTTGTATTTGAACAGTGCGACTGGCCCATCTGTGTTGTGCTCTCTGAAGCAGAGTTTGAATGCTTGGCAGTTTAGTTCAAGTAAGGACCTCAGTGTCTGGTACCTTATCCTGCCAGACGATCTTCTGAATCTTCCTAAGACAATTCAAATGGAAGCAGTTCAGTTTCCTGGCATGGCCCTGGTATACTGCCTAGGTTTCACAGGCATGCAACAAGGTCAGCACAATGGTTCTGTAGACCTTCAGTTTGGTGGGCAGTCTAATGCCTCTTCTCTCCCACACTTTCCTTTGGAGCCTCTCAAACATTGAACTAGCTCATCATCAATGTGTACATCCCTGGAAAGTACACTACCAAGGTCAGTGAACTTACCCACAGCATTCAAAACGTCTTCATTTATTGTAACTGATGGTTCCATGGATGGATGGTGTCCTGGTGGCTGAGGCCCGGGTTCTGGATAATGGACGGTGTTCTTGTGCTTTCTCAGTTACCACTGGAGTGAAATCAGGCTGTGTGCTCGCTCCCATGATTTTTAGCATGATGTTTTCAGCCATGTTGTCAAATGCCTTCAATGAGGATGAAAGAAGCATCAGGGTCAGCTACTGTGCTGATGGTAAATTCTTCAACTTGAAAAAGCTACGAGCCAAGACCAAAGTGCAGGGAGTGTTGGTGCAGAATTTTCTGTTTGCAGATGATTGTGGACTCAATTCAGCCTCTGAAGCTGAGATGCAACAAAGTATGGTTCAAGTGCCAATGTATGCAAGGCATAGTTAGAGATTGGGCATAGTTAGAAAGATGTAAGAAAAAAAAAAAAGATCTCCACAGGCAGCCCTCAAGGAGGCTATACTCTCAGTTGCAACCTGTACAGAAATATACATTGAAGGAGACATCAACACCAAGCACAGTGGGACTATTTGAAGTAGAGATGATTGTTCAGTTTTGGGGGAAAGTCGTGGAAGAAGTGGCACCCTAGTGAGGCTTTGAAGGAAAAGCTTTCAAGAGATAAAAATAAAGGAGCATATTTCTGGAGTGGATGGTGACCTGCACAAATGCCCAAGGTGAGAGATGCCAGCTTTTAGACCAGGTGGTATTATTCCCATTGGGCAAGAAAGTAGAGTATGTAAAAGGGAATATTACAGAGTGAAAGCTGACAAGGGTCAGCTGGAACCAAATTGTGGAGGGCCTTGAATGCCAGTCCGTGTCATTTCATTTTATTGTTAATTGGAACAGCTAGAAGTTTTTGAGCAGGAGAGAGCCATGGTCAGATGTGTAATCTAGGATGATTATTTGGGCAACTATGGGAAAGATAAATTTTAGATATGAGAGCCAGAAAACAGGGGGATCATTCAGGAGGCTATTAACAATAAATAAATAATTGGGAAGGGGTATGTGGATTAGATGTACTCTAAGGCTCCTTCCAGCCTTGAATTATATTAAATTATATGAGCCATTCTACTATCCTAGGTGAGGAGGGCCTGACCTAGAGCCATGACAGTATGGGTGGAGCAGAGGGGATTGGTGGGATTAAATAGCAGATCTTGAATTTAGATCAAGGTCTTCTCACTACAGGTCCAACATTTCCTTAGCTTCACTAATTACTCTGGTATTATATGTCTCTAAAGAGTATTTCTGAGCATAGTCTAGTTTTCCTGCACACACACCCAAAATTAAAAACAAAAACACAACAACAAACAAATGGTCAACTAAGGTAAAAGCAGAATGTAAATGACTGGCTTCAAATGCTCGTTTTGCCACCTGTGTGACCTTGGGCAAGTCACTAAAAGTTTTTGAGGCCTCAGTTTCCTCAAGTGTAAAAATAATGGAGTTTGACTAGTTGCCATCAGAGGTCCCTTATATTTCTAACTAAATGATGACACAGACGCTTTCCTTTTATGTCTGTATCCCTTGCTCTTAGCATAGTGCCTTGTGCATAGTAAGAATTTATAGGCGATTATTGATTTGAATTCAATTGAAAGAAAAAAAATGCAGCCACCATTTTGTATTTTTAGCCTTCATGCTAAAACAGCACTTAAGAAAATCTTTAAAATGTATTGGTGTGACAAATGGGACATTTAAGACCCAATTTAACAAAGTATTTTACGTTTGTAATTTTAAAACTGTCACTTGAACTAAAAATATAGGTGAATAAGTTGGTCTTTCATATTTAATGTTTTCTTATTTTTCTCTTATTCACAAATTCATCTAGTTCAGCTTTGATTAACGAAGTGGCAGAAAGAGAATGGAGAACGGTCAGCAGTTGGCTAATTCATTATCTTTACTGGAGGGAATCAGATTCTTCTAACTCGTTTGGGTTCTTTCACCTGGGAAGCTTTTCCAGCATCAGCCCCTGCTGGATTCATCACATCAGATATTCATCTTGCCCTTAAATGCTAACACAGCATCACAGAAAGATGTTTGATTTGAAGGGGAGAATGACAGCAGGGGAATTGCTCCCTGCAATCTGGCTGTAATCCTTAGGTGATGTGCTGCTGTTTGAAAAAAGAGTTAGAGCTCAGATTAATTGATGATTATAGTAGGTCAGAAAGAATCTGGTCTAGGAAAGAAAATAGTGAGTGGCAGGGTATACAGAATAGTAAGCTGTGTTAATAGTATGTTTGCAGTGCATTTTCCTCTTAGATGCCAAATATATGAGTTAAAGTTGAAAAGGCAGAACTTTCATTCCTCCCACTCCATCTCCTTTTCTATTTACCTACCTGCTAATTGAGAATGTTATGGTGTAAAGAAAAAGATTAATCACATGTCTATTAAATTGACGCAATTTGTTGATTTCACTTCCGCAACATCTTTTCTAACCATCTCTTCACTCCATTCGCATGGTCGACACACCCTCATCAGCTTTCACCTAGAATATTGTAATGGCTTCCTAATTAATCTCCCTACTTCAATTTTCTCTCTTCTCCCATCCATCCTTCATGATGATGCCAAAGTGATATTCCAAAAACACAGGTTTACGATGTCACTCTCCTATTCAACAAACTCCAATGCCTGCCTATTGCCAGCAGGTATGAATACAAGTGCCTCTGGCCTTTAGAGCTCTTCATATACTGGCCCCAGCCTATGTTTTTAGTATTTCTTGTTGTTCAGTTGTGTCCAGCTCTTTGTGACTCCATTGATCATAGTGTGCTAGGCTCTTCTATTCTCCCCTAACTCCTGAAGTCTGTCCAAACTCATGTTCATTGTTTACATGAGACCATCCATTTCATTCTCTGCCATTCCCTTTTCCCTTTGCCTGTAATATTTTCCAACATCAGGGTCTTTCCCAATGAATCCTGTCGTCTTATTGTGTGGCCAAAATATTTAAGCTTCAGTTTCACTATTTTTTCCTTCTAGTGAAGTCAGAATTATTTTCTTTAAGTATGGACTGATTTTATCTCCTTGCTTTCTAAGGGACTACTAAAAGTATTCTCCAGCACCACAACCCGAAAGTGTTGATTCTGCAGTACTCTGCTCTCCTTGTGGTCCAAATCTCACAGCCATACATTGCTACTAGAAAAAAAAATATTGCTTTGATAATATGGACCTTTGTCAGCATGGTGATGTTTAGTATGCTGTCCAGATTTGCCATAGCTTTCCCTCCAAGGAGCAAGCATCTTTTAGATTCATGGCTGCAGTTGCAGTCTAGTGGTCTTTGAGCCCAAGAACACAAACTCTAACTCTGCTTCCCTTTCTTCTCCCTCTATTTGCCAGGAAGGGACCAGTTGCCAGGATCTTAGATTTTTTAATGTTAAGCTTCAAGCCAGCTTTTACACTCTCTTCTTTTTTCACCCTCATCAAGAGGCTTCTTAATTCCTCTTCACTTTCTGCCACCAGAGTGGCATCATCTGCAATCTGAGATTATTGATATTTCACCTGGCAACCTTAATTTCAGCTTTTGATTCATCCAGCTTGGCATTTCTCATGATGTACTTTGCATATGAGTTAAATAAGTAAGATGACGATACACAGCTTTGTCATAATCCTTTCCCAATCTTAAACCAATCAGTTGTTTCATGTTCACTAACTTTATTATACATCAATTCCCTTCCTGTCCTTCTGGTCAAGCCAAATAGATTTCCATTTCTCATTCTTGAACCCTTAAACAGGTTGTTCTCCTTGCAGGGAATGCCCTCCCTCCTCAACTCTGCCTCTTAGAATCCCTTCTTTCCTTTAGTGCTCAGCTCCTCTGCCACATCTTTCACAAGGTCTGTCTTGAACTCCCCAGTTGCTAATGTCTCCCCCTGCCCCAATTACTTTGAATTTATTTTCAACAAATTTATTAAGAGAGGTAGCATAATATAGTACATAGAGAAGTATCTTCCAAGTCGAGTGCAAGTTCCACCTCTGACACTGGCTGCGTGACCCTGGGCAAGTCCCTTACCCTCCTAGCGTTCTAGCTCAGGGGACCTTGCACTACATTGCAGCTGTAACACTTCCCTGTGCAGTAGGAACCTGATTAAAATATAATTGGGGAATATTTAACAAAACAAATAATACAATAGAACATAGATAATGTTAGCATGTGGTTTTCTAGGTCCATATGCAGCTACCAGGTGTCTTCATATATGGTTTAGTGACCACCTTTTCAATTTGAATTTGACTCTGTTTGAGCTGCTCTAGGCAACTGTTTGAGACTAAATTGCAGAGAAGGTGCTGGCCCTGCTTTGGTCTAGGGAGTGCCTCACCTGAGAGTGATTGTATTGTATAAATGTATTGATGTATTGATGAAATCACAGATCCAGTTCATATCCCTATATTTGATAAATATGTGTGCATATAATATGTATGTATGTGTGTAATACATAATGTATACATATGTATGTATTTGTGTGTATACACACACATACACACACACACATATGTGTGTGTTCAGTTGTGTCTGACTCTTTGTGACCCCATTTGGAGTTTTCTTAGTGGAGATACTGGAATGTTTTGCCATTTCCTTCTGTAGCTCATTTTACAGATGAGGAAACTGAGGCAAACAGGGTGAAGTGACGTACCCAGGGTAACACAGCTATTAAATGTCTGAGGCCAGTTTTGAACTTGGGAAGATAAGTCTTCCTGCCTCCGGGCCTGGCACTCTATCTACTATGCTACCTAGCACCCATGCATATTTATACATATATATATATATATGTATGTGTGTATATATACAATATATTCACACATATATGTGTCATTTTCCCCAGTAGAATATAAACTTCTTGAGGGCAAGTAGTGCTCCATTTTTTTCTTTATATAGCCAGTACCTAGAAGAGTGTGTGGAAGAGGGTAGGTGCTTAATAAATATGGGCTGTTTCATCAATAGGAAACTATAGAAAACATTACCCAATTTTAGCAGGCATGTAATATTGAGGCTTTTCTCTGGCCCTTCTTTGTTTCTTTCTTAGTACTCACTAATGCATTCAGTTATCGTCTTGACGTATATCCAAATTTATAATTTCTCCCTAATCTCTTTCTTGAATTCCAACCACACACCTCCAGCTGCCTGCTGGATATATCTTCCTAGATATCCTGTTGGCATCTCCAATTCAACATGTCCAAAACTGAATTCAGTACCTTGGACTTTAATTGATCAGCAAACATTTGAAATACATCTTTTAGGCCAGGTATTGTGCTATGCCTTAACCTACTCCTGTCTACAAACTTCATTCTTTTTATCTATGACATTCTTGCAGTCACCAAGGTTTGAAAACTTAGAATCATGTTTTTGACTCTTTCTTCTCTTACACCTCTCATATCTAACATATTGTTAAAACCCCATGTATCCTTTCTCTTCTCTCCAAGCACATTGCCACCAATCTAGCTCATTACTTCAAGTCTTGTCTGGCTAAAACCTCCTATTGAGATAATCGCCAAAACATGTATTATATTTTTTTCCCTGTGTGAAGGAAATTTTACTATATCTTGTAGATATAAAAAATGTTATTTTAATTTAATTGAAACTCATTCAAAATTCAGAAGACCTGGTTATTTGAAAAATTTCATTGGCTGGCATCACAGTCAGCCTGCTTGGTGTGGTATAAGGATCACTGAAAATCTGGATTCAAGAGAGGCCAAGTCTCAGTTCTGACATTTATTTGCTATGTCAATCTCAGAAAGTACTAACCTTGTCAATCAGTCAATATTTATTAAGAGATTACCATGTGTCAAATATTGCAGTTAATTGCTGGACTTTTTTGCCTATAAAATGAGGCTAATAATACTCTCACTACTTCTTTGGGTTGCAGGAAGGACATCATTTTGTAAATTATAAAGTGCAAAAGAGATATGTCTTGTAATCAAGGTTCACAAGGGTCAGTGAGCCACAAATTGATTGCTTACCCTGGTATACCCTGGTATACCAAGTTATAAAAACCTATCAACTCTTAAATTTATTGTTGAATGAACCAATATGGATACCAAAACAAATAAATATAGGAGGAATAGAAAATTGAAAGACACTTCAATTGGTTTAGTTAATAGTTGGCTACTTAATTTAGCATATTTTATTTTTTATTCTCTTTCCACAAAAAATCCTTTGTTATGGCACATCAATGATCACAGGTTCTTGAAGAATATACTAGCATAGTGCAAGCTTGGATAAGTTCTACTATGCTGAAAGGACTTCAAATAAACTCCTGAGGACAGACAGTATCTTCAATCTGAGGACCTGCTTAGTTAGTGAATAGACTCTGCTAGTAGGCTGATCGTAGGTGATGGTTTCATTGCTCATAGCAACTCTTAAAATAAATTAAAAATTCAACTGGCCCTCATTCCTCCGAGGTGGCTCTCATCTGTTTCTTTACTGCTTCTTTTTTTCTATATGTAAAACAAGTTTTTAATTTGTTTGTTTGTTTTCAAGCATATAACAAAATCAAGAGAGTAGTATCCACACTGTATTGTTTGTTAATTTCCCACATTGACCACCTTCTCTACTCTGCATTTTGTAAATGTCTTCTTTTTAAAAATATACATTCATTATTCATTTTTTTAACATTCATTTAAAAAAGTTTTTTGAGTTCTGAATTCTCTCCTTCGTTCCTACCCCAATGAGAAAGCAAGTAATGTGGTATAAATTATACATGCAAAGTCATGCAAAACATATTTCCATATTATCCATGTTACAAAAAGAAAAGCAAGAAAAATAAAGAAAATGAAAAAATATGCTTCCATATGTACTCAGATATCGGTTCTCTCTCTGGAGGTGGATAGCATTGGATTCTGGTTTCTAATCCATTTTGCTTCCATTTTATGTGTGGGTTCATACATCAACATTTACAGTTATGATTATTGTGTGTTTTCCTACGTCCTATTTTTCCTTTTCCTTCTTTTCTTCTATTTCTTCTGTTCCTTTACAAAGGTCTTCTTCTAACCACTGTTTCCCTTAATTTTCTCTCCCTTTTATCAACACCCTCCCCCCAATTTCTTTCCCCTTCCCCTCTTTCTTCCTTGTTGGTAAGATAGCTTTCTATACTCAATTGAGCAAGTACATATTCTTCCCTCATTGAACCAATTCTGATGAGAATGAGGTTCAAGGATTGCCTGCCATCAGCCTCCCATTTTCCTTTCCATTATAAAAGTTCTTCCTTGTGTGCTTCTTTTATGTGATAACTTTCCCCATTCTACCTCTGCCTTACCCCCTCCCCCAGTGCATCCCTCTTTCTCACCCCTTCACTTTTTTAAAAAAAATTATCCAAACATAATTTTTTTCCCATCCGTACCCTCTGTTTATGTAGACTCCTTCTAACTGCCCCAATGATGATAAAGTTCTTAGGAGTTGCATGTATCATCTTCCCATATTGGAAATATAAGCAGATTAATTTATTAAGTTCTTTATGGTTTCTTTTTCATGTTTACCTTTTTAAGATTCTCTTCAATCTTGTGTTTGAATGTCAAATTATCTATTCAGCTCTGGTCTTTTCATCAGGAATGCTTGGAAGTCATCTGTTTCATTAAATATGCCTTTATTCCCCACTGAAGATTTATTCTTAGTTTTTATGGGTTGATTTTTCTTGATTGTAATCCTATCTCCTCTGCCTTGTGGAATATCATATTCCAACACACCACTTCCATGTGGAAGCTGCTAAATATTGTGTGAATCTGACTGTAGCTTCACAGTATTTAAAAGGTTTCTTTCTTCAATATTGCAATATTTTCTCTTTGTTCTGGGAACTCTAGAATTTGTCTCTGATATTGATGAGAGTTTTCATTTTGGGATCTCTTTTAGGAGATAATTGGTGGATTCTTTCTATTTCACCTTCTGGTTCTAAGTTGTTGTGGCAGTTTTCCTTCATAATTTCTTGAAATATGATGTTTTTATTAAAAATAATCATGGCTTTCATGGAGTTTAATAATTCTTAATGATCTCTCCTCTATCTTTTCCAGGTCAGTTTTTTCCAATGAGGTATTTTATATTTTCTTCTATTTTTTCATTCTTTTGACTTTAAAAAATATTAGTCAATGCCTCATGTAATCATTAGCTTTCTATTGCCTAATTCTAATTTTTAAGAAATGATTTTCTTCAGTGAGTTTTTGTGTCTCTTTTTTCTTTTGACCAATTCTGCTTTTTAATGAGTTCTTTTCTTTAGTGAGTTTTTGTACCTCTTTTTTTTTGCTAATTTTTCTTTTTAAAGAATTCTTTTCTTCAGTGAATTTTTGTGCCTTTTTGGCATTTGGACAATTCTGTTTTTTAAGGTGTTATTTTCTTTGCTATTTTTGGTGCCTCTATTACCCAGCTTTTAATTCTCTTTTCATAATTTTCTTGGATCACTCATTTCTTTTTCCGATTTTTCTCTACCAATATAATCTCTTTCTTTACCTTTTTTCAGGAATTCTTTTTGGGCTTGTGTCCAATTTACATTTTTTTTCTTTTGTCTTCACCTGTAGTGATTTGCATGTTGTTTTATCCTTCTGAGTTGCTGTCTTGATCTTCCCTGTCACTCTAATAGCTTATTATAGTCAGGTTCTTTTTGTTGTTTTTGTTTATCCATTTTTCCAGCCTATTTCTTGACTTTTAATTTTATGTTAAAGTTAGGGATCTTTTCCTGTGGTGGGGTGGGGGCACTTTCCCAAGCTTCAGGCTTTTTGTCTGCTGTTTTCAGTGTTAGTTCTAGGGGTCTATAACTTTTTCAGTGTTTCCAAGGTGGTGTGATAGGAGGAAAGGTGTGGTCACTGCTCTCCTGGTTTGCATTCTGGTCTTTAACCAGGAAGGCCTCCTGTTCTTCTACAGCTACATATGTTAGCACTCCTCTTGCCCCTGGAACTGTCACCAAGGCTCATATTCCCTTCCATCCACAGCAACAAGCACTAATGCTCCTCTCTACCCTGGAACTGTGACCTGCAACTCTGTATAGACAATGCAATGAGATCCTATGTCTAGTGTATGCTCAAGGTCCTATATTATTTCTTTCCAACAATTCGTCCACACCCCCTTACACCCCCCTTTACTGTCTCTGGGCTGAGAGCTCCAGTAACTGCTTTTGCCACTTTCATAGCAGCCTCTAGGTCTGACCACTGCTGCTGTACTCTAGGCAGACCCCCTCCCCAGTGTCACTGACTTCACCTTCCAACCTCCTAAGTTGTTTTGGGCCAGAAAAATGTCTTACCCTAACTTTTTGTTGGCTCCACTCCTTCAGAATTTGATTTGATTTGTTATTTTAAAGAGTATTTTTGAGGGAAATGTTGGGAAAGTTTGACTGGGTTGCTGCTTCTACTTTTCCATCTTGGTTTGCTTTATTCATTGATTCTTGATGGGTGGCAGAAAAGGAGACAGAGGGAACTAAGCATCATACAAGTTTGAGACCATCTATAAACATTAATTTAACAATACTTTAAAGGTGAGTAGTAGAACATTTATGGAATGATATGGATAAGAGTAACACAGGTTGACAAAGTATTAATATATTGTAATAGAAGAAGGGAGTATCCATCTTAATGAGCCCACAGATCCATAGAAATGCAATAAATATGAGATTTTTATTCAATAACCAATGAGTGAACATACTGTCAGAGGAATAAGCATTGACATTATTGCTGTAAATGAAAGCAGGTGATGCAAAGATTTTGAAGCTAAATGTAAGTGTGGCTCACAGTTTCTCTTTGGAAAAACAAACAAATGATCTGTTGGAGTTGGTTTGACTATTCCTAGTTGCAACAAGAAACATCTTTTCATGGGACACTGTTATCTTGCCTTGCAATGCTCATGAGTGTAAACAAAAAAGTACGGTTAAGGTATTTATAATTTATGTATCATCATCTATTGCAGAGGATAAAGAAGCAGAGAAATTTTATTGGATTAATAAGATATTCCAAATTAAATTAAAGTGTAATTTATAGCCAAATGACTTCAGTGCAAATGTGGGTATAGGGAAGACAGTGAAATACATATTAGAAAATATGTCTCACATTCAAAAAGCTCTAGACCCAATTGTCCAACATCATCAAATTGTGTTTTTATGGAAATAGAATGAAAAGTTTTGGGTACCATCTGGTGCTTTCTGGTAACACAAATAGGATCAGTCATAGTTGTTGGAGGGACTTGGTTGACGTTCTTCAGGGTGTGCAGGTGATTCTTCTCTAGATGCCACCATCATTTCCCAAAGCTTTTCTAGTCTTGTTTGGCCTCTGGCATGCTAACTCTCCTTTCTTTTCTCAAATTAGTCTAATATTCATAATCTAGTTCACAGGTTCTTAAAATGTGGTTCGCAATTCCCTAGGTGTCAATAGATAGATTTCATGGGATCCATGAACTTTGGTAAGAAAAAAAAAATATTAATTTTACTAACCTTTCATTTCCTTTGTAATCCTATATATTTATTTTATTCATTTAAGAAAGTTATTCTGTGAAGAGATCCACAGGCTTCACCAGACTGCCAAAAGGATTTGTGAAATAAAAAAAGGTTAAATACGCCTGGTCTAGCTCAAAGTTGTGAGTGAATATGGCTTTAATTTTTTGGCTGTACTCAGCTGACAAGGTTCTTGTTGTGTCTGGCTGCACGGACCTCTGGTCCTGCCATTCTTTGTGTCACTGGTTTTATTGGCTTGAGCTATTGTTCCATTTCTCAACAGACTTTCTGTGTAGTACTTCCTTTGAATATGAGAAACTAGTAGTATCTTACCTAACTTCCATGGCCTATATGTGAGAAGATGTTTTGGAGCAATTCAAAGTCAATTTCTTTGTCACAAGCCACTATCTCCTTTCCTTTCCTTTTCCTTGAAGAGTCTTACTCTGTAGTAACTGCTCATATCCAGCTGGCTTTTCATTATCTTCAAGGCTAGGTAGTTTGGCCCTTAGATTTCCATGGTCTAGCAGTCCACTCTTCACTGGAGATTGTTAGTGACTGTTTCCTTTCTTTCCAGCCTTCATCCTAAACTTCTAATATCCTGAAGCCTCACCATACTAGTTCTTCCTGAAATCTTACTCCAACCCTGGAATTCACATTTTGGAAGAACTCTCCACCCCTCCAAGCCCCCTGTTTGATTGGATGGCTCCTTCCAGAACCTCCATTAATGGAGGGTGCCAAGGTCAGTCATGTCTTACTTTTCTCCGGGTTGTACTCAGAACTTTCTCTACCATGCCCCCACATCACCTTTTTCCATTTCCAGCTTTCTTTTATGTATGGTCTCACCCTTGTCCTCCATTAGAATACAAGCTCTCTGAGGGCAGAGATTTTCTTTCTACTTGTATTTCTATTCTCAGGGCTTGGCACATAGTAAGCACTTAATAAATGCTAGTCGACTGACTTCCTTTACCATGTCTTTACTGCTTCTTGAATTACTTGCTTTTGAAATAGGCTGTTCACAGCTCAAAAAAAGGAATTTTTTTTCAGGTTGGTAGGCATTGATGTACTTTACCTGACAGGTTCACTGAATGGTCACTGCTTTCTCATATTGACTCTTGTTTTCATAAGCAGTCCAAAACCATCTTACTATCTCAGGATTTCACACTGAGTATGAAATCAAATGCTGATCCTCCAGGCTTTCTATTACCCTCTTCCATTTTTTCCACACAAGTACCAGACCACTGTTGCAATATTTCAGTGGCTATCCTATCAAGGAGTCCAATGATTCCTTCCAAGAGTGGTATAGGTACTCCCCAAAGAAATCCTTTAGCTTAGGTTAGTGAATTCTGTATACTATAATGAATATTATCTAATACCCATCTCTCACTGCTGTTTAGTGAGGGTTACAGTCTTCCCTTAAGCAGGCATTTCATTCTCTTTATAGGTAGGTCTCTGCCATTGAAGGTTTAAAATGGCCTTAGAAACTCCTTGAATTCGGTTGAAAGTATAATAATCAATTTCTAGGTATTCTTTCCAACTCTTATTTTTTCATGCAAGCTAGAATAGATCATTGGTTCAGCTACTTTAAAGAACACTGTATCACACTCCTGGTATACGGTAGTAAGTACTTCACATCTCAGATTGTTCATAGGAATATATAAGATATTCTCAATGTCCTTGTCATAATTGCCAAAGAGAACCCCTAAAACTTTCATCCTCTGAGGGGTTCCAAGTGCTATACTATACATTACGTACACATATATACTATAAATAATGTACTTTTTAAAAGAAAAAAGAGATAGCTTTTGTTTTTGTATCATTGTAATTTCTCAGTATACTTCTTCCCTCCCCTTCTGGTGAGATATCCATTATAATAGAATAAGAGAAAAGTAATTCAGCAAAACTAAGTAGTACATTAACCAAGTCTGACATTATATACAATGTTCCACATCCATAGTCCCCCATCTCTGAAAAGAAGGTGGAAGAAGAGGTCTTCTGTCTCTTCTTTTGGGCCAAGCTTGGCCATTAAAATTTCACATCATTCATTTTTGTTGCGGTTGTTCTTTCTATAAATAATTGTTGTCATTGTGTATGTAATTAAATCATCTGGAAAATATCTTCATGGGTGAGGTGGCTGTCAAATGTAAGTGTATAGATATATAAAGATGATGGGCGAAGGGGCTAAGAGGAATCTCCTTTCCTTTCCTTGTCTACAGTTTCAAAAATAGATCATGGAGAAAGAGATCAAATATAGATCAAAAGATCATGGAGAAAAAAGATCAAAATAGATCAAAAAACAGATCATGGAGAAAAACTCCCTTATAGCCACCATTCATTTATATTTCTTCCTTACTTCACCCTGAAAATCCCATGTGCCCAGTTCTATTCATATACAACTTTTATTCAAAGCCAACTATTCTGGCCCATGGGGGGGAAACTTGAGGACCTCTACCCTTTTTTGTACCCTCAAATACTTCTAGGAGTTATAGTTTAAGAGAAAAATAACTTCCAAAACAGTACAAGCTTATTACGCATGTTTATGATAAAGTTCTCCAGATATTCCTGTTTTATGGATGATGTTGTACTGATTGAATAAAATCCCAGCACACCGAAGAGCTGCCTAAATGAGATTCACAATTGCTCAGAAGTTTGGTCTGACAATCACCAAAAGGAAAACTACACTGATGAAGCATGGTTGTCATCCATACTGCATTATATTGTTAAGTGGGTGGTCTATAGAGTTGTTCAAGTGATATCTTCAATAATAGGTACCACATTTGGATAAAAACACTGGACTCGGAACTGAGGTCTAGGGAAATGGACCTGGAGGACTTTTGAGAAATTGTACAACAACAATTGTACAACAGAACCCCAAGTTCTGTCTTGAAATATAAACCCAAATTTTAAACAGAACACATGGCAGCAAACCATGGAATATCATAATCTCTGAGGAATTAAGATTACTACAATTAACTACAATTAACAGATGCATGGTAGACATAAATGGCCTGTACCATGTTACCAGTGATGACTAGTTTCTATATGTGACCTAAAAGACATCTTCTTCCTATATGACTGGAAAAGGGGCTGGCATAGTCATGTACTGAGGGCAAGGATAAATAGATAGCTTATTGCTCTATTGGTATCTTGTAATTTCAAGAATACTAGAGATAGGCTCTTAGCACATTGGATGGGTGCCCTGCAGAACATTTATAAAAGAACTTGGATAAGATTTTCATAGGATGGGAATTGAGAATGGGTTTCAATATTTATAATGCAAGTAGTATGCACATCAGTGAACTCAGAGATCCATTTGAATTTTGAAGAAATATGTGTATATTCAATGTTTGTTCAGTTGTCTATGTATCTTTCCTGGTTGTGGTTCCATTTATGGCACAATGGACCACTCAGAGGCTGAGCATTAAAATAAATAGTGCTTTTACTAAAAACATATTCCAGTACCCCCCAGGTAAAGACAGTTCCCAAGCTGGCTGAAAAGCAGTTAAGGAAGATAAAAGCAGCCAAGAAAGGGGGTTAAAAGCTATTGGCAAGGAAGATCCCTAGAGTATTAGGAATTCTTGCTAATGTCTTAAAACCTGCTTTTTATAATCTTCTTATCCAAAGGGCCCATAGCTAGTTCCTAGATCAATCCACCTCGGGGAAAGGTCAATTTAAACTGCCTCAGGTTTGTACCACAGTTCCTTTGTTCACAGTAGACCTGGTGATACTGTGGGAGTGTAGAGGGTTCCTCTTGTGTTCCACATATATACTGGCCCATAACAATGTCTTTTGTGTATCTTTGGCACAGTGACTCATACCAGTACTATTTGTCTTTTGACCTCTCTATCCTGTGATTCTTAAAAAGGACTTCATCTTTTTAACTGGTTTTGTTCCACTTTCTCAAACAAAGATAGGTACATAGAAACACTTAAGGAATATTAGAGCTGTCACTATTACTACCTCTTTTCCTAAAGGGGTCACTCCTGGGAAAACTTAGTTGGAGGCCCTCCAACTATTAGGAATTACTTAGATGGAGTATGGAGGAACTTTAAGCCAGGCAAAAGAAAGGGCAATTTTAAGACCAGAAAGTAAAGGAAAAAGGAAGAAGAAAACTGTATCTAAAAGAAACTGCAATGATCAGAGGGGCTCTCCAGAGTAGGGCAAAGTGTAATTACCCAAATTGAAATCTGGCTGCTAGAGCAGGGCTAACTGTTCTACTGACCACATAAGAGCCTGTTTTAGCAACTTCAGCACGCTTGAATTAATTAGCTACACATTTCTATTCTTGTTTGGGAATTCTTGGTTTGTGAGAGACCTTTCCCAAGGAGCACAGGGTGTATTTGCAGAGTGCCTAGAAAATTGCCTGGACAGTAGCAGTGAAGGAAAATGTAAAATCAATAAATAATTGGGCTGAATTTTAATTGAATGTTCTACTAGGGGCATGCTAACATTTAAATTTAAAACGTAACCACTGGAGAATAGTACTGCCTTTCCCTCTCCTGGATATTACTTCTCCTGGGTCAGAGATGTAGATTGGCTATACTGCTTCTTCTTTTTGTTCCAGCTCTCATTAACTCTCTCTCTGAAGGTATTTGTTGAATAAGAAGGTGGGTTTTAAGCAAACGAGTTTTCTGCCTACCTCTTTTTCTATTTGAGGGAAATTGAGTATATGTGAAAACTATGAATTTAGAGAATCATTAGTGGATCATAACTCTAAATATTGGTAAAGGACTTTTTTCTTCTTAATTTCTTCCTTGTTGGTTTTTTAAAAAATATATATGCTTGACACATAATAACTCTTTAAGGTTTACAAAGCATTTTCCCTACATCAATCCATAGGAATCCCCCCTGCCCCTTTCTGCAACAACCCTGTGAACTAGGTTTTAGAGATTTTCCAGATGAGGAAATATTCTCAGAGAGCTAGAGTAACTTTTCCCCTCTCACAGAGCTAATATAAGATTTGAAACCAGATCTCAATTCTGTCTGGCTGTCTTTCCCTGGTACTATCCTTTGTAAATCCAAATTTACTTCATGTGTGAGTTAGTAGTACCTGCCCTATGTGTTCTGCACATATTATATAGCCTTGTATGATCAGTAATCTTCGAAAACCTTCTATACACTAATTTTGTGGCTGGTACTGATGTAAGTGTGTCAGAAGCCCTGCCTTCAAGGGGCTATCATTCCATAGAAGAAGACAACACGTACATATACAAACGTAGAGAGAATTCAGAAAAAAATAAATGTAAATGAATCTTGGAAGGGCACTAGTAGCTGGGGGTGGATTATGAGGAAAGGCTTTATATAGAAAGTAACATTTGAGCTGAGTCTTGAAAGAAACAAGAGTAAACTCCTTGCAGCCTAGGATCATAGGATCATAGATATAATGCTGGGAGGGACTTCAGAGGCCATCAAACCCAATGGGAGGTTTAGTAACTTTCTTGAGATCACAGAGGAAATAAAAGGCAGAATTTGATTCCAGGACCTCTGATTTGAGTCCATGCTAAATTTAAACAATCCACTCCAAATGTTCACATTGGCTATTTATGCCTGACCTGTGCTAGAACATTCTGAGCTTGTGTTGGTCTGATCAGCCACAGCCATCCACACTGTAACTTGGCTGTAGCATAGTGATGTCATTTTGTTCCTCTTTGAGAATGAGGGACAATAACAAACCTGAATACTCTTTCTACGATACCATGCTGACCCCTAGGGAAAATGTTTCATTTCTTCTTATCCTTAATATCTCCTATCGCCATAATAGTCAACATTATAAAGACAATTATAATAATGCTACTTCTGTATTGCTTAAGAGTTTAGATGACACTTTACCCACTCCATGCATAGTAGACAACAATAGTCAACTCTACCACGCTGACCCCTAGGGGCAATGTCTCATTTCTTATGATCCGTAATATCTCGTGTCACTATAGTAATTAAAATTATAAAGATAACAATATTCTATATTGCTTGGACAACACTTTACTCACTCTATGCACAGTAGACAACAGGAGTCAACTCTGAACATAGCAGACACAATAGGTACTCAATAAATAGTCCCTAAAATCCTAATATTAGATCAGGAAGAAGTCCTTTGGAGTTATTTAATTGAAATTCCACATTTTACAGATGAGGAAACTGAGGCTCAGAGAAATTAAGTGGTTCATTCCATAGCTAGTGAGAGATGGAGCTCTAGGACTAGAATGAGGTCTCTTGATTCCCAAGCCATTGTTCTTTTTCGCTATCCCATACTGCCTCTCCATAATTAATGCTTAATAATTGCCTACATCTCTTTCACTGAAGTGGTGGTCTGTCTTATTGACTCGCAGGTCCAGGTCTGGCACTCCATCACTGAGCGGTTATAATCCTGGGGTACTCGTCACTGATTCTCTTCACCTGCTAAAAGTGGAGCTACAATATGGATGTCCCAGAACTGTCACTCATTGTTCACACCAAAGAGAGTTTCATTAACATCTCGCTTGTTGGGTTCTGGTAATACGCTCTTCTCATAATCGTGCTAAGCCCATCCTGGTTAAAAGTTCATGGGGATTTTCAAGCAGTTCGTAATGAGCGAGTCATTTTTAAAGTCTCGCCAAGATTGCCATTGTGTGTTCATGAATACTTAAGAACATTCAGCACCTGAGACACAAGAGAAGTGAGTAGTTTCAGTTTATGGACTTATCCGTGTCTGGGGAATCCTTGGGCAACAGCACCATAAAAACGTTCTCTGGAACCATCTGACATTGGAAGATAAAGCCCTTTCCTGAACAAACTGCACTGCCAAACAGAAAGAGCAGCTATTATTTTGGTCCGTATATCTGTGGGAAATTCAATAGTCACAGGAGAGAAGGATAGTCAGGACTGGTTTTTAAATTTCAGTTTTCTTTGTAGAGAAGCAGCATGGCATGGTAGACCCTAGACTGGACTTGGAGTTAGAAGAGGCCTGAGTTTGAATCCCACCTCTTGTTATTTTATTAGCTAAATGAATGCAGGTGAGTCACTTAGCTTCTCTGAGTCTCAATGTCTTTATGTATAAAATAGGAATAATGAAGCCTATAAGTAGCATTCATCTCACTGGGTTTTGGGGAGGATCAGATGGAACAATATATGTAAAGCATAATAGGAATATAGTTATTGTTTTATTCTTCCCATTTCTTAGGCCTCCTCATTGCTTCTATTTTTTGCTGAGAACCTGAAAATTCAAGGATTTTTTTCAATTTTTACCCTAAAACTACTGGAAATAACTTTTTCCCCCCAATACTTCAAACCCACAGGTAGGAGACAGGGCTTATCCTTCATGAACCTAATGAGATAATAGTAATGATAACTCATACATCTATTTTGCTTGAAGGGTTTACAAAATGATTTCCTCACAACAGCACAGTGATGTAGCTTGGGACTATTGTCATTTTACAGATGGGGAAATAGAGGTTCAGGGTTATTAAATGATTTGCAAAAGTAGGAAGTGTCAGAACTGAGACCTGAATTCAGGTTTTTTTCAGCACCTACCCCATGCCTAGTATCGTGCTTTATACCGATTGGGAATTTAATAAATGTTCATTAAGCTCTGGAGTTGTGTTGATTCTGACTTCATGACAAGTACTCTTTCCATTCGACTCAGACCCTGTCTGCTTAGAGAGAACATTAGTGCTTGACTCTTATGGAAAGGTGGGGGAGAAGGAAGAGGATTCTTAAAAGTTTATATGCTTAAAAGTCTTTGTGTCATAAATTAGCTGGATGCCGTCAGCTTCTAAGATCATCAGAAGGATTCAGGCTGTTTCCTTACTCAACTAGCTTTATTGAACCATAAATAATAAAGTCAGGAGGGACTTCCTGAGATTGTCTGGCTCAGAAGAATATGAATCAAAGGCATCATCATAAGGAGTGAGGTCTTTTCTATCTCCCCAAGGTTCTCAGGAGCGTGCTCTGCAAATGCTATTTTAATGTTGGAGGATTCATTGAGCCATTAGTAGTTTGAGTGGTTTCCTTCAAAAAAATAGCTTAAATATCTTATGCGAAAGTTCTCATTTAAATCCAACACTTTACATTCTTGTGCTTCTTTTCGAGGCTTGTTATTTTATTCATATCTTGTGGGGTAGAGGAGAAAAGAGCTGATAAATTAAAACTGAGGCACACCAAGAGGTGAAAAATGGTCTGGCTGATCCACTGTCTCCGCTTTCTGCCTGGGACCTGTGACTAGAGAGCCAAAACTAAAATTATGGACACATACACCCTGATCTGGTAAAGAGGCTTGAGAAATTATCTAATCTAGTCTTTCATCCAATGAAACAACCCCCTCTACAAAATTCCAGAGCATACTTGGGTACTTCTACTGATAATGACCTGAGCACCTTAAAAGACAGTCCATGCTATTTGGGCCTGTGTATCTCTCATGGGAGAGTAATTCTCAATCACACGTCTGTGATAGGCTTGGGAGCTTCTTTTGCTCCGTCGACTTGTATAGGTCTATATAGCTGGATAAACATTAAACCTTTACTCCATGATGTATGGTAATGGATAGCATGCTGAATTTGGAGTCATGAAGACCTGGGTTTGAATCCCACCTCAGAAACTTACTGAACTTATTGAGTCCCCTTTCCTCATCTCTAAAATGAGGAGATTGGACATGACGAGGTGGTCATTTCTTTCTCAAAATCAATGATTCTAAGATGATAATGTATGAATCTGAAATCAGCCAAATGGGGAAGGAGGTGAGAGAAGGCATTTTGGTTATGGAGTTAGGATAATTTTTTTCTCTTTCAATTTCTCTTCCTAACTTCTCTCTGTAGTTGGTAGTATGGTACACTAGAAAGAATCCTGCATTTATGGACCTGGGTTCAAATCCAGACTCTGCTGCTTACCATATGTGTGACCTTGGGAAATTCACTTAAACCCCCTGGGCTTTCATCTG
The DNA here is from genome assembly GCA_028646595.1 of Phalanger gymnotis. Taxonomy (NCBI): domain Eukaryota; kingdom Metazoa; phylum Chordata; class Mammalia; order Diprotodontia; family Phalangeridae; genus Phalanger; species Phalanger gymnotis. Next base: position 72,756,917 of record CM053626.1, read on the forward strand.
TATCCCAGAAGCAGTTCATGTATGTTTGTGTTTCACTCATCTGTAATGTGAGAGGCATGGGACTAGATGGAATCCACGGTTCCTTTCAACACTAAGTCTAATGTCTACTGCTTTCTAAAATTCAGCTATAATAACAAGTTCAGAGTTAGGACTTAAATAGTGTATATTTCTGCAACATGCCTGAGATTAAGGCAAAAGGGAAAGGGTAGCAGAGACACAGAGACGCACAGTAAAAGGAGGACAATGAGTAAACCAGTTACACTTTCTGCGAAGAGGATAGATGATAAAAGTGGAAGACAGTTTGAAGAATAGAGACCTTGGAGGTAGGGAGACTGGTAGGAGACTATTACACAGGCAAGAACTGATGCCATTTCAAAAGAGGACCGAAATGTGGATTGTATGGGAGAGACATTTTAGAGGGAGATGTTATAGGACTTAGTGATAGATTGGAAAGGATTGAGGAATGAATGCTGAGAAAGTGACATAGCACTATGGCACTTAGGTGTTTTTTTGAAGTAGAAGCACCTCTCAAAGCCAGTCAAATCACACTTTATAGGTTATACCTACTCTGTTAGTAAAAATTAACCCTAGGAAGAGCAATATGTGGGAGATAGGTAGGATTTAGCGAAAAAAGGATTTCGTGAAATTGAAGATGAACCTAAGGTTTCTGGCTTGAGATATGAGAGAAGTGAAAATGCCGTTCATGGTGATGCAATAATAATAAAAGCTGACATTCATATGGCTTTAAAGGTTGCCAAGTGCTTTACAAACATGATCTCATTGGATCCTCACAACAATTCTGTGAGTCAATTTTCATCTCCATTTTACAGATGAGAAACATGAGCCTCAGAGAAGTCAAGTGGTTTGACTATGGTCTTACTGCTACTAGGTGTCAAAGATGAAGTTCAAACCCAGTTCTCTTCTGATTCCCAGGTTTTTGATGAGGTGACTAATGGGATCAAATTTGTGCCTTCAGTGTAATATTTACAGCTGTGTGAAGGATGGACTGCAGAGAGGAGAGTCAATATGAAAGAATGTGAATTAGGGAGCTCTTCAAAAATTCCTCATCAGAGTTCAATGAGAGCACGGCAACATGAATAGAAAAAGTAGAAGAATGTGAAAAAAAAAACTGCAAAAGTAAAATTAGTCAATAGGACTTGGAAACTGATTGGATGTGTTGATTTAGGGCGGGAGAGTAAAAGATGACTGAAATGTGGAGCCTGGGTGGCTAGTAGAATGGTGTGCCATGGATAACAACAGGGCAGTTTGGAAGAAGAACAGGTTTGGCCTGGGGGGCAAGTGAAGAATGATGAGTTAATTTTTGGATTTGTTGCTATAGAGATGTCGATGATACATCTAGATGGAGGTGTCCAACAAGTGGCTGGAGATTTCAGACTAGAAGTAAGGGGAAATAATGAAATATGATATGTGGATTTGGAAACTGTCTGCACAGAAATTATAACTGATCCCATGGGAGGGGATAAGATCAGCAGAATAGAGAGAAGAGAATTCCTTCAGAGGATACAGCTTTAGGAGATACTTACACTTGAATAAAGGGGAAGGAATGATCAGAGGGAACAAGAAGGAGCAGATAGATATGTACAAGGAGAAAGGGAATAAGATAATTTCACAGAAGCCAAAGAAGAAGAATGTATCCAAGGGAAGAAGGTCAACAGCATCGAATGCTGCAGAATAGGAAAGAATGATGAAGACTGAATAAAAACCACTGGGCTTAACCATCGAGAGATCTCTGGGAACCCTGAAGAGTGTAATTTCAGGATAATGGTGGGGTCGGTCATAAATGAGACTACAAGAAATTCACAAGTGAATGGATAGTCGGGGAGTGGCCAGAAAATATAACTGTTTCTAAAGAGTTTAGGAGAAGGGGAAGAAAAGTATAGGATGATAGCTTGAGGGGATACACAATCATGAAATTTTTTTTGAGGATTAGGGAGACCAAAATCCTATGTACAGAAGGAACCAGTAGAGAGGGAAAGATTGGAGCTTATAGGATTTAAGTGGGAAGGGACAGTAGAGGGCCTTTAATTTACCCCACTCATTTGGTACAGGAAAAAACTGAGTTGAGGGAGTAACTAACTCCCTTCTAGAGACTGAGGGAGATAATGGGATTATGGACACAAGTGGAGGAATTAGCTTTCACTGAGAATGAGGCTTCCATGTCATCTGAGATGGATAAAAGGAAAAGAGAAAAGATGAAGACACGGAGAAGAGAAGAGAAGAGATGAAGGAATTCTTAAAAATGACTTCAGTTTTCTCAGAAGAGAAGTAGGTGAGAATATCTGCTGAGAGATCTTTTGCTAAACTTTTAAGTTAGTAGCAAAATTTTCACATAACTCCAGTCCAAAATTCTATTAAAAGAACATGTATCTTTCTGGCTTTCTTTACCCCTCTGATTACTTAAGATATTTTGGTGTAAATAATCTCTGTCTCTGCCTCTCTCTCTCTCTCTCTCTCTTTCCTCCCTCTCCTCCTCCTTTTCCTTCTCTTCTTTCTCCTCATCCTCTTCTTCTTCCTTCTCTTCCTTCTCCACTGCTGCTGCTCTGCTACTACTACTACTACTACGCCCTCTCCTGCTGTTTGATTCATTCAGTGATATTTCAATCATCACCTTGTGATATGACATTTCCTTTCAACCTGGGGAAACTGATGTCACACATCAGATTGATACATCTGACTGAATTAAGCAGAAAGAGCAAGATAATTACAAATGGGAACGCTCCCATCTACACACATATGTGTCTGGGTAGTCAGCAATGATGGGAAAAGATATCCAGCAAAGCAATATGGTAATTTAATGAGCCGTTGGTAGGATGCTTTATTAGAAAGTTTGCCAGAGTATGGTATTTAGCTGATGCATTCTAGATATTGCAGTTAAATATTCCAAAATTGGGCTTGCACTTATCTTTAACCTAAGCTAGTGACCAAAGTGTAGGACAACACCCTTTCAGGCTGTTCAAACTTTTTGCTCCAGAGCACCATGGTAACCCAGCACTTCTTTGTTCCTAACTGTGACTCTGTGCTAGGGAACAAATAGCCAATTCTCTAGATATAACAAATAGCTATATCTAGCATTTATATAGTACTTCTAAGTTTGTAAAGCACTTCACATATGCTATCTCATTTCATCCTCATAGCAACTCTATGAGATAGGTATTCTCTATTATCCTAATTTTACAAGTAGGGAAACTGAGGTTAAGTAAATTGCCTAGAGTGACACAGCTAGTAAGTGTTTAAGGCAGGATTTTAACTCAGGCCTTCTTGATACCAAGTCTAGAGTATTAACTCTATCTACTATGCCACAGTAGGTCAGTCAATAAACATGAAGCACCCACTATGGGAAAGGCAGTATGCTATGCTCTGGGAATATAAAGAAATGCAACACTCCTGTTGATCATGAGCTCCTTAAGAGCACGGACTGTCTTTTGCTTTTTTTGGTACTTCTAGCACTTAGCACATTGCTTGGCACATAGAAGATGCTTAATATGTTGATTGATATTTATTGATTTCTCACTATACGTAAGGCACAGGGTCCATTTTGGGGGAACATTGTTTTTTTTAACCTTTGGAGGGGGCGGTAGGAATTAGTACAAGGAGAGAAATAGACATTGTTAAGTGAGTAAAAGAAGAAAAAAAGACTTTTCAGACACTTTGGTGTAGTGCAGAGACTGCTGGGCTTAAAGTTCATCTTGGATCCTACCTCTGACACCTATTAGTTGTATGAACCTGGCCTAGTCACTTCTCCTCAGTTTCCTACTCAATCTCTCTTCAGTTTCCTCACCAAAAAAAGGGAAATGATATCCGTGGTATTTACTTTCTTGTGAGGGAAAGCTTGACAAAGCAATAGGCATTTATTAAGTATTTACTATGTGTTGGGCCCTGTGCTAAGTGCTTTGCCAATATTAACTCATTTGATCTTCATTATTGCCCTGTAGGTAAGTGCTATTATTGTCCCCATTTTACATTTGAAGATATTAAGATAAACAGAAATTTAAGTAACTTTCCTAGCTAGGAAATATCTGAGGCTAGATTTGAACTCAGCTTCCTAACATCAGGCCCAGGGCTCCATTCATTACACCATCTAGCTACCAAATGAGATGAGTGTAAAAGTGGTTCTGCTGTGGTCCTTTTTAGCAGGCAGCTGAGAAGTGTGGCCCCTTTCTCAGAATATTATATTTAAATGCATAAAATAAAATACATAGGATTACAAAGAAAACCAATTGCATTGAAATATAGTTACAGTTTACAAAAAGAAGTTCATGACAGGTTAAGAACTATTGTACTATATGTAAGTCAGTTATCAATTTTACATAGGGCCCACATTAAGTAGAATACTGTTTTGACAAAAATAGAAAGCATGGGGGTTTTTAATTCAGAGGTTAATAATTCATCCATTTATAAATGTGTTCAAGTGTACATATGTTCTATTCATCAATATTGAAATAGTTGTAATTTTTCATTGTGTATCAAAAATCTTCAAATTTGGAAGTGAGCTTGGAAGCCACCTAGTCCAATGGTTACTTGGTCAACAATCCTTTCTATGATATTCTTGACTGAGTGTTTTCCTAACCTTTGACTGAAGATTCCCATGAAGACAAACTCACTGCCTTCTGAGAAGGCCCATTTCAAGACATATTCCTTGGGGTTTCAAAAGTAGAGGCCATGTCAATGTGGTGTAGTGGGAAAAACCCAATAGCTATAGAGTCTGGACATGGAATTTGAATTCCATTTCTTCCATTTACTGGCTGGATGGCTTTGAGAGGGTCACTTCCCTTCTCTGGACCTCAGTGTCCTTATTTCTTTTTTTAATGTAATTTAATATTAATAATCAGAGAATCATTCAACAAAGATATTTACATCCATCAAAAATCTTATGTGGGCATAAGCTAAGATTCATGGACACATTTTTTTGGATGAGGGCTTTTAAGGTTGTATTTTTACTCATGCTTTTCTTTTTTTTTTTCTTTATTTTTGACATGTTTGGTTTTCAGCATTGATTTTCACAGGCGTTTCAATTACAAATTTTCTCCCCATTTCCTCCCCCCCCCCACTCCAAGATGGCGTACATTCTGGTTGCCCTGTTCCCCAGTCTGCCCTACCCTCCGTCGCCCCATTC
>CM053626.1:72762550-72795040 GCA_028646595.1 Phalanger gymnotis
GCCCCCTCAGTGTCCTTATTTCTAAAGGGAAGGGATTAGGCTAAATGATATCTAAAGATCTTTCTAGACTTCTTGCATATTATCCATTTCCATATACACCGTGGCTCGGTCAAACCCTTTTTTTTTTGCTCTTATTCATAAATAATGCTCTCAACTCTGTGTCTTTGCATTTGATGGCCCCCATGCCTAGAATACATACATACCTTCCTTATTTCTGTCTCTCAGAATCCTTAGTTTTCCTCAAGGCTCAGCTGAAGTGTCTCTTTTACACATGGTTTTTTTCCTGATATCTCTATAAGACACAGTCCCCTTGCCACCCTTTTCCAGAACTGTTTGTACTTTTACAAATTTCCTCTGACTCAGGGTTGAGGTGGACATGTAGGGATGTTCCTTATTCCCTAGCTCCACTTCTAGCTTGTCTTACTACTAACATCACTCAGTAACCTCTCTTCCTTTAAGGTTCACTCAATCCACATCTACAACCTGATCAAAATTCTGCTATCTCTTGTCTACTGATCTCCAAGACACTGTACTTATTTCCTCAAGGGGTTCAGTGTCTGACTCACAGTCTTTCCTCTCCAATTCCCATTTTCATACTCTGGTACTTCAACACATATATTGATATTCCCTCAAATACTCTAAGGTCCTAGTCCCTCAGTTTACTCATTTCACATGACCTATTCCTCTACCCCATCTCAGATATACACAAAAATGCTGATACCCTTGATTTTGCCATCACCCATAAATGTTCTACTTTCATGTTCATAAATTCTGAAATTCCTATATCTGATTGCGATCTGTAATTGTTTTACCTTTCTCTCTACCTTGCCACACCAAACCCTGTCCTTTGTTCTCAACATGACCTCTAATCTCTTGACTCCTCAGTTTTTCCAAGGCCATCACCCCTTTCAGTGGCTATTAAAACGGTAGCACAATTTTATACAAGTTAAATGAGTAATATATAAATGCTACAACAAATAATGGCAGGGTCACTGAAATGGCTAAATGAACTATGAATAGCTCTTCATTCTGTTCCCTTCACCATCTTGAATCTTTAATGAACTAATTCAGCTTGACATTATCCCTTTCTGTCCAGTCTTTTTCAACCTTACTCATTCCTATGTACTCTGGGATTCAGTGACACTAGGACACTAGTGACAAGGAACTTGATGTTTCTTGGTAGAGGGGTGGAGAAAGAGGAGGTAGGGAGACTTTGCACTGATCTAGATGAGAGGTGATGAATGCCTGAATTAAGTTGTGTTAGTAGAGAGAAGAGAATGGATATGAACAGCTTTTGTGAAGGTAGAAATGATAAGACTTGGCATGTTATTGGGTATGTAGGGTGATGGAGAATGGGAAATCCAAGCTATTGCTGAGATTATGAACTTAAGATTCTGGAAGGATAATGGTATCTTTAACAGAAATAGGGAAGTTTGGAAGAGTAGAGGATTCAGGTGGAAAAATACTAAATAAGTTCAGTTTTAGACATGTTGAGTTTAAGATGTTTTCTAAAAGGATGGTGGTGTGCTCAGTTCTGCTGTAACACTTATTTTGGAGGTACAAATTTGTTCTAATCAATTTATGTATTAGGGAACAAGGTGGATCTACTTCAGTTTTGAATTAGCTTATTGTGATTTTGTTCACAAGAAATTGTGTAAACACGGAAAACTGCAACTCTTTGTATAACTCACAAACTGCAAACCTTCTAATGTCTACTTCCACAAATAAACTTCAGGTCTTTTTCAAGGTAAAGTGCCATTTTTATTTTATATCTTCTGGAGCAGTAGGACCTGTGGGCAAAGGAGGCCTGGTTTGGACCTCCTCCCTCCCCATTTTTACCCCTTCTGAACTTTCCTCCTGTTCCAGAGTTAAGGAAGGTGCTGCTTCATTTGAAGCCATCAACTTTGTCAGCCTGACCCCATGGAACAGTTGGGTAGCAGCTCAAGGCCTTGGACCCTGCCACTATTTGTTGTAGTATTTATATATTAGTCATTTAGCATGTATAAAATTGTGCTACCATTATAATATAATTTTATATTCCCCCAATTACATGTTCAAACAAATTTTAACTTGTTTTTTAAAGTTTTGAATTCCAAATTCTCTCCCTCTCACCTTCCCTTCTCTCTCTACTCCCTGAGGTGATAAGCAATCTGTTATAGTTTATACATGTACAATCAAGTAAAACATTGTCATATGAGTAATTTTGTAGAAGACTTGAATAAGAAAGAAAGGAAGGAAGAAAAAGAAAAAGAAAGAATGTGAAAAATAGCATTCTTCAGTCCTTATTCATACAATGTCAGTTCTTTCTCTGGAGGCAGATAGCATGCTTCATCATGAGTACTTTGGGATAGTCTTGGATCTTTGTATTGCTGGGAATAGCTAAGTTATTTACAGCTCTTCATTGTACAATATTGCTGTTACCACGTACAACATTCTCCTGGTTCTACTCACTTCACTTTGAATCAGTTCATGTAAGTATTTCCTGGTTTTTCTGAAATTATCCTGTTTGTCATTTCTCATAGCACAATAATTTTCCATATTCCCATCACAATCATATACCATAGTTTGTTTAGCCATTCCCCAACTGATGGGCATCCTCTTGATTTCCAATTCTATAGCCACCACAAAAAGAGCTGCTATAAATATTTTTGTATAAATGAGTCCTTTCCCCACCTTTTTTGGAGGTGTTTGGAACATAGACCTAAGAGTGGTATTGTTGGATCAAAGAGTATACACAGTTTTATAGCCCTTTGGGCATAATTTCAAATTGCTCTCCAAAATGGTTGGATCAGTTCACATCTCTGCAGTGCATTAGTTTCCTAGTTTTCCCATATCCTCTCCAACATTTATCATTTTCCTTTTTTTGGCATATTAGCCAATCTGATATGCATGAGGTGGTACCCCAGAGTTCTTTTAATTTGCATTTCTCTAATCAGTAGTAATCTGGAGCATTTTTTCACACGACTATAGATAGTTTTGATAGCTTTTTCTGAAAACTGCCTGTTCGTATCCTTTGACCATTTGATCAATTAAGGAATGACTTGTGTTTTTGTAAATTTGATTCAGTTCTCTATGTATTTGAGAAATGAGGCCTTTATCAGAGATATTTGTTGCAAAATATCTGTGCCCCACCACCAGTTGTCTGCTTCCTTTTTAATTTTTGGTTGCATTGCTTTTGTTTGTGCAAAAACTTAATTTTATATAATCAAAATTATTTTACATTTTGTAATGTTCTCTATATTTTCTTTGTTCTACCATTTTATTAGGTTAGTATCTTTTTTTTTTTGGATTGGTCATTAACAAAATTTTTTAAGCGTTGTGCTTCTAACTTCCACATAAGTTCTATGCATTTTATTGCTAAGTTTGCATAACCTGGTGATTTTTAGGAACACATATGTCCCATTACAGCAGAACTGACTATAAAAGAAGTCAAAAGAAATAGGAAGTTTTAAAAAGGGGAGAATTTAGGGAGAAAGATAATAAATATGTTCAGTTTTAGACATGTTGAGTTTCGGGTGTTTTCTAGACATCTGGTTTGGAATGTCCAACAGACAATTTGGAACTGAAGCTTGGGGAGAAGACTGGGAGAGACTGGGGCTGGATCTGTAGATATGGGGTTGTCATTTGTATAGATATTTAAACCCATGGGAGATTATTAGTTACTAAAAGAGAGAATATAGACATAGAAGAGGTCCAAGCATAGCATCTTGGGATTCACCCACAGGGGCTATGAAAGAGCCATCAGAGAGGTAGGAAGTGAACCAGGGGAGACAAACATGAAAAATCAGGGAGGAGAGAATATCCAGAAAGAGAGGGAGATCAACAGTGTTAATATAGCAGAGAGGTCAAGAAGGATTACAACTGAGAAAAAAAAACACGCATCCAAAGCGGCTGCTCATTACACAGGGGAGAAAAGAAAGAAGGCTGCAATATATGCCATTACCAGGATAATTTTTCTTTCTCATATGTCTGATCATTTCTGTCTTCTACTCATAAATCTTCAGTGGCTTAGGAAGTGTTATTATTCAGTTGTGTATGACTCTCTGTGACCCCATTTGGAGTTTTCTTGGCAAAGATACTGGAGTGGTTCACCATTTCCTTTTCCAACTCATTTTATAGATGAGGAAACTGAAGCAAATAGGGTTAAGTGACTTGACAAGGGTCAGACAGCTAGTAAATGTTTGGAAGATGGGCCTTTCTGACTCCAGGCTGAGCACTCTATATGCTGTGCTCCTATCTTGGGAAGTAGTATGATAGAAAAATTTTTGGACATGGAATAATAGGACCTGGGTTTGTGTCCTACCTTAGCCATTTTCTAGCTATGTGATACTGAAAAAGTTACTTAATCCCTTAGTCTCAGGTTCTTTAACTATAAAATGGGAATAATCCTTCTACTACCTACTGCATAGGGTTAAGAAAAAATCAAACATTATTATTATTATGCTTTGAAAATATTTTGTCTACTTAATCAAGTTCAATCTAATTTCCCTGACATTTAGGTTCCTCCAAGTTCTTTCTAGCCACTCTTTCATTTTAATTTTTTTCTCATATTGCTCTCTATGCAATCCTCACTCCAGGCAAACTGGACTGCTATCTGTCCCTTGAATGTGCTGTGTACTCTTCTGACTCTATCCCTTTGCACTGCTGTTCCCTTTGCCTGGAATTCCCTTTATCACCTGCTTCACTAATGTAAGTACTTCTTTTCCTTTAAAGTCCAACTCAGACCTACATGTACAAAAATATTTATAGCAGCTCTTTTTGTGGTGGCAAAGAAATGGCAATTGAGGAAATGCCCATCAATTGGGGAATGGCTGAACAAGTTGTGGTATATGAATGTAATAGAATACTGTTGTGCTATAAGAAATGATAAGAGGTCTTTCCAGAAAAGCCTGGAAAGACTTAGATGAATCGATGTTGAGTGAAGTGAGTAGAACCAGGAGAACATTATACTCAGTAACAGTAACATTGTGTGATGATCAACTTTGACAGACTTAGCTCTTCTCAGCAATACAATGATCCGAGACAATTTCAAAAGACTCATGATGGAAAGTGCTATTCATATCCAGAGAAAGAGATATGGAATCTTAATGTAGATCAAAGCTTACTCACTATTTTCCTCTTTTTTCTTTCTTGTGATTTGTCCCTTTTGTTCTGTTTCTTCTTTCACAACATGACTAATATGGAAATATGTTTAACAAGATTGCACATGTATAACCTATATCAGGTTGCTTGCTATCTTAGGGATGGAGAAGGGGAAGGAGAAAAATTTGGAACTCAAAAACTTGTAAAAATCATTACATGTAATTGGAAAAAATAAAATACTATTTACAAAAAAAATGAAGTCTAACTGAATTCCATCTCCTCCAGGAAACCTTCCTTAACCTTCATATTGATAACTACCTTCCTCTTTTAATTACGAGTAAGGCTTGTTTTGGTATCCAATGAATTCATTCATGTTTTATCTGGCTTCAGGATTACCACAGTTTAGACTCTTCCTCCTCCTCATTCCCAAAGTTATCTCCAAGAAGTTGAACCTTTATCTTATTTAAATTTTACTTCCACTCTCACTCCCAGAGGCAAACACAGTACTCAGCACATAGTAAGCAATTAACAGAGTTTTGTCCAATGTGCTTTTGAAGAGTGTTGTTCCATTTCCCTCCTTCCATTTTCATGTTAAAACAATTTTTTTTCCCATGCAGCTTCCTTCCAATGATGCAACTTCCCTAAGGTTCCTAGGTTTTTCAGCTTTTCCTTATCACGTTTTTATCTCATTTCCAATCTCATCTGAAAACTCATTGTTTCTCCCTTGGCTCTTAATTTCTTTCTCTACTTGCTACTCTATAACTATATTGCCTACAGTACATAATGGATTACAGTGCAATACTGTTACAAAGATATGAGACAGTTATGGTATTAAATAATCAGATAAAGGTTTTGAAAGCCCCAGAACTCTGTTATCTATTATTAATTCAGAGACTATCAAATAAGTCAAAACTCTACTATATGAATTCTGTAAAAGTCTTTGAATATATTCTAAAACAATATGGCTTAGTAGATAGTCAGCAGAGTCTAGAAGAACCTGGTTCAAGTGCTGCCTCTGATGTATACAGGCTTTGGGACTATGGACAAATCACTTAAACTTTTAGGGCTCAAGAATCTTTCCTTAGACTGAATTGCAAAAGATTTGACTGTTGAGAGTTCCTTATACTAATAAAATCATAGAGATAAACAAGAATAAAAATTTGGAGACGTGAATCCCTGATAAATATATACAAAATACAAAGTAGAATTTGGATTCTTCACTGAAATTCTGCTCCAGTGTGGTGAGGAGCAAAGATGGCCCTCGGGTTCTCAAAGGCCATGTCACTAAAACTCAGGTTGTGGGAGGCAAAAATAAGTCAGAAATGCTTAACACACAGGCCCAATGGTAATTAGTTGGTCTTTTGTCTATGGACCAAATTAAGCAAAGATCAGAAAGGCTCAGCACCAGAAGGTTGTACAGAAGATGATGAATTATTTTGGCCCCCACAAAAGTCATGAAGAACTGCCTATTGCATATACATATATATGTATGTATATGTACATATATATATATATATATATATATATATATGGAACTGAGCCAAATGTATAAAAAATAAAATCCATTCTTTAAGTCAGTGAATATGAATAATCAGTTTTCAGAAGAAGAAATCAAAGTTATCTATCAATATTCACATAAAAAAGCTCTAAATCTCTATTGATTAGAGAAACATAAATTAAAATAACTCTGAGGTGCCATATCACACAAGGATCTATATGTGCAAAAATGCTCATAGCAGTGAAGAATTTGAAAACAAGGGTAGGCCATCAATTGGGGAGTGGCTAAACCAATTGTGGTATATGACTGTGATAGAATCTATTTTATTATGTGCTTAGTATAATTTGATAGGAAGAAGGGCAAAAGCAGTCCATGGTCTAAAGGAGAACAGTTTCTAATTGAGGAGGCATGAAATAGCTAGATATAGATAAGAAATATACAGACTAGATGAAAGACAATCTCAGACTTCAGCAACTACAGTAGGATGGGAATTAAAAACAGTCCAGTGGAATTAATCACCTTTATTGCTCTGGACAGTATCATTGCTATCAGAAATGATGAGGGGGATGGTTTCAGAAAAACCTGTGAAAACTTATATGAACTGATGCAAAACGAATTAAGCAGAATCAGGACATTGTACACAATAGCCATACTGTAATGATGATCATCTGTGAAAGATTTAGCTAACACAATGATCCAAGATAATTTCCAAAGGCCTCTAGATGAGACATGCTATCCATCTCCAGAGAGAGAACTGATGAAGTCTGAGTGCAGATAATTTTTTCACTTTCTTTATTTTTCTTGCTTTTCTTTTTCCAACATAGCCAATATGTTTTGCCTGACTTATAGCCAATATGTTTTGCCTGACTTCATGTGTATAATGGATGTCATGTGGCTTGCCTTCTTAAAGGGTAGTGGAGGAGAGAGAGGGAAGGAGAGAATTCAGAACTCAAAATTTTTAAGAAATGAATGTTAAAAATAAATAAATTAAAAATTTTAAAGAGAGGACTTCCTATTGATGTGTGAAGCATAGGCAATTTACATAGCTAGAAGGCAGCATCCATATTGATGAAATCCTAGCTCTTTTGAAGTATAGACTTTGGGATTGGTTATAAATTTTGTATAATTCCTCTAAGTGGTATGATTCAATTGGACCAAGACAGGATTGGTGTTTGAGAGAAAAAAGAAGGGGATTTTTTCTCAGGGGTGTGGGGGGGAGTTTGTCATAACAATAGTTGATGAATATCTGGTATTCTATAGCCATACAACAAAGCTCTAGGGTACTTGGGGCAAATACGATTATAACTATTTTATACAGGCAGAATCTGAGACTCTAAGAGGTTACCTGACTTCTCTAATTTGATCCATTGAATAACTGGCACAGCAAGGACTCAGACAGACTGTCATTAAAAGTTTAGGGATCTTTTCAGGATAATAGGATGCAACTTTCCAATTCAGTCAGTCAATCAGCCCATCAACAGGCTTTTATTATGTGCTTCCCACGATTTAGGTGCTGTGATAAACACTGGGGATGGGAAGAAGGGCAAAAACAGTCCATGACCCGAAGGAGAACAATTTCTAATTGAGGAGGCATGAAATAGCTAGATATAGATAAGAAATATACAGACTAGATAAAAGGTAATCTCAGACTTCAGCAACTACAGTAGGATGGGAATTAAAAACAGTCCAGTGGAATTAATCACCTTCATTGCTCTGGACAGTATAATTTTATTATTGGGCCTAAGGTTATCTGGTCATTTTTGGCTGCCACATCACTTCACATTGATTAAATGACACACTGTTTGTAAAGTACTAGTGCCATATAAATATCAGTTATAATTTCTTCTTAGTGATATATCATCATTATAATGATCATTATTGCTGCTTTCAATCAAAATCCCTCTGAGCAAATGAATTCCAATGAAAAAAATCTTAGGACTTCCTGCCCCTTACTGATTTTTATGTGTTGTAACCTCTACTTCTAATATGAGGGAGCCCTTTGGCAGAGAACATAGAATTTTCCTTATTTTCATCTTCTGAAAACAACATGAGGACATTAGTTTGGGTATTTTCAAGTGTTTTATTTAAGGAAATAAGTTTATTAATAAGCACTCTTCCATGTAGATCCTGTGTCTGTTGGCTTCTCCCTGTTGGTTTCCCTTTTCCCTTCGATATTTACTGGAGAGATTCAGAATTGTAACAGCTCAGGTATTAGATCTCTATAGGGCTTAGCATCAACAGTTACCATGCCTCCAATGAAAGAATTTGCTTCAGCCCTAGGGTTCTCTATCCTTTGGAGTTACAATGGGCTACTTTCATGCATACTCACTATCACAGTGTTAGGTTCATACTAAGTGCCTAATACCTCCCTCCTCATTCATTCATTCATTCATTCATTCATTCATTCATTCATTCACAGTGATGCATAGTCATTGACAAACACATCTACTTATTTATACCAGGTAATACTTGAACTGTTAAACTCATAAAACACTACACATTTGGAGTGCCTTACCTTCCAATGCAATGTGATCTGTTCCTTATAATTGTAATTAACCACCATAATTGGACCTACTTCTCCCTCAGATAGCAACATAAGGAAGATTCTGACTTACAGCCTTAGGAGGGTAAGAACTCATACCTATTTGGTCATTTCAGCTTGCATTGATCTTTTCAGTAAACCTTGGCTTTCTGGCATATTCACAGATACCCCGATCTGACTCTTTAGCACCAAACCCGTTTTCCTTTCTTGATAACTCCACTACCTTTTCTAGATATTATTGCAGAGTGAGTCAACCTATTGCCTGAACTAGATATTAATTTAGTTCTTGTCTAATTTAGATTAGATGTTAGCTACATCTAATCAAACAGGGCAGCTAGGTGGCTCAGTGGACAGAGTGCTAGGCCTGGAGACAGGAAGACCTGAGCTCTAATCTAGCCCCAAACAGTCACTAATCAAACACTCAAACAGCCTGGGCAAATCACTTAACCTCTGTTTTCCTTAATACACTGGAGAAGGAAGTGGCAAAGCGCTCTAGAATCTTTGTCCAAAAAATCCGATGGATAGCATTGGCATGCTGGGGTTCATAGGGTCAGGTAGAGTTGGACACTATGACTAACAACAACAACATTCTAGTCAATACAATTGGCTTTAACAAAGCTATGAGTGTCTCATCTCTTTTAGAATCCATATACCCAACACAATTCCAAATTTGGAAATTCTTGGCCTTGATTGTGACACCTCTGCCCCCCTCCTGGACAAACTCACCTCATTTAAGGTCTTCTCTAGTCTCTGAATGAGCTATGAGTATGAGATATATTATTTTCTCCTGGTACCTGGAGAAGAAAATCTTTCCCTTTGTTGCCTCTTTCAAAATTTTCCCTTGTATTACAACTCAGGGGCATTTGCTTTCTAAAATAAATTATAAGTTTTGGAGAATATGACTTGCTGACTGGTTGACTTAAAGTTCTTTGCATATATTTCTTCATTTCATGTTTCTATTTCTGCCTCTGCACTGTCTGCCTCCTATACTTATAATGTTCTGTTGGCATATGTCTACCTTCTACTTTCTCTGGCTTTCTTCAAAGTTCAAATTTTACCTTTGGGCCCAAGGAGATCTTTCCAGGTCTCCTTATCTGCTCCTATCTTTTCCTCTCAGATTGCTTTCATCCACTCTTTATATATCTTGCATATATCTAATTACATATTGCCTTTTCCATTAGAATGTGAGCTCCTTGAGGGCAGGGACTCTTTTTGCCTTTCTTTGTATCTTCAGCACTTAACACAGTACCTGGCACATAGCAGATGCTTAATAAATGCTTGTTGACTGACTGATCTGTCTGTCCTGTCCTGTCTTGTCTGTATGAGGTGATTCATGTACTCTTGAAATAGTTGAAGCATTCCTCATTTCAAAAGGTGATTTTTAAAACCTTATGGGACTAGACTAGCATCTGCACTCCCTCTTCTCTAGGGAACCTTAAAGCTCCACTCCCATACCCCTGGGAGCAAACAGTCTAAGTGCTAGTTTGCCCTCTAGTGAGCCTGGTTGCTCCATGCTGCTGCCAACATAAGGTCTCTTTCCACAGCAAGCTTCTTTTTCTACTGAAAAACTCTGACCTTGGGTGGCTCTCCCACCAGGGTGCTATATCAAGGCTTCTCTGGTCTCAGTAACAGTCACATTCTGGGGGTCAATTAACAACAAACACTTTTACTTGGCTCTTTTTTTTGCATTCCTTCCCTCCTTCTTATTAGCATCAGTTCATTGAATCATGACTCCAACACTGCCCCAGGGAGTTGGCTTTCTAGTTTCCAAGGTTTAACATTAAAAATCTTTTTTTTAAAAAAAGATATTTTAGTCATGTAGCAACAACTGCCAATCAATTCATCTCTCGCCTCCTTAAAATTCATGACACTGCAACACTGTATAGGGGTCTGCATGCTTCTGTCCTAATGATCTAGGAAAATGTGGGTTGTGGACAGTTGTGGTGATGGTGTGGAATAGTAGAGGAAAACATGTGTGAGTCTATGGGAAGTGTAAGGCCTCTGTTTCTGAAATCTATTTGTAAGATCTCCTTAGAGTACTAGCTGCCTTGCTGCCAATGACATTTGCCACTGCTGCAGTGAAGGGTTCAAACTGCCAATGCTTCCGTTTATACCCGTCAGTTCTTCTCTTCTTGATTCTCCTAAATCACCTCGAGTCTCTTTCGAGGAACCCTAATTCCTATCAGTCATCTTATAGTGTCTGTGATCACAAACCTGGGGCAAGAAGAAAGCAGGAAAACCCTTTATCTCAAGTCAGTCTGGGTAAATTTTCTCCATCGGCAACTTCTTCTCCATCACCAAAGACCAACACAAATATAAGGCTTACTTTATTCTCTTCTAGGATCTGACCCCACTTAGCCCTTCCTCTCTGGGGAAATGAAATGGAAGTGCTGCAGGAAGCCAAGCTTTACCTTGATTTAACAGGACAGCCAGAAACCTGGAATCCATTAGAATTATCCAGGACAACACTTCTCAAACATCCTGCTTCCATTGATCCTGAGAGAGGAATAGTATCAAATGCTGCTCCGGTTTTGGCCACTTCCTCATCATGGGATTCAATCCATATGCATAACTTGTAATAGCCAGGAATTATTACCATCTCCCCCCTTAGGCAAGGCTAGCGATTTCCCCTCCCCTCCCATTTCAGATTCCCCAGGTATGTCCTCTGAGCAATTATAAGTAAAGAAAACACCCAGTACTCCAGCTCTAATAAATTACAGAGTGCTCTTCTAATTAATAAGGTAACAGTGCCTTTCTGCATTATAATCATAAGGTATCAACCATTTTAAACAATTCATCCCTATAGAATGGTAAATGAAACTTAACTCTAAATACGCCAGTTAATACATAATCACAGTACAGAGGTAAAAGGAGCAAAGATTATAGTATGGTGTTTGCTCATGTGCACTGAGCAGTGGACTTAGATTTAATAACCCAAGACTTCTACCTGATCACAGTATTTTGGGTGACTGATCCCGAACTTCCTTCAGATCTAAGGTCAAACAAATGTTACCTCCTAGAAGAAACCACTTCCGACTTTCCTAGCTGCCTCCACATTTCACGTTACCTTGTGTTTTATTTTAATATATGTAACTCTCAACTCCACCTGAGACTAGGGTAGAGTTTTCCTGAGGAATAGCCCTGAGGATTGTGCTGTGTTTGTGTAAGGGGGAATAACTCCTGAATGGCTAAGAGAATTCTGAATCTTCAAGCTGGATTGATGAATAGACAAGAGACTTTCACCAATTTGTTGGATATGCATGGAGAGAAGACTCCCCGGAGAGAGAGATGGATTGGGAGGAGGCAAACCATGAACTGGTGATGGCTTTGGAAGGTCCTATTTGCCCTTCAAAAGTTCATTCCTACCCCTCCCCCCAGCCCCAATGACATTCTCTTTTGTATGCTAACATGGATCAGCATTCCTTCAGTCATTCAGGAGACACAGACACACACATACACACCACACATACACAGACACACACAGACACACACACACACACACACAATCACAGGCCATAGGGTATCTCACTCCTCAGGCTTGGGCAGAAATGGGGTTATATATATTAATGTGTTCATGTTGTTTTCCCCAAGAGAATGTAAACTCCTTGAAGGCAGGATTTTTTTCTTTGTGTTCCTAGCACTTAGCATAGTGCCTGGAACATAGGGATAAAGACTGTACTTATAATTTTGTTGATGCAGGAAAGTCTAAAATGAGGAAATTTTCTTTACTAATAATGCAAGTGGACACCTTCTCTGTGATTTATAGACAGAGAGTTGCTGAGAGAATCAAGAAGTTAAATGGTTTGATCAGTTGTGTAGTCAGTATTTGTCAGAGGTATGCAAAGGAGCACATAGTAGGTGCATAATAGGTGGCAAAGTTGATTAAGAGCTGAATTTGGAATCAGAAGGATCTGAGCTCAAATCCTGCCTTAGACACTTATGAGCCATATGACCCTGGACAAGTCACATAATATCTCTTAGCCTCAATTTCCTCATCTATACAATGAGGATAGTAATTACCTCGCTGGGTTGTTGTGAGGACAAAATGTGATAACATGCGTAAAGTGCTTTGCAAACCAAAATAAGGTGCTATATAAAGGCTAGCTATTACTATTAAATGCTTGTTGATGGCTCTATTGGGGAGAAAGTCATTTGACAACTCTAAACTAAACACAACTAATCTCTACCTGCCTAAAAAGGTTGCACAAATATTTGCTGCTTCCCCTTTGCAAATGCAGTGAAAGACTCATGAAGTAATTGTTGTAATGTACTTTGAGATTTCTAGCGAAAAAGATTAAAATATATCCCTAAAACCAGATTTTTCCACAGGAAAAACTATAGATGTTTAGGAAGGTGTCAGACTGACAACCTTTGGGAATGATGTTTGCTTGTATTGACAAGATGTGTAATGTTATGTTAAAGTGCTGTCGTTGTAATCTGCTTTCCCATAATATTCTGGAACTGTTTTTTGTTTTTTAATCCAGGGAAGGAGGGATGAAAGCAACTTGTTTTATGACATTAAGCTGCAGAATATTTGAGTTGGAAGCAACCTTAGAGGTAATCACCTCTTACCCTTACTTGTAGGCTAATTTTTCTCCACAGCATAGTGGATAGTGTGATACAGTGGCAACAGTACTCATTCTGGAGTCAGAAGACTTGGGTTCGAATTTTTTCTCTAATATTTACTACCTGTGTGAACTTCAACAAGTCATTTCACTTCTCTGGGACTCAGTTTCCTCATCTGTAGTAAGACAGAGGTTGGAATAGACAGCTTCTGAGGTTTCCTCTAGCTTCACAGACATGACCATATGATCTTATCCTTTAATGAGAAACAGCATGTGTGGTACAGTGAAGAGAGCCCTGGAATGGACTCAGGAGACCTAGGTTTGAAACTTACCTCTGAAATTTACTTTTTATATCATCTTGGATAAGTTAATTAACCTCTTTTAGTGTCCCCTACCTTTAAAAGGAGATAATATTTGCAAATGCCTAATGATTGTGCAGGCATTATGTTAAGGGATGCAGCCCCCTGCTTGTTTAGTATTCCTAGGAATGGAGAAAACTCAAAACACACACACACACACGCACATACACACACACACACACACACACACGTGCAAAAATACTCCCACAGAGTGCACATTTGGTAAGCACTAGAACAATGCCTGCTACATAGTAAGCTCTGAATAATTTTTTTTTAAATTCATTCACTTTTTTACTTTTTCACCCATACACTCAAGGCATTGTGCTAGACACTGGACATTAACATTTCCAGCAATGTCATTGATTAATACAGTAAAGCCAATTCAGGAAGCCATCTGCTTTGAAAAACCATCTGTCTACATAGATATATTTTATGAGTCCCAATTGCATTTTTTCTATAAGTGATGATTTTTTTTTTGTTTAGGGAGTCCTGACATTAAAATTGAGTACTAGCAATTTATAAAATGTGTTAGACTGTGAAATGGCTTTTTAAAGGAGGGCATTAAATGTGTTCCAGGTCCTGGCTCAATACAGAGTATTTTCTTATTTAGTCTCCTCTTCCAGCTTCATGCCTTGATCAGGCTCCCTTATCCTTAATTCCTTTGACATCAAGTCCAATATTTGATTAGTTGGTTTCCTGTGAATTCCCCAGCCAAGAAAATAGTATATATGGATTTTTTCCCTACAAGACCTGCCTAGCCACCATTACTGAAGACCCTCTATTGTATTCCGCTACAGTTTATTGAGGAGACTCCATCGGGGAGATCTCACTGTTAGAGGCACCTTCTCGTCTGTCTTCCATTTTGAACCTTAATGCTGACTTAGTTTAGACGTTTTTCTATGCTTGGTGCTTCTCTTACCCTTCTTCAGTATTTCAGTGAATCTGTTGTCTCCAGACTATCTACAACTTGCCATCCATTGCAATAAGTTTTCCATATTCCTATAAATCATCTATTGAGGATCTAAGCAATGTGCTGGGACTTTGTCTTTAAACATTTCTTAGGAGTGCAGCATGTGGACTCTCCATTTGTTATTCTTTTCTTTTGCTATTAAACTAATCCATATCCTTTTATTATCATCCATTTCTTTTTTCTTTATTAATTTATTTATTTTTAGTTTTCAACATTCGTTTCTACAAGATTTTGAATTCCAAATTTTCTGCCGATCTCTCCTCTCCCCTAACCCAAGACAGAGTGCATTCTGGTTATCCCTTCCTCTAGTCTGCCCTTCCTTCTATCACTGCCGCCTTCTCTTACCCCTTCCCTTCTATTTTCCTGTAGGGTAAGATAGATTTCTATATCCAATTGCCTGTATATTTTAATTCACAGTTGCATGTAAAAACCATTTTTAACATTCATTTTTAAAACTTTGAGTTCCACATTCTCTCCCTTCTTCTCTCCTCACCCACCCACATTGAGAAGGCAAGCAAATCTGATATAGGTTATACACTATCATGCATTTCCTGAATGATATCTTGAGCACCTCATGTTTGGTAATATGTTGCAACCTACTTATGCCCACTCTAGTGCCCACCTTTTCCTCTTGAGTGTTCCACAGCTTAGATTTTTGTGGATTGTGTTCTTCCATGGTTTGCTGTCATGTAGCTTCACTAGAAGGATATTCAAATAAGCAAAATATATATCATTTAAATGGCATGGGGAACTCTTAATGTAGGAATATCTTCTATCAATGAAGTTTGTAACCTTTATATAACTTATTAGAGAATTCCTAAGAAGTTGCCTGTGGCATATAGAAGTTTTAAATGCTTTGTCCAAGATCACAGTTGTTTTTTTTAATTATTTATTTTTTCTGCTTTAGTATTTTATTTTTTCCCAATTACATGTAAAAACAATTTTAACATTTTTTTTTTCAGATTTTGAGTTCCAAATTCTCTCCCTCCCTAAACTCCCTGTTGAGAAGGTGAGCAATTTGATATAGGTTAAACATGTGTAGTCATACAACATGCATTCCATGATCACATGGTTTAAAATTAAAAAAAAATAATTAAATGTTTCCCAATTACATGTGAAAAATATTTTGACAATAATTTAAAAAAGAAATTTGAGTTCCAAATTTTCTCCCTCCCACCCCTCCCCTCTCATTGAGAAGGCAAGCAATTTGATGTCAATAATACATGCAAAGTCATGCGAAAACATATTTCAATATTAGCCCTGTCGCAAAAGAAAATACAAAATAAAACAATAAAAATAAAGAACGTAAAATAAATGTACTTCAATTTGCATTCAGAGTTTATCATTTCTCTCTATGGAGGCAGGTAGCATTTTTCATCATGGGTCCTTTGGAATTATCTTGGAGCATTGTCTTGATCAGAATAGCCAAGTCTTTCACAGTTGATCTTCTTATGATACTCCTTTTTATTGTGTACAATTTTCTCCTGGTTCTGCTCACTTCACTTTGCATCAGTTCTTGTAAGTCTTTACAAGTTTTTCAGAAGCCTTTCTGTTCATCATTTCTTATAGCGCAATAGTTTTCCTTCGCAATAATATACCACAACTTGTTCAAACATTCTCTGATTGATGGATATCCCATCAAGTTACAGTTCTTTGCTATCACAAAAAAAGCTGCTATCAATATTTTTTTAGGGAAGTAAAGTGACTTGACCAACATTATGAAGACAAATTACAAAGAATTAGAAAGGAAATTCAGGTTTTCTGATTCCAATTCAACACATACAACCTCTCTTTCCACTAGACATTCCCATCTTTTTCTGAAACCATTATCATCACCATTTCTTACAGCATAATAGCATTCCATCACAATTATATGCCACAACTTGTTCAACCATTCCTCAATTGATAGGCAGCCACTCAGTTTCTAATTCCTTGTCATCACGAAAAGAATTGCTATAAATACTTTGTATACAGAGATCTTTTCCCTTTTTCTTTGATTTCTTTGGACTACAAACTTAGTGGTATTGCTGGGTCAAAGTGTATGCACAGGTAATGGTCCTTTAGACATAATTCCAAATTATTTTCTGGAATAGTTGGTCCAGTTCACAACTCTGCCCACTCATTAGTGTACCTATTTTCCTTCATTCCCTCCTAGTATTTGTCATTTCTGATAGATGTAAGGTGGCACCAAAGAGTTGTTTTAATTTGCATTTCTTTAATCAATAATGATTTAGAATATTTTTTCATATGACTAGAGATAGCTTTGATGTCTTCTTCTGAAAATTGCCTGTTCATATCCCTTGACAATTTATCATCTGGGGAATGGCTCATTTTTTTTATAAATTTGACTTGGTTCCCTGTATATTTGAGAAAAGAAGCCTTTATCAGAAAAACTTACAGTAAAAAATTTTGATATTTCTTCATTATATATGGTACCTTTTATGAAAATTTGGATTCCCTGATTATCTCCTTTAATTAGGTCTATTTTTGCTTTTGCTTTGTCTGAGATCATGATTGTTACTCCTGCCTTTTTTTTAACTTCAGCTAAAGCATAAAAGATTTTGCTCCAGCTCCTTATATTAACTGTGTGTAGCTGTTTCAAGTGTGTTTCTTGTAAATAAGATATTTTTGGATTTTGGATTCTAATCTGTTCTGCTATCTGTTTCCATTTTATGGGTAGGTTCATATCGTTCAAATTCACAGTCATGATTACTAACTGTGTATTTTCTTCCATCTTATTTTCTTCTGTTTATCCTTCTCTCTCTCTCTCTCTCTCTCTCTCTCTCTCTCTCTCTCTCTCTCTCTCTCTCTCTCTCTCTCTCTCTCTCTCTCTCTCTCCTGTCCCTCATCAAAAGTCTACTTTGCTTTTGAACCACTACCTCTCCTAATTTGCCCTCCCTTCTTTTATCCTTATCCCTTCCTATTACCTATTGGGTAAGATAGATTTCTGTGCTCAACTGAAAATGTATATATCTATATCTATATCTGTCTATCTATCTGTCTATAGATGGGACTGAGGCTCAAGCATTGCCCTCCCCCAATCTCCTCCTTTAAAGGGGGTAGACCTCCTTTATGTGAGAGAATTCTACTTCTCCCTTTCCCTTTCTTCCGGACATACTTCTTTCTCACCTCTTCATTGTTTTAAAGATCACCCCAACGTAATCAACTCAAATATGTCCCTGTTATCTATGTAGATTGCTTCTAACTGTCATAGTAACGAGTTACATGTATCACTTTTCCATATGGGAATGTAAATAGTTTAATTCTATTGAGTCCCTTATGATTACTCTTTCATGTTGACCTTTTTATGTTTCTTTTGAGTTGTGTATTTGAATGTGTAATGTCTAATGTTCTGTGTTCTATTTAGCTCTGATCTTTTCATCAGGAATTCTTGAAAGTCCTTTATTTCAATAAATATCCATTCCCCCCCCCCCCAAGTATTATACTCAGTTTTGCTGGTAAGTTATTCTTTGTTGTAATCCTAGCTCCTTTGCATTTTGGAATATCATATTCCAAGTTCTCTGCTATTTTAATGTGGAAACTGCTAAATCTTAAAGTGTGATCTTGACTGTGGCTCCATAATATTTGAATTGTTTCTTCCTGGTTGCATGCACTATTTTCCCCTTGACCTGGGAGCTCTGGAATTTGGCTATGCTATTCCTGAGAGTTTCTATTTTGGGATCTCTTTCAGGAAGTGATTAGTGGATTCTTCCAATTTTTATTTTTTCCTCTGATTCTAGGATATTTGTACAGTTTTCCTTGATAATTTCTTGAAATGTGATGTCTAGGCTCTTTTTTTTATCATGGCTTTCAGGTAGTCCAATTGTTCTTAAATTAGCTCTCCTTGATCTATTTTCCAAGTTGATTGCTTTTTCTTTGAGATATTTCACATTTTCTTCTTCTTCTTCTTTCATTCTTTTGACTTTGATTTATTGTTTCTGGATGTCTAATGGGGTTGCTAATTCGCCCAATTCTAATTTTTAAGGAATTATTTTCTTTAGTGAGCTTTTGAACTTCCTTTTCCATTTGGCCAATTCTTTTTAAGCAGAAAATTTTAGCAACTTTTAAAGGAGTTCTTTTCTTCAATGATTTTTAAAATCTCTTTTTCCATCTGGCTAATTCCTTTTGTAAAAGAGTTCTTTTAATCCATGACTTTTTGTGCCTTTTTTGGTCATTTGGCCAATTCTGTTTTTTAAAGTGTTATTTTCTTTGCTATGTTTTTTGTGCCTCTTTTATCAAGCTGGTAATACTCTTTTCAATACTTTTCTTAGATCCCTCTCATTTCTTTTTTAAAATTTTTCCCTAACATTCATTTCTTTCTTTAACTCTTCCAGGAATTCTTGTTGGGCTTGGGTCCAATTAGCATTTTTCTTTGAGGCTTTGATTGTAGTTGTTTAACATTATTGTCTTCTTTTGCATTTTTTCTTGTTCTTTTCTGCCACTGTAGAAGCTTTTTATGGTCAAGTTCTTTTTGTTGTTTTTTTTTTCATATTTCTAGCCTTGACTTAGAAATTTATGTTAAAGTTGGACAAAACTCACCTGGGACTAGGGAGGTACTATGTCAAGCTTCAGACTTTATAATGCTGCTATTTTCAAAGTCAATTCTGGGGGAGGAATCTGAAAATTTCATTTCCAAGGTGGTGTGATTGAGGGAGAGGTATAGTCGCTGCTCTCCTGGTCTGTACACTAATGTTTACCCAGGAAAAGCCCATTGTCCCCTGCTTTCTTGTGACTGGCCACAAGTGCTCCTCTCCAACCCGGAACTGCAACCCAGAATGTCCTTGGTCTAAGAGTTCCTGAAGCTGCAACTGCTGCTGCCACTGTTGGGACTCCAACATATATGCTCTAGGCTGGCTCCCGCCCTGTTGTTACAGAGCTCTCCTAAGTTGTCTTAGGCTGGAAAAAATATTTCATCTTGACCTTTTGTCTCTGCTGCCCCAAAATTTGATTTAAGGCATCATTTTAAAGTTGTTTGGAGGAGAATGTTAGGAGAGTTTGGCTGTGCTGTTGCCTCTAATCTGCCATCTTGGTTCCACCTGTGATAGAATATTATTTAAATGATGAATGTATAATTTCAGAAAAAAATCCTGAGAAGATTTACATGAACTGACACAAAGTGAAATGAGTAGAACCAGGAGAACAATTTATACAGTAACAAAAGTACATGAAAGATCATTAACTTTGAAATATTTAGGAACTCTGATCAATGCAATGACCAAATACTATTCCAAAGGACTCATGAGGAAACATACCTCCAGATAGAGAGCTAATAGGCTTACACTGTAGATTGAAACACATTTCTTTTCTTTTATTTTACATGGCTAATACAGAAATTTATTTTGAATTCATGTATTTACACATACTCCATACATATGTATGTATGTGTATATGTATGTGTGTGTGCATGTGTGTGTGTGTGTGTGTGTGTGTGTGTGTGTGTATGGCTTTGTTTTTCTTGTCTTTTCAATGGGAGAGGTGGGCAGAGTGATGGAGAGAATTGGAAGCTGAAAATAAAATAAAATTTAAAAAGATAGATTACTGAAATAGAAAATATTATATTTGAGTAAATAAAGAACTTTCTGATTTATCAAAAAGAGTGATATATATTTTACTACTGTTAATAAATATTGTACTTACAGAAACAAGTTTTTCTTCTGTAGCTGTTGTAAAGATAAATATCAATCTCCATTAGTGCTCAAAAAAGAATTACAGAGTAGCAATATTATTAATGACATCACATTTTGAGAAACTCAGTGCTGGAAAAAAATTCAGTATCATTATTTTTTATTTTATAAATCACAAGTACAAGTAATAAAGGATTTACCAATAGATAATTTGTGGTTGGCTAACTAAATATAGAGGACCTGGATCAGTCTGGTTTAATCTAGCCAAACTCAATATTTGCCCGAGTCAGCTTAGTGTCCACAACAGTATATACACTTGGCCATTGCTGTTAGAAACCAGATAAAAATTTGTTGCTTGTCTTAAGTAATTCACATGTTACCATATCATCATAATTTATTGTAGGTTGAAGACATAATTGTATATGATAAAAATAAATTCTTCTTTATCTGAACAAAATCCCAAATCAGAGTCTGAACAAAATATAAAAATGCAATCCAAGAAAAAAAATTGCTGAATATAAATAAAGAGGACTCTTGTAACCACACCAATAAAAATGACCTTTTCCAAATCTTCAGTACTCCAGTCTTTGTACTCTCTTGCTCTGGACAAGCATTTTCTTTTCCTTTCTTTTATTCTTCAGAGGGATGGTTAACACCTGTTTTTTAAAAACTAGTCTTCTCATTGTATTTTGAACTTTCTGAAGCCATTGTCAGGATTTGACAGGAGCTGATAACAACTCCTCCAACTGCCAGGTTCCTCCAAAAGTCTTAGATTTTTTTTTTTCTGAGGATGAATTAGAATGTTTCACATCAATTGTAAATTCTCAACATTGTTTTTCATTTTTGACTTTGCTTTCCTTTGTTTTTCAGTGCCATTGACTGTTTAATTGTGGACTTGAATAATCCTTAAACTGCATGGTTTCTTCACGCCACTAGCCAATGTAATATCCTTAACAGTTTCTCAAGAGTTCTTTTTAAAAACTATGCCTTTTACAGATTTTTGTAGTAATAACTATTCTTAAAAATCGTATTTTTAAAACATAAGAAAGAGATCATTGAAATGTGTGTATAACACAAAATTCAACACTCAATTGACAGAAAGCTAGCTACTATTAGAGGAACTGGATCAATCTGGTTTCATTAAGTCAAGGTCAAATTTTCTTAGTGTTAGTAGAAGATATACATGACCTTTGCTGTCACAAAAGGAAACCTTATACAATTTTTTGCTTCTCCTAAGTAATTTACACGTTACTATATCTTCAAACATGTATTAAGTAAAATAGAAACAATTCCCCATAAGGGAGGTGTGTGTGTGTGTGTGTGTGTGTGTGTGTGTGTGTGTGTGTGTGTGTGCATGAATGGACAAGGATCTTTTGCCACATGTATTCACCACTTCATGACTTCACTTTGGTTCACAGGTGTTAGTTTTAAAAAGCGATCTTATGAATTCGAAAGCCAACCTTGGGACCAAGTAGAAATGTGTTCAAGTGCAACCTCTGGAGCCTATTAGCTCTGTTGTCCTTGGCAAGTCACTTAACTTCTCAATGTCCCAGATAACTCTCTAAGACAGTAAGTTGTAGAGGAAATTCCCTCATTGGGAAATATAAATGGAATCACAGGTTTGGTTAAAAAATGTCATCTATGTCTTATAGCGACAAAAATCCTAATGTACCCAATACTATGCCAACCTTCCTGTGGGAGCTTAGTTAATGTGGTTGAGTGCCCACAGAAAATGTTATTACTTTTGCTGCTGCTATTCCTATTTTGTTACAGAGATAATTTAGATTTAGCGATGTCCAATGACTTGCCCAAAGTAATTCAGTCAGTTTGGAATGGAACCCAGTCTCTTTGGCCTAATTGTTCATTACCTCTCATCGTTATCTCCTGGTGTGATAATTCTTTGGATCAATGATCCTTTACCCACCCCCTTTTCTCCATTTCCTTCTTCCTGACCCCTTGACTCTACCAGTACATTAAATCCCAGAGATGACTAGAGGCTAACTCCCTACATCTTACAGAATAATTCACTAATCTTTAATTTCAGAAATAAGTGGAAGAGATAAGTTTCTACCTCAGGTATTAATGGTGAAGTGGGAACAATGTAATGCAATGTATTACATGTCTACCAGGAACTGGTTTGAGTGTCGCTTTCCCATAACTTAATCCTTAAAGCTACTTACCGAAGGCTTCTGTTGAAGCAGACAGTCTCTGCAATTAAATTACCATACATTAGGCATGAACTTATTATTAAACTCTGTTGAAAATCAGCAGTGTGGTCTGCCTGGGCATAGAGTGGTATGGTTAAGACAAAATATCATTTTTAATAGGTAAAAGAATATTAATCTTCAAGAAGCTCTGGAATAAATGTGATTAATCCAAAAAGCACATATTCAATTATATGCAAATGACAAATTATTTTCACAACTCCTGAAGAGTAAAATAGTTCTATGGAAAAGGCTGATTTTATTATGGGCTCTAGGACACCAGCAATGTGGCTCTGTATGAGTATGCACTGAGCAGCTCAAAGCCCATGGAGATTAGGAAGAATTTGTGAAGACTCTAAAATTGCAGGAATGATGTCTGGTTCAGATCTCTGAAGTCTTCTCTATCAGCTGCCCTTACATACACAATACATTTATCTTTCAAAAAGCTATTTGGGACTCCAGTGAAACTTAGCAGACCTAGACAAATGGAAATTGCCTTCTCTGGGGCTCATCATAATTCTTTAGGTGCACATGGTTGGCAGGAACTGCATTCAGGGAATTTGGGCCGCCAATTTGAGATGGCCTGAAAAACACTCTAAATACTGACCTAAATGGAAGTGTGATTTTCTGAAATCAGTGCCTTTGCTCAACCAAACTGATCCTTCTTTATGCCACTGACTTGACATGTATGCTTCTGTGACATGTGAGTCTATTAAAACTCAGTGGAAAAAGTTCGAAACTTTTCATACCTTGTTCTACTTTTCCCCTCTTGTTTGAAAAATAGCTACTGAGAATAATAAGTAAAAGAAAATTATACCATATAATGGTTATTGCTAAATACGGAGCAGCAGGAACAATCAATAATTCCTATATTGGCAAATATGTTGAGATTAATGTTACTATTGTTTTCTTCGATTCGCTAGCATTTTAGATTCTCTTTATAATGCTTTTATAATTTAGAGTATACTTTGATATCTCAAATATTCCTTGCTCGTGAGATCATTAGTCTTTTGTAGCTTTCTGACTGGTACCTCATTTATTTTGATACTCCAATGGATCTGTGATTTCAGCAATGTGGGGATGTCCTCCAACAAAGCAGATAGCAGCCAATACATACTTTCATACCTTGAGTCATTCTTGTCCATATTTTTCATAAATCTCCAACAAAAGGCCCACTCAACAAACTGGGGCCCTTATCCTATTTCATTGTTACCAACAGAGGACATATTAAACTAGCTCTTGCTCTTGTTAGATCACTGCACCTCATTTTCTGTCCTACATCTCTTTGATAATACCCCTTATGCCACTTCTTAATTAATATCATACAGTCCCATTTGGTGTTGTAAGGATATCTGTTTGCTCTTCTGGACACCCAATTTTGAACTTACCCTCTGCACTATTTATTATCATTTTATAAGTTTCAATCTGTGAGACTAGAGTGAAGAGTCTTACTTTATCCCATGGTGCTATTTTTGCAAAGTGAGCAAATTGTCACCAGGTGAACAGTGGTGACTGAGTCACATCTTCCAGATGGACAGATATTCTTATAGCCCTAGCTAACTTTGAGCATACATTTTCCCTCCCCTATATTTCTCTGTAAAATATGGCTTTATTAAATTAATAACATATAACAATTAGCAAGCAAGGCAGAAATTAATAGATTTTAAATGTCAGAAATATAAAATGCTTTCTTCACATTTGGGATCAGAACCTAGGTATCAGAAAAAGGAAGAATTACACTCCCTTAGGGGTCCAGTTTTATTTATGAGGATGGAGATTGGGGAAAGGAATAGGAAAGAGGGCAGGAGTGTTGGGAAGAATGTGCGAAGGCCATAATTAATTTATTTTTCCCTAAATAACTCTATTTGGGATCTCATATAGGAGTCCTCTATTTGTTATATGGAGATACAGAAGAGACCGGGCTCCTAATGAAGAGTAAGTCAGTAGACAAGGTCATGATTCTCAAGCAGGAAATGGATCAAGAAAGTTGGAAAAGCAATTAGGGGGTAGAATTCAGATGACAGCAGCAGGAATAAGGTCAAGAAGGAACAGGCAAGGGTATGGTTTGCAATCTGGTCAGTCTCAGAGAGTCCTGTTCCTTTGACTCTACTTGGATATTTTCTTTAATCATGCAGATTTTAACTCTGAATCTACTTGGATATTTTCTTTAATCCTGCAGATTGTAACTCATCCATGGCTGCCTAGTTTGAATGACTCTTGTCCATGTTCTCCCTTAAGGTGAAAGTGGCTTCGTAATGTGGAGAGAACAGGAGTGTGAAGTGAGCAAAACCATGAGAACAATTTGTATTACCACTACATCGTAAAAATGAACATCTTTTTCCATGTTGGCATGTTGTGTCCCTTGGTAGATAGGAAGAAATACTTTTCATTAACCATTTGGTGAGCAAAATAGGCTTTTGATAATTTTGTTATATTTCCTTCCATTCTCATGGTTTCAATCATCTCCATCTTTCCTACTTTGCATTTGAATTTCCAGTATCACAATCCAAATAAAAAAAATCATTAAGCCAATTGAGACCTTTGAGGTCATTCTTTAAATGCTTTTTCAGTCTCTAAAGTGGAAATCTGATTTCCCACCTAGTCAAAGCTTTCTCCCGAAGAGGAACAACGAAAGTGCATGGGTGTGATTGCTTTTAGACCTTAGATGAAGTAAATACAGCGTTCAATACCTTCATCTAATAAAGCTGGAATTTTATGGTGCAAATGCCAGACTTCACAGCTCGGTGGGCTTTCTCAAACAGTGCAAGGCCTGCCCATATCAAATTTGTACAAAAGAATTGATTTTGGTTTTAGAATGAGGCCATTACAGTCTTGCTGCAAGCTTTCCAGAAATAATAGTCCTCTATTAGAAGATAAATTATAAATAGATTACTGTTTTTAAGTATTACTCAGAATGTTAACAATGAATAGAATGAACTTTCTATTGAAAATCTAAATAGCAAGGGCCAGCCTTCTAAAGCACTTCCAAGCAGTCACATAGATTAAGGAAAAGAAACGTGATCTGGCTGACAGTAACATTAAATTTTAGACCCCAATCATTCTTGGCTCCACTTTTGTTTCTTTGTTTTTTATTCTGCTTCCTTTCTGTGATTGGTAGGAAAACTGTGAGGCCAAATAGCAAGTCTTGTGGCTGGTGGCTGGAGAGGAATTGATGTTCCAAAAATAATAATAACAATATCAACAACAAGAATGATAAACTTAAAAAAATATAAAGGCATTCCAATTCTGAAAAAAAAATTTTAACCTAGCAGAGGAAATCAAAATCACGTGGGAACCAAATGAGATAGAATTCCTCAGCAGCCTTCTGTTAGTGCAGTTGTACTAAGCATGCTACAGAGGATGAGCATCTAGCCTAATACTTTCAGTCAACTACAAATGGCTGTTTTCTTATCAGCCTGTGTAATAGTCCATGAGGTATTAAGTATAAAATAATAATAGCAAGACAGTGATTCGTTCCAAGATCATTTCCACCTGAAACTTGAAAAGAAATGAGAATGAAATATCTTAAATTTATATAATACTTTTAAGTTTTTCAAAGTACTTTACATGTCATATCTCATTTGGATTTTTCTTTTAGCTGGATTTTAATGGGCCTGCCTAGCTCATTCAATGTATGTGATGCTCTATAGGAGGAACTTTTCCCTTAATATTTGTATTTCTTTATGTGTTATAAACATTTAAGGAGTATTGCAGCACATATAGGAAGCAGCTTTTGTAAGAAGGCCCTGAATAATCATGAATTTTCATTAGCTAGGAGCTGAAAGTATAGCATTCTAAACTTATACAAGCCCACAGAGTTCTATACTGGAATAAAATAAAAATCTCAATCTTGAAGAGTTTACTTATTGGGTGGCAGTATACCAGAGGTGTGTGTGTGGGCGGGGGATCAAAGGCACCATTTTGGTGGAATTGGACTTTACTTCAAGATGTAGAACCATTCCTAGTGTATGTATTGTGACCAAGAAGTTGGAAACTGAACCCATATTTGACACAAAGGAAAGGAAATGTAAGAGCAAAGTATTTTTCTTAGTTAAATAAGGTTTTTTTAATGTAAATAACCTATTAAAGTTCTAGCAACAAAGGAGATATATAATTGTACAGTCTGAACTAACTTATGCCTTTCTTCTCTAATATGAGGGTCTGTACTATATTCCATTCAATTCAGTATGCATTATTAAGCACATACTTTGTGACAGGCAATGCCACAGGCCTGTGGATACAAAGATGATAACAAAACAGATTCTGCCCTCAAGGTGCTTATATTGGTTGAGGGAAACAACAAATACACATATAGGTGCAAACAAAATATATACAAAGTAAAAATGATTTTTGTGGGGGAATTGAGGGCACTATTAACTGGGGTCAAGTTTTAAGACATCCCTCCCGTCACAAATAGCATTTGCACTGAGCCTGGAAAAAAGCTAGGAATTCTAAGAGGTGAGGAGTGCATTTAAGAAATGAAATGACACGTGGCATATCATGAGGCAGCAAAGAAATGATCTCTAAGCTCCCTTCCAGTTAAAAAATCTATGATATGTTGTTTGGATTATTTTATTTTGCTTTCTACTTACTGTTTTTAATATATTGATGTTATTTTTGCTTCTCAGAAGGCAAGAACACTGATTGAACTCAATTTATTTTTTAGAAATAAAATCACCAATAAAGGTATGAGAGGTTTATTCACCATCTAGGTGGCATTAAGCAAGCTTCAAAGCAGAATTCTGTTTTTTTTTTCATTCCCTTTCTACATAAGCTGGTGAAATGAAGCAGCATGTATAAATCACACATTTCTGCATAGAAAGCAGTAAGCTCTCAACACTAACTTCTAAAATTGTAATCAAGAAAAACAATTCTTTCTAACGGCATAATCTCAAACACTTGGAGTTAAAGCAGCCTCTAAGATTGTGTTGGTTTAAATCACCGGTTAAGTAAATATAATAATCTCTAATTTCTTAGGGGACTATTGTTCTTGTTCAAGCTATTCCTGTAATGGTGTAATACCAAGGTGTAGTAAAAGAAGTCAGGTTGGTTTCATTTCTATCCAGACAGTGTATTCTCAGAGGGTGGTTTTATCACTTGGAGTAATAGCTGTTCTCAGATATTTACTATCTTCTGGGAGCTAAAGTCCTTAAGGTTATTCCAGGTGATGGAACAACTTGGAAAACAATGGACAACTTGCCCAGAGAACTGACCAACTTTCACCTCCTCAAACCACGAAGTGGCAAGTTGCAGAAGAGTCCAGGGCTGGTCCAGCCCCTTGATGACTCAGAAAGTTGGCAATATTTCCTCCTCTCTTCTCCTCAGTGAAATATGGGAGCATGAAGGGATGGATGTGGAGGTGGGAAGGCAGAGATGACAGTATGAACAGTACTCTTCCTTTTGGATAATGAAACGTTATCATCATGGGCTCTGCTGTAGGTCTGTTTTTTTTTTCCCTCATGAATATATCATTAATAGGAGTAAGAACGACATTTCCATTTCTTCACATTTATGTAGTGCCTCGTGGTTAAGAGCTTTGTCTCTCTTTTCTCATTTCACTGTGCCTCCTTATTTCAGGGAAGCTGGCAGTCAACACTTGTCTTCCTAAAACACTGCCAGAGAAGTGTGAACAGGACACTCCACATCCCATCAGGGATCTTGGAGGACACTACTTATTT
Source organism: Phalanger gymnotis (assembly GCA_028646595.1). Lineage (NCBI taxonomy): Eukaryota > Metazoa > Chordata > Mammalia > Diprotodontia > Phalangeridae > Phalanger > Phalanger gymnotis. The sequence continues at coordinate 72,791,073 of CM053626.1, forward strand.
TCATTGTGTTTTCCATATGTAGCTATGGAGACTGAAACTACTTTCCTGGGAGAGATTTGTAGCAGTGGGAAATAGCTGATTTTGAACGATATAGTGTAAAGAAACTCTGTATGTGTGTGTGTGTGTGTGTGTGTGTGTGTGTGTGTGTGTCTGTCTGTCTGTCTGTCTGTCTGTCTGTCTGTCTATCTGGAGGATGTGGGAATTAGAAGCATTAAAAGGTCATCATTCAACAGGTCACCCTCTAGCTCCCTCTGCCCTAATGTCCTTTTGTAAATCATCTATCTTTTATAGGTCAAGTTAAAAGATAGCTCTAGGGTAATAAGGGACCATGGGAGGGACCTCTGAGGCCATGTGGTCCAAACTCTTTATATTATAGATGGGGAAACTGAGGTACAGGAAGCTTAAGTGATTTTCCCAAAGGCATGTAGGTCATATGTATTAAGGAAGTAGTGATTGTAAATCACAGATTACCTTGGGATTTTAAGGGAGTTTGAGAAAGAAGAGGTCACTGCTAGATCACTTGATCCTGTATTGTGGTAGGACAATATCAGAACAAGAAAAAGAATAGAGAGGAATGCAAGATCAGTAAAAGCATACATAAGTTTTTGGGTGATAAAGGAGCAACCAGCCCTCTTTTTTGCTCACCAGGGGTGTCATCGGTAGTGGTTATGGGAGAGAGTAAATAATGATAACAGCATATAACAGGTAATATTTATGTAATGCTTTAGTGTTTGCAAAGCATTCTATGTGTATCAACTTATTTGATCCTCTCAATGACCCTGTGAGGTAGGTGCTATTATTATCTTTATTTAACAGATAAGGAAATGGAGGCTAATAGAAGTTGAGAGAATAAGCCTTGGCAACGTTGCTATTAAGTGTTTGTGAACATCCTGACTCCAAGTACAGCACCCAATTCGCTATGTTGCCTAGCCGGCCATGCTGAAATAATGTTTTTAATTGCAATACGATGAATTCTTGCTCACATAGTGATATTAAGCAATTGGTGAGCCTGTTGAACATAACACACATCCTGAGTGGAAGGTGTTGCTACAAACTAGAATAAAAATAACTATTGGTCTCTTGTTAAGATGACATATTTATCTTATTTGTTTGATGCAAATAAACCAGACAAGAAAATATGTCTTACATATATATATATATATATATATACACACATATATATATATATACACATAGTGCTTATATATACATATATAGTGCATATAGTAACCTACCAGTACCAGAAGAACCTACCAATCCCAGAGTAAAACTGATTAGTATTCTAACAGAGGGGATTAGGGGTGTGGATACTCCAAAATGAAGGATAATCCAAAAATTATTCACGTTTGACTTTGGAATATTTTGTGGTGTCATGGTCGAGCATGGATGTGTCTGACATCTTAGGAATTTGTTTTTTAGTAAAAAAAAACCAAGTCAGTCTGGAAAAATCCTACTCAGGAACCCAGGAGGAGCTGTCCAAGCTTTTCATTCCTCATCCTATTTAGATCCTCTCTGCATTGCTTGGGAGGATCAACTCCTTTAGACTGATAAAATGCACTAAGCCAATAGGAGTTACTTTCCTCTCAGACCTTCCTTGCAGTATGGACTAGGTGACAGTTGAGATGTTGACAAGGCCCAAATCGAGTTAAGTTAACAAATCAACAACCAATCATGATATATTGAAGATAAAATAAGTAATAAACAAGGAGGCCAGGCTGAAGAAGCAAGAGTTGATTACATTTTCCTTTGAGAATTTATATTCCTCAAATGCCTCATAGAATGGAATGATTTTAGTCAATGAAAATAAAATGCTAAAAGAAAAAAAAATTAGTGATCACCCATTGGCAGGAAACTGCCTCCAGACAGCTTCCCTTGGTGCCTTGCTTACTGCGGCAATCACAGAACCATTGGGTGCCCTAGCACTTTTGCTCCCAAGGACCTCTTGTCCCTGGAGGTTCCACAGCAGCCATTTTAAAATATGTTTCTGCACAGCCCCTCAGTCTAATTTAGTTTACAATCCCCAGCTCTGCTTAATTACTTCCTCCCTCCCCCTATTTCTATTGGTAAGCTATACAGGAGTCCAGCCTTGAGTTTAACCTCATTTGCCCCTTGTCAAAGGGACTGAGTACAAGGGTGAGTTGTTTCTGAAAAAATCACGCAATTTGGAAAAATGAAGTTTCAGGCCAGTCATGTGGCTCTGACAGCATCTACTGCTCAGCACTTAGCAATAATGGAGAAAATGCCAGTAAAAATGAAATGAGCGGCAGAGTCCTGACCCACCAGGTAATTGTATATTGAACATGTCTCAGCTCAAACTAGGGATGAGTTTGCTTAAATGAATTAAGGTCAAAAATGCATGTTTCAAGTTGTATAAAATGAGTCCAATGTCCTGTACAATTAAAGCTGGTGAAAATTAGCATCAAGAGCTGCCTAAAAACAGAGAATTGGCAAAAAAAAGCCCAGAAGCACTGAGAAGACCACCTTCTAGCTATTGAACATGTAACAATAATTTGTATGGGGACTATGAAGAGACAATAGAGTCTTCATTTTTATATGATCCCAATTCTTTCTTTAAATCCAGGAATTCTTCTTCTCCCCTCATTCCCAATCCACATAAATGCAAAAATTAATCTATGCTGGAGCAAGGGGTAATGGCTCATCTCCTATTAACTGGAATGATGGCCATAACAATTTTCCAGAGAATTTGCCTAAGGAAGGTCCTCATGTGCTAGTCAGAATAAGTGATACAAGGATACTCTCAAGGTCTCTCCGAAGAACTTTGGAATCAATTGCATGACATGTGAGACCCTGGTAAAGGACCACCCAACATAGTCTGCCCAAATCAAAAAAAGTGCTATGAGTGAAGCAGAATTATAGTAACTCAAAAGAAATATGAAATGTACAAATATAGAGATATCTGCACTGCAAATGTTCATATGGACTATTTGTGCCTGATCTGTGGTAGAGACTTCCAAGCTTGTATTGGCCTGATTGGCCACAGCTGGACACATCTTACCTTGACTCCAACATAGTAATGTCATTTTGGTTTGCTTCTAGAATGAAGGATACCAACAAACCAACAATGACTTCACATGCATAGATTAGCATCAGACCTGGGGCAGCCTGTCTTTTAAAGAGAAGGAACAGTTTCTCATTGTCTCTGACTCTTTACACCCCCCGACCTGTACTCTTAGGGGAAAACCACTTAAAGAGCAGGTTTGAAAGGACCTTTTCAAGACGGATTAGAAATGCACTTATTTATATAATGTAGATCAGGTACAGGGCAGCTATGTACTTCCTTTACATAAAAGAAATGTTTCTTAAAAAATGATACTCAGGGTACACACAGATAATTTAAAACATGAAAAAGAGGGGCAGAGCCAAGATGGTGGAAAGCAAGGACTTGTGTGAGCTCCCTCCAGGTCCCTCCAAACACCTATAAAAATGGCACTGAACAAATGCTAGAACTGCAGAACCCATGGAATAAATAGCACAGGGAAGCAGGGCTACAGCCCAGGACAGCCTGGATGGTTTCTGGGTAAGGTCTATCACACGGACTTGGGAGTGGAGCAGAGCAGAGCCCAGCATAGGCTGTACCCTGCCCAAAAAGACCAGGAGCCAGGCAGAACAGGCCCTAGTGCCCTGAGTCAGTGAGCTGTGGCAGTTACCAGACTTCTCAACCCACAAACACCAAAGACAACATGGAAGGTTAGTGGGAAAACCTTTGGGGACAGAGTGAAAAGAGTTCACAGTTTGGCAACCTCCCCAGGAGGCAGTGGAGGTGGTGCAGCTCTGAGGACAGAACTACAGCTGCAGTTGCTTCTGGCCCCAGGCCCACCTAGTGGGAGGAATTAAGTGGCAGATCAGAGGAGGAGGGCAGAGCCTGTTTAAGATCTGAGTGAGGTCATGGTTGGCAGTTCTTGGGGAAGGAGGAGCACTGGTGTGGCAGAGCTTGCTGTACAGAAATA
>CM053626.1:72795540-72822320 GCA_028646595.1 Phalanger gymnotis
GATGATGATAATAATAACCACAATAACAGCTAGTATTTATATAGCATTTTACTATTTGCCAAGCACTTGACAAGTTTTATCTCATTTGATCATTGTAACAACCCTAGGAGTTAGATGCTATTATCATCTCCATTTAACACATGAAGACACCAAAGCAAACAGAAGTTAAGTGACTTGTCAAGGATCACAAAGCTAGTAAGTATTTGAGGTGGGATTTGAACTAAGGTATTCCTGATTTCAGATCCCATGTTCTATCCCTTGTACCACCTAGCTGTCTTTTCATAAGCCGTTTTAAGCACCTACTATGTGCCAAATACCATGCTAAGAGCTAAGAATATTAAAAAAGGAAAAAAGACAATCCCTGATCTCAAGGAGCTCATAGTCTAATGGGGGATATAACATTCAAATGACTATGTACAAACAAGATACATGCAGGCTAGACTGGACAGACTGGACATGATAACAGTGAAAAGGCACTAGCATTAAGAAGGCTTAAGCAAGACTTCTCAAAGAAAGTGGAGTTTTAGCCAGAACTTGAAGGAAGCTAAGGAAACCAGGAAATGGAGATGAGGAAGAAGAGAATTTCAGAAATGGAGGATAGATAGTGAAAATGCCTGATGCAGGAGGTAGAATATTTTGTGCAAATAAGAGCAAGGAGGTCAAAGTCAGTTAACTGCATGGGGGCTGGGGTGTGGGATGTCAGAAGATTGTGATGATGGAAAGGGGCCAAATATTTGAGGGAATAGGGAGCCACTTGAATGGAGGAATGATGTAGACAGCATTGCCCTTCAGGAAGTTCAATTTCACAGCTGAATAGAGGGTAGACTGGAGTAAAGAGAGACTTGAGGTAGGGGATCAAGCAATAAAGCTATCATAGTAGTCTAGATGTGGGGTGATGGGGGCCTGCACCAGGGTATATGAAACTGGTACATTTGGGGGTGATGGTGAGATCAAGGGTCTTTGTGCGAAGCTTAGGTAGGGTATGGGCATTGGTCATTTCAAATTTGTTTTGTGTGGCTAAATCCAGACTATCTATCCATATATCTATGTATCTTCCAATCTACCTACCTACCATTTTGTGATTTGACCTACCTACCATTTTGTGATTTGACTAAATCCAGACTTCCCAGAATAAATCCCCTTAATAAAAGGATTTGTTGTGTAAAACTTGGACTCAGTGAGAAGGCCACACCCAAAGACCTAGAAGGCCATGTGAGACCTGTGGTTAGCATATTTGAGGGAAGAGTATTGATAACTCTCCCAGTATGAGGACACTAGGTAGCTAGCTGGTGCTGTAGATAGAGTGCTAATCTGGAAGTCAGGAAGACTCATCTTCCTGAGTCCAAATCTGGCCTCAGACATTTAGTAACTGAATGACCCTGGGCAAGTCACTTAACCCTGTTTGCTTCAGTTCCTCATCTATAAAATGAGGTAGAGAAGGAAATGGCAAATCACTCTGGTATCTTTGCCAAGAAAACCCCAAATGGAGTCATGTAGAGTCAGACATGACTAAAAGAATGACTAGAATATATAATAATAATAAAAATAATAATATAATTTGTACTAGCATTTCCCTAGTCCAGATATACTGTGGACCAGAAAAACATCTGCATTTTGTGGGGCAGCTTGGTGGCACAGTGGATAGAGCATAGGGCCTGGAGTGAGGGAGACCTGAGTTCAAATCCAGCCTTAGACATTGTCTAGCTTTGTGACCCCAGGGAAGTTATTTGATTCTGTTTCCCTCAGTTTCTTCATCTGTAAAATGATCTGGAGAAGGAAATGACAAACCACTCCAGTACCTTAGCCAGGAAAATCCCAAATGGGGTCACAAAGAATAGAACACGACTGAAATAAAAAACTGTACACAACATGAGGGCAGGAGTTGAGGAGGGCAGTATAAACTATGAGCCAGGCACTTATCTCACTGAGGAAAGAAGGAAAATGTCCTGGAGGTATTTAGACAACAGCTTCCAGAATTTTGTTTGGGTGGCAAATATGGATTTAAGTACACTTTGAAGAAGCAGAGGTTTTTAGTGATAATGGTAGAGATTGAGCTTGGGAGTGACCATAGGGAGTAAGGAGTATCCCAACTGTCCCACCACAAGCATTGAGTAGAGGGAATTGAATGAAAGCTCAACCAGTGCTGGAAAAGGTGGGCAGGGAGACTATGTCAGCAGTATGGAGCCAGAACTCAGTGATGCCTAGAATATGGAAGAAGTGCAAAAGGAAAGATTTCATTTGAAAATAAGTTTTTTACCCATGGAATAAGTATTCCAGAGACCACAGTGGAAAGAATGGTTAGTTTTAGAGTAGAACATTAGGGGTGGGGACCAGGTGGGTTGAAGAAGGATGAGAATACAAGATGGAGAAGTGATAGACAATAGTGACAACTGGGGGTAGAGAATCACTGTGATAGAGAGGCTATGATAGCATGGAATCTTTGACCTTTTTCACTCCCAACTTGGGGTAGTTTGTCCTGCCTCGGGCAGTCTGTCGACCCCCTGGCCCTGATGGCTCATATTGATGCCAATCTAAATGTAGACATTTGATTGGATCCAGCTCTACTGAAGCTCAAAATTCCTGAGCTCAGATGAATCTAGTAACCTCAGCCTCCCTGGTAGCTGAGACTACAGGTGTGCGTCTCCATACCTTGCCATTTGTCCACCCCTTTTCCAAAGCTTCAGCAAAGCTGGTATGCCAGGCCATTTATCAGTTTACCTATTAGTCATATGCTAAATGTACTAAGCAGTTATAGATTTGATGTTTTCAATGTGATTTAACAAACATCATAGTATAATGGATAAAAAGCTAACTTCAGAACCCAAGAAGAACTGGGTTCAAATCTTCCCTCTGATATGTACTTGATATGTGGTTTTAACTTCTCATGGCCCCCAAGCAACTTTCTTAGACTTTAAGTTACACATGGCTAGAGTTCCCTCCATTAATAAAATCATGGATCTAGACCAAAGTGACATTTTCTGCTGAAGTTTTACTGTACATCCTCAGAATGGAGTTGGCCCTGGATTCTCAAAGGCCATGACAGTTGACTCCCACAATTCATACCAGACTGGAATGGATTCAAATATTAACTCAATGTTTATTATTGGGTTGCCGGGAAAGTGATGGACTTTTTTAGTTCCAGCTATTCATAAAAAGTGTTTATTAAGGAGTAACCATAGTAGCTAATGTTTATATATATATAGTATATATATATATATACATATATATATATATACATATTTATATAGTACCTTAAGGTTAGCAAAGCGTTTTACATATATTATCTTATTTGGTTCATACAATAACTCTGTGATATAGGCTTTATAATCTCCATTTTTCAGATGAAAAAATTGAGGCTGGGATTGAGTGATTTATCCAGGGTTCCCCAGGGTTTAAGGTGAGATTTGAACCTGATTCTTCTTGACTCCAATTCCGAGGTGTAGCCACTCTGTAATACTGCCTAACCAATAGAGAAAATGAGCAGATCATTCCTAGCAGAAGTGAGAATCTCCAGACACAAAACAGAGTTGAATGAGTGGAAAGTGGTAATGGACTGAGAATTCAAAAACCTGGGCTCTCCTCTTGGCCATGCTACTAACTACCTGAGTGATTTTGGGCAAGTCACTTCACCACCCTTGACTCAAATGAAGGGTTTAGACTAAATGATATATAAGGTCTTTTCCATCAGGCTCCTTTGGCCTATATTGTGATTCATAATGTCATGGAATCTCTAAGATGGGAGGAATGTCAGAGGTTGTCTAATCCAATGCATAACTGGTTAGGAATCTTCTCTACCATATTCCCAAGTAGCTATCCTATCTTTTCTTGAAGATCTCCAGTTGTGGGGAGCTTAATAACTCCTAAAACAGATAATTTCACATCAGACAGCTTTAATGTTTAGAAGGTCTTCCCTCTAATGAGCCAAAATGTGCCACTCTGTAAGTTCCACTTATCTCTCTTGGTTCGGCCCAAAAAGGCCATGCAAAATAAATTTATAATCTTATCCACAGGGCAATGCTGTGAATCACTGACAACAGTTATCCTGCTTAGCTGGCATACTTGCCCAGCCCTCCAAGTCTTCACTTTTTCATGCTAAACTTTCACAATTCCTTCTAACAATGTTTACATGATACCAAATTTCACTGTGATGGTAGCTTCTATTGGTCATGCTCCAGTTCATTAATGTCCTTCTTAAAATGAGGAACCTCGACATGAACATGATACATCAGATGTGTTCTGACCATGGGAGAATATACTAGTATCACTTCTTTCTTCCTAGTTCATGTGTTTCTATTAAGGCAGCTGAGGAAGGAGCAATATCTAGTTTTTTTCTCCTTAAAGTCAAGGAAGCTGTTCTCCAGACTTGATTGGTCCAGGAGGCAAAGGCATAAGCTGCTGACATGGTTTACTGGTCTCCTAAGGGCATAAAAGAGACCCCTCAGACTTGGTAGATGTCCCATGCCTGTGTGAATCACCACATCCTGACCTCATGATCAGAAACATTTCCATATGGAGACAAAGGGGGAGGTATGTACCTTTAAGACACTTTTTGTATCCTTGCTTAGTATCCTTTTTATGCTAGAGCTTGGTAAACCTTCTTTTTTCAACCAGTTGTCTATGAGTATCTCATTCTGTTCCAGCCTTGTGAACTACCAGACTGGCCCAAGTCAGACTTGACCTACAATGGCAGCCTAAGACTTCATGGGCTCTTTTGGCTGCCATCTTACATTGCTGACTCATGTGGAGTTAACTAAACCTGCTAAGTGTCTTTCACATGGATTGCTATCAAGCCATATCTATGTGTAGCCTATGACTTTATAGTATAATCTAAGGTCAGGTGGCAGGAAGCACATAGGAGGATTGCAGAATAATTCAATTCAATTAAGGAGATGCCAGACTAAGAAGTTCCTATTTTATACTATTGGCAATGGGCAAACATTGAAGGTTGTTCTTTTGTGTTCTTAATCAGGGTAATGGCCCAATTATCATGAGGAGCAAGTGTGTTGGACTATACAGTCACAAGGGAGAGCAAGAGAACAATCTGATACTAAGGAGCCAGCTAGAAGGACAATTCGGGAAACAAGCAAGATGCTTGAATACAAAACAGACTCTCCCTTTCTCTCTCTTTATCTCTCTCTCTCTCTTTATCTCTCTCTCTCTCTTTATCTCTCTCTCTCTCTCTCTCCTTCCCTCCCTCCCTCCCTCCTTCTCCCTCTGTCTCTCCCTCTCCCTCTGTCTCTCCCTCTGTCTCTCCCTCTCCAATTTGGGACTGACAATGATGTGCAAGTATGGGTGTATATTGACCCTCTGTAGGTCTAGAACTGTACACTATGGTTTATAAAGGGTTTTTTCTGTTAAGAACCACCATCTTTGGACTGGACATGACACATTCTTTATGTATGTATTTAATCATATAAAGGTGCCATAGTGGATAGAGCAATGGACTTGAAGTTAGATAGACTAGATCCTTGTTCAAATCCTGCCTCAGAAACTTGTGAGCTATATGACCATAGGAAAGTTAACTAATCTCTCTCAGCCACAGTTTCTTCATCTGTGAAATAGTAATGATATCACCTACCTCCTAGTGCTATAAAGGTCAAATGAGATAATATATTTAAAAGTGCATTGCAAACTTTAAATTAGACAGTATATAAATGCTATTTATTATTATTACTGATAAATGCATGATCTCTACTTACAGATGAAGCTGTTTATAAAAAAAATGCATTACCAACAATCCTTTCTGCACTTGCCTCATGAGATTGTCCTTTGATATGAATCTGCTCCCTCTGTTGTTGATGGACAGAATGAATCAATCAGCCATGTTCCAGTCTGTTCATTTCTTACAAATATACATGGCCTATGATTGCAAATAACAGATTACAAACTAATGAACTTATATCCGAAGACCATCTGTCAAAACAGCCTCTGTTTGGGTTGCCGCAGGTGGGCTTTGTAAGTAGGTTCCACTGTAATCTACAGACTCCTTTAAACAGTAGGCTAAGAACAGACATCAGTATAGGGCTACAGTAACTGTTTAAAGAGGACATAAATTCACGGGTAGAATGATTCTCTTTTATCTTACCTTTCACTATGTTCTATTGAACAAAATTATTTTAAGTCATTTGTCTGGTGAGTTTCTGAACATTTCTGTCAACTGGACCGAACCAGTCTCTAACCTGTGGATGCCTGGAGCCAAACAGAGCAGGCTAGAGACAGGAGAGTCAGGAACCAAACAGTTTAATTTCAAAATGAGGGAAACGGCTTGCAAGCAAGGAATGGATCTACACACATGTACCGGGGCCCCAGCCCTAGTCGGGGGACTCAAGGCAGTGTGGAGAGATCTCAGTACAATGAAGTGAGGTTGTGCAGTGAGCTGTAGTCCTGGCAGTGAGGGATAACAGAAACAATGTGACAAGATTGATTCATAGCAGGGCTTTCTGACCTGAACTTGTCCCAGCTTGTCCAGTGCTTGTCTGAGCTCAGAGAACACCTGGTGCTGGTCAAAGCAATACAACAATTATGTGATTTTACAAGAGTTTGAGATTATCCAGAGGATAAGTGCAGAGAATTGTTGTTATGCCAAGCTCAGGACACAGCTTGCTTGCTGGACTTTAGGTCTCAAAAAACAGGGTATCTTTTAAGATCTTGACACTTCATAACAAATCATCTTTTCCAGGAAATAATTCACTGTGACACATATTGATGGCATGTTTGAATTTTAGAAAATGGTAATTTATGGCATTAGTTCAGTTGTCTTGATGACCTTCACTAGATTGTACTAATATTTTACTTATTCTTTTATATTCTTGCATTTCATACCTACCAGAGAATAATTCATATCCTTGCTAACCTTTGCAAGTGATTTCCCCAGAGGTTTTTCTTCATCAATACCAGTGAAAACTAACCCATTGTCATCATACTTTAAAAAGTAATTAGCCATGAATAATTGCTCCAGCCTGACATCTTTCTAACTTTGCACTGAATTGATTTTCTTTTTCTTTTATTTGAAAGCAGATCTATTAATTGTGGAAGTATTAGAATGCTACCATGCACCTATTTTCCCATTTCTTACTCTCTGTTTTTCTCTGAGTGCTTGGGCTTCCATTTTGCTTGTCTAGTTTAATGTTACTTGCACCTTCCCCAATTTTATTATACTTTCAATTCTAGACTAGAAAAATAGATTTTTCTATCTGGCTTTATTAGATTCGATTTTGGAATATTTAACTCAATGGACTATTTTTATGGCAGAGCCCATGCAACATTTATATGGGAATTTTTGTGCTGCTTGAAGAAAAAGAGAGCTGTGAGATTTTTTCCAGAGGATCTTCATTGTAATGACTATTTAGCTTCTTACTATAAAGTAAGTGAGTCACCCTACTCTACCTGCAACTGGGGAAGTCACTGAGGTGCATTGGAAAAACCAAACCAAACTAAACCAAAAATATTGGATCATAAGTCTGAAAACTTGTGTTCAAATCCTGTCTATGGCCCTTAGCATAATAAAAGTTCACATTTATGCCAATATAAAATTTGTAAAGCAATTCACATACATCACAGTAATTGATTATACTGGGCACATTAGACAAATCATTTCCTCTTCTGGGCCAACAATTCCTTCATCTAATAAGCAGTATAGTGGATAGAGCTCTGAACCTAGAGTCAGCAAGACCTACCTGGGTTCCAATCCTGTCTCAGACACTCTAACTATGTGACCTGGGGAAGTCACGTAAGCACTTTGGACCTCATCTTCCCTATCTGTGAAATGAAAGTGTTATGCTGGATGACTTCCAATGTCCCTTCTACCTCCAAATCTATGCTCCAAGATAAACTCCAGGTTCCTTTCAAACCTCAGAATCCTGAGAATACTCAACTCTAAGAAAAAACTACAGCAAAGAACAAGGAAAGGTGAATGAGTCTTATCTACCACTAATTCTAGTTTCTAGACTGACTTATGACAATGTGCTATACTAGGGAATTAGCCAGGAAATTTATTCAGAAGCTCTGGTTATTACTGGATACAGACAGCTTGTTCTGCAGCGTGCACTGTAGTCTTCATTAGCTACTGATTTGCTTCTGGGCACAATTCAAGGGATTAATTTTTGCCTACAAATCCCTGGGAAATTTGGGTCCCAGTTACCTTGGCAATTGTCTCCCTATTCACTCAAAAGGCAATTGAGATTCCAGAAGGAGACTTTTTGATAGAATTATAGATGATGAGAAGGCAGCACTCTGTGCTTAAATAGGTAACCTTAATGTTGTGTGACTTGGATTTGGCCGTAAACACGTATTTTATGTTCTGCCAAGATTTTACTATCAGATACACTCTCCTATTTGCTACTTAATGAGACGAGGTTTTTTCTTTCCCTCTTATATTGGATACTTGCTGAGACTGACGTCTGGTTCAAAAGCAGTTGTTTCCAGTTGCTTCCTGCACTTAAAGCTTGAACTACGTCTAGTGCTCTGCATTTGAAAACCTTTTGTAGCTAGGATGCTGAACTGATTTGATACTCAATACAAGAGTAGGCAATCACAAGGAAAAATGGCCACGTTTCAGGGAAAGCTCCCATTCTATGTGAAATCCTTTCCTTCCTGATTCAAGACCATGCTCTGATGCCACTCCCTCAGCAAAGATTATCTTGATTCTCCTTTCAAATGTCTCATCTTGGACCTCTCCTTTGTACTTACCATAATTTATGTTTTAGTTATTTATGAACATTCTTTATCGAATCCAGCCAATAAGCACTTATTAAGCATTAACTATGTGCCAGGCACTGTGCCAAACTCTGGGAATACAAATAGAAGCAAAAAGAAAAGAAAAGGATGCTGAAAAATGGAGGAAAAGGGGAAGAGAAAATGAATGGAAGGTGGGAAGGTGGCTGGCCCGGCCACTTCCTTAAAATGGAGATTCTGAGAGGTGCTGGCCAATCAGAAGAGGACATATTTTCCATGGTGAAAACCTGCTAAGTATGGTGGAGAAAGGAGTACCTAAAGTCGGGAGGAGAGGCCAAAGAATATTAGATTATATTTTTGTAGAGCAGTACTATGTATTGGAAGGCAGCTAGGTGGTGTCATAGTGCAAGGAGTGCTGGGCCTGGAGTGAAGAAGATTATCTTCCTGAGTTCAGATCTGGCCTCAGACACATACTGGTTGAGTGTAATGGTAATTAGGGTGGGGCTTTTTTTACTGTTTTCTCTTTTGGAGCACTGAGGTAATCAAGTATCTTTGATAAGTCTGGCCTTTGTTTCTTTGATTGAATCAAGAATCTTTGATGACCTGCTTAAGAAACAAGAAAGCCTAGTTCACATAGGTTTGAGTTGCATGGTTGTGATGCCTGAAGAAGCTTCACATGGTTTTGAGTTGCATGGTTGTGACACCCTTTGACCCTGAACAAGGTATATAAACTCAGAGGTTAGCATTTTGTTTGGGGCTCTCACTCACTGGAAGAGTGTCCTGTGATTTGACCAGATGAGACTGTGGAGTACACAGCTTTGAAAATCCAGATGTTGGTGCCCCTCTCTATGGTAATTATGTAACTCTTTGGTCAGACAGCTAGAGGCCTGTCTGTTGATAACTGTGTGTGTTTGCTCTATTTATATTGTCTCTGTTTGTAATTTCTGTTTGTATTTGCAATGAAGTTTAGGGTACTGGCTTCCCCCCCCCCTTAAACTAAGTGAATGATACATATATGTTTAATTAAAGTGAGATTGTTAACCCCTTACAGTTGCTTTCCTTAGAAAAGCAGATCAAAGAACCTATGCTAGCAGCCCTGCTGTGTGCTGGTGTTATTGGTCTTTTACCCCTACAACAGCTGCTAGCAACATCGTTGCTACATATATGCATTTATACATGTTTATATATACTGAATGACCTTGGGCAAGTTACTTAACCCTATTTTCCTTGATTTCCTCATCTGTAAAATGATCTAGAAAAGGAAATGGCAAACCTCTCCCATATCTCTGCCACCAAAAGCCCAAATGTGGTCACCAAGAGTCAAACACGGCTGAAAAACCACCTAACAACTCCACCACCACTATATATGTGAATGGGACCTAGAGTGTTGGGTCTAAATCATAACTCCAATACTCACTAGCTTTGTGATCAAGGGCAAGTCATTTGACTTAATTCTGAGTCTCAGTTTTCTCACCTGTAAAATGAGGATCATATTTGTGCCATTCAAATCTCAGGTTTGTCATTAGGCATTTTGTCAAATTGTCATACCAAGCAATATCATTGTTAATACCTTGGAGTCAGGAATTGTGTCTTTTTTCATCTTTGTATCCTTAATGGTTAACCCAGTGCCATGCACATGATATGTGATTAATATTTCTTGAATTGAAAGCCTCGTATATACTCCAAAGTCTAAGCCCATATCACCCATAGACTCACTGCACTACCTTGTCAAAGCCAACCTTTTCATGTTCCGGTTCCAAATTTAGAAAATCAGGATTACACATTTTCCTCACATATAGGACTGCCTTGAAGGTTGACAAAGATTAAACTTTGTAAAATGTTGTTTCGAATGTAGTATTTTAGAATTGTAAGCAAAATAATCATATTGCTTATAACAACCAGACACGCAGTACGTCCATAGCCAGGGGCCTAATGTAGAGAAGTTAGGAAATCAGAAACACAAAGTCTCCCTAGCTTTGTTAATGTAGACAATTTTATGTTAAAACCTGCACTGGACCCAATGTTATGTTGAATTGTGGTCCCTTGGTCAAATTCTATAGCCTTTTCCCTGAGCTGGCATCTTTTCATGGAGTAGAAGTGGGGTAGGCTCATAAGCAATTATTAACTAGAAAATTGAAAATATTGTCTGTAAGCATGTGGGCAAGTTCCTAAGAGTTTTAGAATGGGAAAAAGAATAAAAGGAAGAGACAAGGCGGAGATGATTTCTGCATGGAATGAAAGGAAGAGGCTGAGAAGATTCTGGCAGAATTTCCTTTAGGTTTTGTGGGTGGCAGTAATAGCTGTTCTTTCTCACATTTGTCATCAAGCAAATGGCCATTTGTTCAAATCAGAAAGTTCCCTGTTCTCTACCATCTACATCACCCAGATGTTGCCAGGAAATCCTACCTTGGAGGACTTGGCAGATTTGTTGCTGCTGCTATCAGGAAGGTCACTTTTTTTACTTTTGGAGGCAAGCTATCTAGCAACTGGCCCTGCAGAATTCACACCTGGGCATAGGAGCTGAAAGTGTCTTCTCACAGGACTGAGCAGAGAAATAAAGAAGTGAAGAATACAAACATTTATTGAGTGCCTTCTATGGTCCATGCACTAGGCTAAGTGCTTGACAAATATCATTACATTTGACACTAACAATAACCCTGGGAGATAGGTGTGTTATTATGATTTCTACTTTGCACTTGAGGAAACAGGCAGAGATTAAGTGCCTTGCCTAGGGTCATGAAGTTAGTAAGTATTTGAGACTGGATTTGAACTCAGATCTATCCTGGATCCAGGCCCAGCATTCTATCTGCTATGCCATCCAACTGCCCCTCTAATCCAGCCTGACAAATTTGCCAAAGTGACTTTCCTAAAGTATAGATCTGACCCTGTTTCCCCTTTCAATCCTACTCAAGAAATTCCAATGAGTATTTGTTACTTTCACGAGCAAATATAAGTCCTGTTTTTGGCATTGAGAAGTCATCATAGCTTGGCTCCTTCCTTTTTTAATAGTCTTTTTACATTGGAGCAGCCAGGTGTCTCAGTGGGTAGAGCACCGGATTTGTAGTCAGGAAGACTTGCCTTAAAAGCTGGCCTCAAACATCTACTGTCTGTGTGACCCTGGGCAAGTCACCTAATCTCAGCCTGCCTTAGCTTCCTTAATTCTAAACCAGAGATAATTACAGCACCTACCTTGCTGGGCTGTTGTACAGATTATATGATATGGTAATTGTAAAGCACTTAATAAGCACTATGTTGTTTTTATTATTATTGTTAATTCTTCTTCTTCTTCCCTCTACACACTCTATGATCCAGCCATTTTGGCCTACTTGCTGTTCTTTCATACTAGATTCCATAGCCTGCATCCATCCCCTCACATTAGCAAAATCAGTCCCTACCCTTAAGGAACTTATGTTAACTTGGAGGAGACAACATATATAAATTAGAACATACAAGATAAACTCAGAGCAAAAGGAATACACCTTTCCCAGAAGCAATGATAGGAGTAATTCAATTATTGGCGCAGAGGGGTAGATGAAAAGCAGTATAAATATCCATGAGGTGGCCTTGGGAGGATAGCTAAAGGACATGTGACTTGTGCTTTTGTTTGGGGAGCACTAGCTAAAGAGAATGGCTAAGGTGAGTTCATTGCTTCCTTACCCATCAGCTAAGATCACTGGGCCTCAGGGTTCACAGGACTGTTATAAGATTTGGACCTGAGTACTTTAGGGGTCCTCTAGTTCAGCCCCATACCTCTAAATATGAAGAAACTTAAGCCCAGAGAGGGAAGTGACTTTCTCCAAGATCACACAGGTAAGGACCAGCGCTGGGATTTGAATACAGGTTCTCTGATTGCAAAACTATTGCTCATGTGATTCCCAATATACCTAATCAAACTATGTGTAAGCGGTCCTGGGCTGGTGAAGCAGAAGTCGGGAGAGCTGGGTTCAATTCTGCTGATACCTTGTAAACAACCTTGGACAGATCACATGAGTAGTCTGGGCTTCAGGTTCATGATCAGTTTATAAAAATCATGTATGGGTGGGGATTAAACTAGAAGGAAGATTTCTAAGGTTCCTTCCTGCTCTAAAACTTTATATAGCTCTATGATTTAAAGATGTGTGATGACCAGGGTTAGGGGGAAGTACGTGATCATTTGAGTGGAGATTGGGAGGAGTGGGGTCGTGGAAAATAATTCTAGGATTGACTGGCTCTTAGCATTCAGATTTTCCTACAATCTAGTCTCCTGACTTTATGCAAAGTCTATCTGTGGGGAGTGGACTTTTTTTTGTAAGAAGGATAATTAGGAGCATGTCCTGATATACTGTATGGGTTCACTTCCCAAGGAGCCAAATGTGACCTTTGGCCCTGTGGGGAGGGGCACATGCTTTGGACACTTCCTCAAGTGTCTCTGTGACCAGAGATTGTGTCAAAAGGAGTTGTCATTTGAGCTGGAAAAAGCCATGTACTAGTTTGGGTACAAGAAGTCCCTTTTGAGGTAGCCTCTATGTTGGGAAATAGTCAATACGAGCTCCATAAACAAGGCGGAGAAGAGTATTCTCTGCCCCTCCCCCTTTACTTCAGCATTTGTGGTAGGAGAGCAAACACATTTGTCCTAAGTCTCTATCTGATGTAGGCTTGGAAATTCTCCTCAAATATCCTTCATTTCCTGATTGCCAAACTGTATCCCTTCAAAGTCATTTTGAGGGATTGCTTTTCAATAAACCATCAAAATTTTTTTCTGGACTTGAGTCTCTGCAGGCAGGTTTTCTCAAAATCACCCCTCTCTCCCAAGATCCAGTGGTCTCAACAACACCCACAACAAAAATCCATCTGGATACCTCAGCTAAATCTTTCATTCCAAATTCTTGCCTTTTATTATATATGTGCAGCCAGAAACAAATTTTCAGTCTTTGAACGAGACTAAACAAATATTCATAGACTGGAGTATTCAGTCACCAGCATCTTAGTGCGGATTTATTTATATTTCCTTAATCTCTAAGAAGAAGGGCAGAAAGCATGAGGCAAAAGGAGGCTAATGGAGAAGACCATAATCAAGGGGCATATAGAAAGGGAAGGCTGCAGGCAATGAAGACAAACTAACACCTTCACAGTCTTGTCAGGGCTTGATTCTCTTTGGAATAGTTTCTTCCGAGGATCCTTTGGTAAGGGAATTTTCACTGCATTGTTCATTACACTGATACATTGGATGGAACCCTTCACATGAAAGATCACACACTGACTGATCATGGGATTCCCTGGAATAATTGGTCAGCAGGAAAGTTACTTATAGGAACTTGATGGCTGTCATCAGTACCATTTCATATCCTTTCGCAATAAGGATCCAAATTGAGACCATATATATATAATTCAAAAACTCAAACCCAAACTCTACCTACCAATAACATTTGGTAATTGTATTTTAAAGAGAATTTATTGGGATTACTGGGAGGCTAAGTTACTCGTCCATGGTCATGCAACCAATATATGTCAGTCAGGACTTGAATCCAGGTCATAGGATCATAGCTTTAGAGTTGGGACAGACTTCAAAGACCATCTAGTTCATCCCTTCAATTTATAGATGGAGAACCGAGGTCCAGAGAGATCAGTTCTGTTCCTTAAGGTCACACAGAGATCTTTCTAACTCCCAAGTTGGCTCATTTTCCACTATGTTTTGCTCCTTTTCATACATGTCTGTATTCACATGCATATATTTGTGTGTATGTGTGTGTATACATGTAGCATGGTAAGACATGAGTGTTCCCTACTGATATTGTTTTTTTTTTAATTTTAAGAGCTAAGAAAAAGAGGGTCTCCTACAATGTGTATGGTCTCCCTCTGACTGGTTATCAAACTGTAAAATCTTAGTGAAAATAGTATAATTTTTGAATCCCATACAGTTTATTTAGCTTTGAGGAAGCAAACACAGAGACTTCTATTCTGTTCACTTTAAATGGACTGAGAAATTAAGAAACAGAACTTAGAGGCTGAAGGCTCAGGATGAGGATTTGTCAAATTTTTCTTGCTGCCAACAGTATGCAGAAACAACTAACCTTTGATGCTGAGAGGTCTCTAACCTCTTGAGCCCTGGAGTCCAGGGCAGCTGCTCTTTCTTTGGCCAGAGCAGTTGGCATTTCTACACATGTATGCATCTCAGCAAGTAATCTCCTCTAGAGGAGAGCTTTGGAAAAGTTAAATTTTATCTGCTCAGAAAAAAAACAACTCATAAAATGAATCTGGAAGCTTCAGTTTCATCTGTTTGGGGAAAAGAAGAACCTAGGGAACTTGTGTGACAGACCCCAATCTCAAAGTTCTTTGATTGCTGAGGCGACCAAGAAGTTCCATCTCCATATATCCATATGCAACCTTTCAGGTAAGGATATCACTGACACTCATATTAGACCCTAAGCTCTTAGAAATCATCAACCACATCTATTGATTCTGCTTTATATACTTTTTAGCACAGAACCATAGTAAATGGCTGAGCAAAAAATGATAACCGGTGGCCAGTTGCATACATATTATCATGACTATACCACGCTTCTACTCAAGAAGCTAGTGGCTCCCTACTGCTTTCAGAATAAAAGACCAGATCCTTTGTGTTTTCAAGGTCTTCTTCATTTGGCTCCTCCTATCTCTCCAGTTTTACTTCACATTATTTCCCATAATACACTCTATATTGAAGCTAAATTAGCCTACTTAGAGTTCCTTTTACATGTTATTCTGTCTCCCATCTCCATGACTTTGTACAGAATATCTGCCTCCAAGACTAAGCAGCTCAAAAAAGGATGGCCTGGCAGCTCATATCTTCCTAGTGAAGACAAACTACAAGAGAGGACAGAAATACACAAATACTGGGAAACACTACCTAGAAGGACCAGATTGCCACAAGGACATTGTTCCATCATGGAAAGGTCTACTATGATGACATATTTTCCCTCTTCCCTGCTTTCCCTTTCATTCTGTATAATCTGTTCTCTAACTAGAGTATGGTGGGTTAATCACTAGGTAAGAGGTCCTGTTTCTCCCAGCCATTTCTCCCTGAGTGCAGACAGACTAATCGTGAGATAAAGGCTGGTGCCGTACTTGGGGCTATTGGCAGCAGCCGACGTCTTCCTTCCTACAAGTCAACTTCTTTGCCCTCTTTACTAAGTTAACACAAAGGAGAAAACTAATGCCATGTTATCTACTTCTGTTCTTCTTTGAATGGACCCTAAACTGACTCCAAAAGTGAATATTTTAAATTCAGAATTATAAACAAGGAGGGAACCCCTCCCCCCAAGCAACACTGTCTCATCTCTGAATTACAGTAAATTATTGCTGCTTCAGTAAACATTGTAAAAGCTGTTATCTGCTAATTGTCTGTTACACTAAAGTTTTAAAGTTAGTTATATTTGTAACTCTAACCATGAGTACTCATGGCCCCTCACTAATAAATGTTACTGCCAGGGAGATGCATAGCACAAGACTGAATTGGTGGAATTGTTGAGCAGGTGACAAATGATGATTAAAAAAGTAAAACTACTGTACCAGGAAATATGATTTGTTAACTTGTTTTGACAAGTGCAGTTTAGCTTTAATTGTACGTGATAACAATTCAGAAGAGATGTGGAAATGTACGGAGATATATTTTGCAAAGGTGATCTAAACTACCTCAAGACAGTGCACTTTTCTCAGGTCTTCACTGAGAAATGAGGTGTGACATTGCCAACTTTTCCATCCTGCCCATGGTAATGTTTGTAGATTAACAGAGGGGGAATGAACCTACGTCCCATATTCCATCGTACTGTCTGCTTGACTGACACAGGGATTTGCTTAATCACCACCGATAATTGTGTACCTACTACTTTTCAATTTACAGAAAATGGCTTGATAATTTTGCATTTTCTGTAGCAAGGAACATGCTCGTGGCCTGTGTTCATTTATATTCTTCTGCTCCACTTTGGGTGCAGTCCAGGGTCCTTTGCCACCAATTACGTATGCATGGCTTGTTTCAAACCAAGACAAGTGCCAGGATCCACCTTGTTTCGTTACTTCTTGTTGATTTGCAATATTATGAGCCTTCTCGGATATTTACTGGAAATGTGGTTACCATTGCATAAAATATTTAGGGAAACCTTAAAAAAATCAAAAGGCAACCCCCCTACAGCAACTCTTTATTCCTGCCCCAGAGAAAATGCATCTCCCTCTACCCACATCTCCAATACATTTATAATAGGAAATTGAGAGAAAAATTCTCTTTTGACTGCTTGATATCAAAAGCTCCATAAACATTTCTGTAGAATTGCTATTTAATCTCAGATGCTTTTCTGCTGCTTTAGATATAATCTCCTATTTTCCTTTTCTAATCCAAGTAGGCCTAATTATTTCTACATAATGTAAAAATTTGCATATAAATTATAGATGAGAGAGGAGGATACCCACAGAAAGCAATTGTATATATAGACGGACTTCCCTTCCTCTCTACCCCCCTTCTCACCCATCCCCATTCTATTAGTTTAAGTTTCAGGTGATACAATCTTTCTTTAAACTTCTCCCAGGATTACTTTGCATTATTCCTTATTTGCTCTTTGCAAAGCCTCTGCAGATGAAAGGTTATTTACTATAGTCCTTGCACTTGCAAAAACTTAATAGGAAAAAATACTTGTAAGCAGCACAGTGATATCTGTCACAGTTGCAATAATTTGGTTTCAAAAAGTTGTCTGATCCCCTTTCTTTTCCAGGGAAGATGCCCTGCGGATGTGGAAATTGCATGTGTACAATTCAAATGGACAGAAAGTGACCCCTGGACAGTGAAAAGGGAAGAATTGCAACATAGGCTTTCAATAACAAGTTATAACCCAAATGCTCAGCAATGGGGGAGGTACCTCCTCCTTAAGCTACTGAGGAAGAGTGAATTTTTGACTTACTTGGTGATTTTAAATAATTTTGTTTTTGTTTTTTTTTAAGATTTCTTACCATCTAAATAGTCATTGGCATCATTAGACATACTGTGGCCATAAGCAAGCTGTTAGGAGGAACTCTTTTATTCTTTCTTGAGGTGTTAGCTATCCTACAAGATAAAGGAAAGTGTATTTACAGAGTCTGTATGGATAGGATTAGATTGGAATGGGTATTATATGTCAAGGCTCAAAAAAGGCCCAAATTTTTTACTGGGGCTCTGTTACATGTCCCTAGGTGAGAACCATTGCTCACAAACCTGAGAAACAATATATGTTACTGAACAGTTGGGTCTGCCCCTCTTTACAGTAACTCATGGATGAAGTCCCAAAGCAATCTGCAACGCCATTGGTGGCTTCACTAGAGGTGCTGGTCACTTTGGCCTCCAACCTCTTTTGGTTCTCCTCAGCACCAAAGCGTGAGGCAACTTCTCACTTCCTGAATTGTAGATTTTCCACAGAAAAGACAGAGTGAGCCTCAGAAACTTCCTTTTAGAAATTTGAGCCAAGATGGCTGCCCAGCTCCAGTATACATACTTGAAGTTTCCATTAGACTGAATAATAGTTAAGAATCCAGTAAGTAACTGGAGGGAGTTACTTCTTCCACCCGAGAACTGCACAAGAGGTTGGTGGGGGGTAGAAAAGGGGGCATCTGACAAAGCCAGCACCAACGCAGGTTAGTTTCCCAATGTGTTCAGAGATAGACAATCATGTATAACCAGAAAGTCTCTGTCTCCAGAAACAGCAAGAGTATAGGATTCTCTAGAGATAAGACCTGGGGGGTTAGAAAAACCCAGGGTGGGAACTTAAAAAGGCCTGGGGAGTAGCAGTGGCAGTGACAATAATTTAAAAACAAATAAACAACAGAAGCAATAACAAACCAAGGCTAGATGCTACATGAAAGTGGCTTAGATCTATTAGAACCAGAGGACAGAGTCAAACTAATACATATTCTACCAAGGATCTACCAATTACTTCCTGAAAAAGAACTATAGTCCCTGCCTTCAAGGAACTTATCAATCTATTAGGGGCAAGACAACACAAGGAAGGAAGCTGAAAAGGGTGGGGGAGGTTCCCTGGGCACAGAAGCATGACGGAAAAATCCAAAGGAGTATAGCCTGATAGGAAATGCAGAGATGGCTGTCCTGGGTACCCTGCTTAAATGAACATTTAGGGAGGAGCTCTCCACTCCACCATCCACTCAAGGAGTTCCAGGAGCAGAGGGTACTGAGGAGGTATAAGGATCAATGTTGATGGGATCTTGCAGGATGATCAGATTTCTGGGGTCAGGATCAGAAGTTCAGAGGAATGTACTTGGTTATGTGGTAGGTAAAGTTTACGTTGTCTGCTCTGGTATGGTAGAGTGCATATTAATCTTGGAAGCTGAGGTTCATGTCTCACTTTCGACCCTCAAAGCTCTGGGCAAGGCATCTAACCCTTTTTTCAGCCTCAGTTCAGTTTTCTCACCTGCAAAATGGGGATCCATCATCCTCATGTGCCTTTTAGTTAGGCTTGTTGTGAGTAAAGTGTTTTAGAAATGTGAGATATCGTCACTTTTCTTCTTCTTGCTCTGTGAGGGTTGGTCTTGTGATAGTCATGTATAAGCCAAACCAGGATCCAACTTGGAGCCTCTGTAATTGCTGTCAGGTGACATTGCATTGGGGACACTGCCTCTTCTGAGTATGGGGCTCTGACACAGCCCCCATGCTGCAGCAGGACTGGCAGCCGCCACTTGAATGGCCCTTCCGTTTGAACCCTATTCAAGGGGAAGTCATTTGTCTTCTTGCTTTGTATCTTCCCTTATTCAGAGGTTGGCACCACTCCCCACACTCTCTGTGTACTGATAGAAAGTAGTCTGAGAGTCCTTTCTTGTTCTAGCTTATATTGGCCACAGGAAGAACAGTAGTCTGGCATTGTCTTTTATAAAGAGTGGAATACTTCTCTTCTAGGGTCTGAAAACCAGGACCAGATTGCCACCTCAGGGAGCCAGGGACTTGGCCTTGTAATGGACATCTGAAAGACGACTTGCTACTAAGGAAAGCCAGACCTTTCCCTTCCCCCAACAACCCCAATTGAGCCATTGCCCAGTTTCCACTGGGTGTAGGATGTAGACTGTCAGTTGGATCTCTGCTGGAGGAAGCTCAGGACCCCAGTCTACCCATTGGTAGATCTAGTAGGTATCTTCTTGATAGAAGATACTATCTGTCCTACCTATATGACCCAAGGTCCTTTGGACCTTGCTATCTGCCCTACTTCTTTCCCTGACAAAGTATTACTTGGATTTTCTATCTGTATGAATAACTCAGGGCCTTGAATCACTGAGCTGTGGCAGTTTCCAGACTTCTCAACCCACGAACACCAAAGACAACAGAGCAGGTCAGTGGGAAAACTGTTGGACCTGGGTGAGAGAAATGTGTGGTCTGGCCCTAGCCTCAGGGCAGCGGAGGTGGCTGCAGCAACTGATCAGAGTGGGAGTGCAGGGATCTCTTGGCTGGCGCTGAGATAGGGTTCTCTTGATTTGCCCTTCTTGGATCTAGGTTGCAGTCCTGGTTGGCAGAGGGGGAGGAGGAGCGATGGTTGTGATAGAGCTTGTGGTGGCTGTAGAGAGGGTGTCCTCCTGGTAGTCACGTGGCAGAAAGGAGTGCTTGCACTCAGAGAACAAAGCACAGGCCAGGAGAGGAGTATCACACCACCTCAGAATAGAAGTAGCTCTGAAAACAGCAGCACAAAACCCCTGAAGCTTGGGACAGAGCACTCTCCACTCTAGAAACACTCATACCCTGACAAAAAGCTCAAAAGTCTATCTGTATGAACATGAACCCTCCTTTATATTCTCCCCTTCCCCTACCCAATTAGAATATGAGCTTCTTGAGGACAGGGGCTGTCTCAATTTTCTATTTGTGTCCCCAGAACTTAGCACAGTTCTTTGCACAGAGTAAGTTTAATAAATCCTTTTCAATTCCATGCTTTTAGCTTTCTTTGTTACTAACTTGGGGATAGGGGTGAGGAGGGAGGATCACTTCCTTTGCCTTTCACTAGGTTGCAGATATGGGCAGTTAGGTTGCAAAGTGCACAGAATTCTGGACCTGGACTCAGGAAAACTTATCTTCATCAGTTCAAATCTGGCCTCAGACACTTAGTAGCTGTGTGACCCTGGGCAAGTCACTTAACCCTATTTGCCTTAGTTTCCTCATCTGTAAGACAATCTGGAGAAGGAAAGGGCACACCATTCCTGTATCTTTGCCAAGCAAACCCCAAATGAAATCACCAAGAGTCAGACATGACTGAACAACAACAATAATAATAAAAGGTGAGGAATATCTATCTCTACCTATTTTTCAGTTTGCCCATTTCACAGAGCAGTACAGTGGTTTGCTAGTCCAAGGATTTGGATTTTGGTCTAATTCTGCCATTAACCAACTAACTAGATGACCTTTGACAATTTGGTTTGTTCCTCTAATCCTCAGCGGCACAGAGGGATATTGAGGAAAGTGACTTGCCCAGAGTATTGGACTGGGTGATTTCTAAGGACTTTTCCAATGTAATAGTTTATAATTCTAGAGTGATCTATATCTATACTCAGGGAAAGCTAGGTGGTGTAGTGGGTAAAGCACCAGGCCTGGAGTCAGGAAGATCTGAGTTCAAACGTGGCCTATGGGCATTTCCTATCTATGTTATCCTGGGCAAGTCACTTAACCCCCATTTGAGGATTCATCTGTAAAATGGGGCACCCTGGAGAAGGAAAAGCCAGACTACTTCAGTATCTTTGCCAAGAAAGCCCCAGGGACAAGTACATGAGGTTATAAAGAGTCTGATACGACTGGACAACAATAATATCTACACCTCAACTTCATTCTTCTTCTGAATTTTCTTGGGCATATGTGAGGTTTTCTTCTCCAGAGAAATAGCTGATCTTTCTAGAATCTGTCAAACTGTGATCCTTAGTTCACTCTCATGAGGCATTGGAATAAATTATGAAAATTAAGAGGACACATGTACATGTATGCATGAAGAATCATACAATCCAACTATCAACATAGGTTGCATTATTAAAAAAAAGAAGCTTGTTGAATATTTAGTCAAAGTGGCACTCTGATGAAGATTAGATAACACAATTAATTAGGAGCAGCCTCAGATGACAAGTGCTGTTGTCTTTGATTACTGGAAGTGATTTACGGATTTTTGAAAAAAGCTTCGAGAATCCCCAGTCACCCTAGTCCTGACTAGGAGTAATTTTCCTGGCCTTGTGAACAGCTCTCACGTAAGTCCAGCTTGAATATCGCTGAATGAATGGCAGACAGAAAAGGTCCCTATAAAAGTGAAAATGGGATAAAGAATTGGAAGAGAGATCAAATGAGATGGCAGGCCAAGAGAGTATTATACTGAGAAGGGAAGGGAGTAGGAGCAGCAAATGGAAAGGTATGAATGAACAAAGAAAACCAATATCTTTAATGAAGAAAGTGTTCTGTGAAGGAAAATTGGAAAGATTGGTAATGCAAGAAATTGTTAAACCCACAAAGAAAAGGGCAAGGACTGGATAGGGTTAAGAGGAGAGAATGGAGCCATCGAATGTTGGAAAAAAGAAAATGGAGAAGGCAAGGTAAAGAGGAGAAAGATGTTAGAAACTAGACTTTTGAATCAGGCCATAAAGGATATGGAGAAGACTGAATCTGTGCAACCAGTATCAATTACTATGCTTTGTGTAGAAGAGAAAGAAAAGGCACTCTCAGCCTGTCTATAATGTGTAAATTGCTTTTAGTCACTCTCCCCAGGAAAGCAAGATAGTGTCAGTTTGGAAGCTGTTAGCTTGCCAATTCTATTGTCAACCAACCAGGACTTTTGGGCATGGATGTGCTGAAATTCCATTTTGGAGTTTTCAGACATAAATCCCATCCAGAGACAGACCTCTGTCTGGAAGAGAGGGGCATGCTGCCATTTAACTATCTCTAAAAACTTGTTTTCTTGGAGAATCTTAAGAACGAGTTTTTAATTGACTTGTCTAAAAGTATCTAGGGACATGTGGGATAGTGAGACCACTTCCAACAGTTAACAATGATTATTTCAGAAACTAAAAGATTAAAATCCTTATGAGGGGCTATATTCCTTCAATGAACATTTTTAAGCTCCTTTTATGTCCTTAGTGCTGTTACTTGATGTCAAAGATACAAGGATGAATAAGAATGGTTTTTCTCCTCAAGATGCTAACAATCTTGTGGGGTAGAAAACATGTACACATTAAAAAATCATTAAATGAAACATCACTGTGTAGCACTGCACTTGCAGGTAGGAAGATTTGGGTTCAAAATCCATCTCTGACACTAATTGGCTGTATGATCATGGACATATCACTGAGACTCTCTGAATTTCTATTTCTTTGTCAAGTGAAATGGGACTAATAGCAGTTAGAAAAGTTACCTCGGGAATGTAGAGAAATGTATGGTAAATGCCTTGTGAACTCTAAAGTGCTATATTAATGGCATGTTATGTAACTGGGTTGAAAAACACACAAAATGTCAGCTCAGAGGTCTGGGAAGATGAGATCATTTCCAGCTAGGGGTTTATCAGGGTAAGTGTCAAAGAGGAAGTTGAATTTGAGCAGAATTTTGTAGGGTCCGTTGCTGCTGTTGTGTTTGTCCTTCTTTCTCAAAAAGGACCATGATATCAGGGAAATGATGACATGACTTGCAGTTGACTTGGATTTGAGTGAGGGAGGGCTGTGCAAGGTCACCAGCCTCACTTTCTCCTCCAGAGCCATCTGGGTCCAGTGACCAGATATTCATCAGGATGACTGGAGATGACCGAAGGATGCATTGGGAGCCCCTTGCCCTTTCAGGCTAAGGTCTTTTCAGGTTCTCACTTTGAATGAGGTAATGCCCATTCAGTGAATAGGACTCTTTAAGAAGTTAATCAAGGGATGGCCCCTTTAATCAAAATTCGAAAAGGAAGAAGGAAGAAATCATCAAGGGAAATGGTGTAGGGAGAGGAAAGAAAAGTACTGAGGACAGATAGAACCTTGAGCAGTGTCAATATTTAAGAATGGAGGAGTAGAACCACTGCAGCGGATAAAGAAGAACATAGAATTATTAAGATTACTATGAGAGTGGAGTGATAGGGAAGTCAGAATAGGAGAGGATTTTGAAAATGGACAAAAGTGTCAAATATTGCAAAAAAAGTCAACGAGGTTGAGGACTGAAGGAAAGGCCACTGTAATTTGGTGATTTAGGAATTCATTAGTGACCTTTGAAAAGACAGCTGCAATAAAGTGGTAAGGATAGAAACTAGAGTGCAATAATAGCTGACATTTGTAGTTCTTTACAAAGTACTTTACATAGATTATCTCATTTGATTCTCTCTGCAACTATATTAAGTAGGTGCTACTGATATTGCTATCCACATTTTCAAGAAAAGAAGCCTGAAACTCAGAGAGGTAAAGCAATTTGCACATGATCACACAGCTAGCATGTGTCAGAGGTGGGACTAGAATCACTTCTCTTCTGCCTTTGGGTCCTTTTCTTCACTCCTTTCCATAAGACTGTGTCAAATCTCATGGAAATGGAGTTAAGAGGAGAATGGGGGATGAGAAAATAAAGGTAGCAAAGGCTGACTGTTTGTAATAAATAAAATAAAAGTTTATAATGAAACGGAAAATTCCATCTTTAGGAGGTGGTAAGACCAAGGGATGGTTTTCTAGCATGAGTAGATAGGCAGGTCATTTAATTTAAAGTTTCTTCCTTTTTTCTTTTTCCTTTCCTTCCTTCCTTCCTTCCTTCCTTCCTTCCTTCCTTCCTTCCTTCCTTCCTTCCTTCCTTCCTTCCTTCCTTCCTTCCTTCCTTCCTTCCTTCCTTCCTTCCTTCCTTCCTTCCTTCCTTCCTTCCCTCCTCTTTCCCTCTCTTCTCCCTCTCTCCTTTCTATGAGGAACAAGAAAGAGAAAGTTAAGAAGAGATGAAGAAAAGGATTTCTGAATAGCATGCTGACATGGACTAATGTACTCACCCTAGAAAATGTGTTTCTTTCCTGACACCTTAGGAATTTTTTTAAAGGGGAGTGCTAAAATACTTCTTGTGAAGAAGAGAACTCACTACACTTGAAGGCTCTCTCTTCTTATAGACTACACCTGTTCAATTTGTGGCTTTGTTATGACTGCTGAAAATGTTACTGGTGGTAGTTCAAACTCACAGTCCATTTCATACATTCTTGTATAGGAGCAAGAACAATTTTCAGAGCCTTTCAAAGGCAATTACTTGAAAAGCTATGACTACACTTACTGCATGAAGTAAAGAATTGAGATAATTATCCAGATAATTCACTTTTTGAGGTAGAAAGTATATTTAGCAAAAAGGAAGAGTACAAATTATCCAGATAATTACTTCAATTCACCAGTGTTCACTGTATACACAGAGCCCGTCCAGGAGTGGGCCAAAATTGATCTAGTGACCTACAGGCAGCTGCCTTATCTCCTGAGCCATCTAGTCTCAGTACATTAGTTTTCTGTTATGGTAGAGTTTTTGAGCTCTCTTTCTGCCTGACCTCTCCATTCTTCCCTAGAGGAGGAGGAGGACAACACAACTGAATGTCTGTATAAGTGGATGGGTGGGGAAAGAGAGGGGCTGAATAGTGTTCTAGAAATGGCAAGAAGGTCCTTTACTGTGACAAGTCGCACTGCATAAAAATGATTTGTGTGTGCACATGATAGCTTTCTTTCTAGCCTGCTTCTGACACTTGGGAGTTTACTTCATCATAGTTACTCATGTACCTTAGCAGAGAAATTACAAATGAAGCAGAGAAAAAATAGTGAGTAAGTGAGAGCATCTCTGAGTTTGACAAGCCGAAGCAAAGTTAAAACAATGATGACTGGTGCTTGTGTGACAGTTCTTGAAGCAGCTATCTGAGGCTTCCAGTGCTTTCGTCAATGAGATGTTTTAGAAGAAAAACAACAGAATTTAAGTTTCATTACAAAATAAAACTTTCATGCTTTTGTATCTTTGCATTTTTATCTCTTTCAGGCTGAAACAAGTCTGTGCTGGAGGGTGGCATCAATGACTAAAAATAAATGAGCGAACAACTAATTTCTTTATGCATGTGACACAGGATACTAAAACATGTTAAAATATACTTATTTTTTATTGTTAATCAACTGGGATCTGCCTTTGCCTTCCTTGGTAATTAGGAAAGCATATCAATTTATAAAATGAAGGGCAATATCATGAAAAGGTCTAGACCAATTTGCTAAACTAAAGACTCATGTGGCCATTATATTTGAGGTGGAAGAGCTAATTGTAGATAACGAATTATTCTAACCCAAAACTGTTGAACTTTAACCTTTTAAAGGTAGCCGTTATAGATGAATCTCTAACTTTCGTATATGAAAGAGAATGCATCTCAAGACTTCAAAATCTAAAAAAAGCATTTATTAATTGCCTACTATGAGCCGGGCATTGTGATAGGCATGAAGGATATAGATACACAATTGAGATAGTCCTTGTCCATGAGGATTTTGCATTCTAATAAAGGGAGACAGCACTTGTGGTGGAGAACTGTTCAAGGAAGGGAGTTTTGGTCTGGTAAGTCACAGGGATGATGAAATGAAGCATAAGGAAGTTGATTGGCACACACTTTCAATAGCAAAGACAACTTTGATTTGGTTACTTTCAGAGGAAAAATAAGAGGTGGGTGTATGTATGGCTAGGGTGGGAAGGGAAGGAAGATAGACTATAAGAAGGCAAGAATCTAATGAACATATATTAATGGGTGACTAATTAATTAATATCAAGAGATATTCAAGGGAAAAAAAAGCAAAATCTCATCCTGCAACTTGAGTTCCATTCCAGTTAAGGCATAAAATATTAATTACATATTTAAATCCCATTAATTCATGTGTTTCAAATAACATTTTTGATGTTATTCAGAATTTCGACTAATCTAGACATTTTTGGCCTCCAAGTGTTTTTTACAACCAGAATTATTGATGTATGTATCTTAAAGTAATAGAAAAGTTATTAGTGCATCCTTTCCATTTACTTGTACAGACTCAATATTTGTGTCTTTAAAAAATGGAGTTTTAATCTTTTTGTGTCATGGACCCCCTTGTCAGTCTAGTGAAGCCTCTGGGCTCCTTCTTATAATGATGTTTTTAAATGCATAAAACAAAATACATAGGATTACCAAGAAAAT
>CM053626.1:72822820-72841327 GCA_028646595.1 Phalanger gymnotis
GGGGGGGGGGTGGCTGGTCCAGATGAGTGATAATAACTGACATTTATATAGAGCTTTAAGGTTTGCAAAAAACTTTACATAGTCTATTTCATTTGATCATCATAACAACCTTATAAGGTGGGTTTTTTATTTTCATTTTACAGATGAGGAAATTAAATGAGAGAGAGGTTAAGTGATTTGCCCAGAATCACATGGCAAACATATATCTTAAGTAGTACTTGAACTCAGATCTTTCTGACTCTAAATCTAGCCCTTTATCCACTTGCACCATTGAACTGCCCTAGGTGAGGAAAGGATCTATAATCTGATGGTACAAATTGGGGATGGGGCATTATTGTAACCTTCTTTTATCTGGCTACGTAGAAGGTAATGAGATGTCAACATCTCCAGATGTGTGTTTCCTCATTAATAAAATCTGACAAAATTTACCTTCCTCCCTGCTGAGGGCTCTAGAGCCTTTTTAAAGGTCAGAGGTAGAATCACACTCTATCTGCAGTTCACATTATAACTGATAACTTGCTCATGGATTTAAATAATTTTGGAGGTAATCCTTTTTAATGTCAGTTTTGAGCTGAGAAGGTCCTCCACAGCTAGCCACAGCAAGTCACCTCCTCAATCTAGGCCCATTGATGAGCTTTCCTCCAAGACCTCTTGTTAGAGAGGCAATCTATCCCTGTAGGTGTATTAATTGGATTTGGAGTAATGAAAGATCTAGGTTCAAATCCTGCCTCTTCTATCTATTACCTTTTGGGCAAGTTGCTCGACCTAATCGTGCTTCAGGTCTTCACCTTTAAAAATGAGAGGGTTAAATTGAGAGACATTGTGAATTCTTCTTATCCAGATATATAGAAGGTAATGTACACAAATATACAAAAGCTAGAAAAGAATCTACAAGATCACAATCTAGAAAATCAATCTACAAAAAGAATATTTCGAAGGGTAGATTACTGGGAAGTCGCCTAACACAGTCTCCTTTAGTACCTAGGACAGCACTCAGGATACAGTAACTGCTCAGTAAATATTGTTGACTAATTGACCTGTTTTGAGACCCTGTTCTGACTCACTTAGAATCCATTATTTCAAAGTTGATACATATGGAGACATGTAACTTAATAAAAGAAATATTGTAGAATTCTATAGCAGGTCACTTTTTTTTTGAGGGCCAGTGACAGTGCAACTGTGTCCATATCAGCTGCTTCCCTCACTCCTATTTTTTCATGGAGCTGGAATCTTAGCCAACAGTGATCAAGATGGGTAGCAAAGGCTCTAAGATATTAAGGCAATAATGAAGAGCCAAACACTTATAGAGCATTCATCTCAGTGCAAGGTCATTGTTCATTAATATTGCTGTGGAGAGCTTATTAACCACACAGAAAATTCACTTCAAGTTATCAAGCTACATGATACTCAAAGTCACTACCTGAATATAGAATAGGATGAGCAGCTTTGGGCTCGCAGAGCTAAAATATTACTGTAAACACCAAACTTAATTGATTCTGGAGGTAGAATTTGTTTTCACTTTGGATTTCTCTTTTGTCAAGGGCCCCGTGTCTG
Source organism: Phalanger gymnotis (assembly GCA_028646595.1). Classification (NCBI taxonomy): domain Eukaryota; kingdom Metazoa; phylum Chordata; class Mammalia; order Diprotodontia; family Phalangeridae; genus Phalanger; species Phalanger gymnotis. The sequence goes on from CM053626.1 coordinate 72,824,375, forward strand.
ACTACTGAACTTCCAATTCTTCTACTTGCAAGCATTTAAAAAAACGTTATTGATATTGTTTGTTTTGACACAAAGGTCATTTTCTTATCTATCTCCTCCAAATTACGCCTTGCCTTTTAACAAATAATAAAAACCAAACATACCTGATGCAATGACTACATCTGACAATGTATACAATATTCTGTCCTCACCTTCAGAAGCTCTGTTTATCTCTTTCTGGATCCATTTATTGGTTTTCTGTCATTTTGAAATTTTACTTTAGTGACCCTTTTATTTCTATTGCTATTGACATATATTTTCTTCTTTTAGTTCTGGTTATTTCATTCTAGGTCATTTCATAAAAAATTCTCATGTTTCTTTGAGTTCTTCATATTTGTCATTTCTTACTGTAAAATAATCTCATTGTATTTATATATCATAGTTTGTGCTGCCATTTCCAAACTGATTTCCACTTCTTTGCTGACATTAAAAAACTATGAACTTTTTTTTAGAGGATTTGAGACCTCTGCAAAAGAAGGTCTTTGCAGACACATTCACAATGTCAGGGGGAAGCATTGCCTTTTGTGAATGATGCTCCCCCACGGAGCAGGAATTATTGTTCTTTCGATGTCCAATGAATCCCAAAGAGCCATAGATCGTGCAGCTGCCACATGTGTTTAAAGATCTGAACATCTAGATTCTAAGCTTTGCTAGAGCATTGAGGTGTAGGACACCCAAGACACCATGTGGTGCCATGACCTAGTTCTGAAATCAGAAGATACATGTCTGCACTCCAGATCTGACACTTTGGGTAATCACTTAATGTCTCTTGCCATCAATTTCCTCACGTGCCAAATGGAAAAATTGGACTAGATGACTTGTATATTCTTTCCAACTCTAAATTCTATGAACTTATGTAGTGCCTGGAACATGGTGGATACTTAATAATCATTTACTGAGTGAATAAGATTTATTCGTTCAATAAGATAATAACAGCTTATATTTGTTCTAAATAGCACTCAGTAGTTTCAGATTATGCACATTATGTCAATAAATCAATTAACAAGCATTAAATAAGAGCTTCCTATACTAGGTACGAAATGAAGCACCCCTTGCCTTCAAGGACTTTTGCATTCTTTCCCAGCACAGCATATACTTGTCTAAGTATATATAGTATAAATGTAAAATACATACAAGGTGATCACATACAAGGTAGTAAACAGGTAGCACAAACATTATCCTTATGTTATGGATTTAGAAACTGAGATTTAGAGATATTCAGCTTAGGGTCGTATGGCTGGTTGTTGGCCTTCATGCTCAAAGAGAACCAAAATGATATCACTATGTCAGGGTCAGGGTAGAATGTGTCTGACTGGGGTTGATCAGGCAATTGATGAGCCTGGAAGGCTCTGCCACAGGTCAGGTACAAATGGTCCATATGAACATTTGGAGTGGAGAAGTCTCTAAATTTACACATCTCATGTTTCTTTTGAACTACTACAATTCTACTTTGCTTATAGAGCGCAGTGCCTTCTTCTATGGGAGCTTGCCATGCTGGGCCATCTTGTGCCAGTGTCTCCCATGGCTCACATTCAATTCTACAGTTCTTCAGAGAGACCTTGAAAGTGAGAGTGGAGGGGTGGCTAGGTGGTGCAGTGAGTAGAGGACCAACCCTGGAGTGAGGAGGACCTGAGTTCAGATCCAGCCTCAGACACTTGACACATTTACTAGCTGTGTGACCTTGGGCAAGTCACTTAACCCCAATTGCCCTGCCTTTCCCCCTGCAAAAAAATAAAAAAATAAAAGAAAGTGAGAGAGAGGGTGCTGCTTCTGCCCCTGGTTTGAGCATGTAATGTTAATGGGATAATAAGATCTTCCCCATCTATTAATAGGCCTATATGACCTGCTGGGCTCTGGCCCAGCTCACAGCTGTGATACATCCTGAGTCACAGAGCCCATTGGAGGAGAAGTTTGCTTAGGGGGAGGTTTGCTTGTGAGAAGACTTTCACACCTTTTGGTACTAAGTTGATTAGGCACTGAGTTATAAGAGTTGTGATGCCTTCTAGATCTGAGCCTATTAGACAAATATATATATATATATATATATATATATATATATATATATATATATATATATATATATATATTTACTCTGAGGTTAGATTTTACTCTGGGGGGCATTGCTTATGAGAAGGATCTTTTGATTTCCTGGTCAAGACTCTGAGTAGCCATATGTTCAGAACCCCAACTGCTCAGATATAAAAGCTCTCTATATCCAGTGATGTATACAAAGTATAAGCAACATTGCTTTGATTCAGGCAGTTAAGAGCCCTCTCTGTGGGCCTTTATGCTAATTTCTCTGCTTATATTTTCTCTGACGTTCAGAGGGCTGACTTTTCCCCTAAACTAGTGAATGTAATTAAAAGTAAGATTGTTGACCTCTTTAAAGTTGCTTTCCTTTAAAAGCAGATCAAAGAACTTGTTCTAGGAAGACAGCCTGGGTATGCTAGGGCGCTTGCTGCTACAGAACATTTGTCTTGTGCGAGTTCTTTGTAAAAATAGTCTTTTATGTTATATAAATTTATTTATTTTCAGTTTTTAACATTCACTTCCACAAGATTCTGAATTCCAAATTTTCTCCCCATCTCTCCCCTCCCCCAGCTCCAGGACAGCATGCAATTTGATTACCCCTTCCTCCAATCTGTCCTCCCTTCTATTACTCCCACACCCTTCTCTTATCTCCTTCCCTTCTATTTTCCTGTAGGGCAAGATAGGTTTCTATAATCCATTGCCTGTATATCTTATTTTCCATTTGCATGTAAAAAAAAATTTAACATTAATTTTTAAAGCCTGGAGTTTCACATTCTCTCCCTTCCTCCCTTCCCACCCACCCTCATTGAGAAAGCAAGCAGTTCAATATAGGTTATACATGTGTAGTCATGCAAAACACTTCCATACCAGTCATGTTGTAAATGACCATATTATCCTCTATCCTGTCCCACCCTCCATTTATTCTATTCTCTCCTTTGACCTGTCCCTCTACAAAAGTGTTTGATTCTTATTTCTCCTTCCCCCAATCTCCTGTCCCTTCTATTATCTCCCCTCTCTTATTCCCTTCCCCGCTGCTTTTCTGTAGGGTAAGATAGATTTCCATACCTAATTGAGTGTGTATGTTATTCCCTCCTCAAGCCAAATCTGATAAGAGTAAGGTTCATTTATTCCCTCTCATCTCTCCCTTCCTCCCTTCCATTGTAAAAGCTCTTTCTTGCCTCTTTTATATGAGATGATTTACTACATTCTACCTCTTCCTTTCTCTTTCTCCCAGTACATTCTTCTCATCACTTAATTTTATTTTTTAGGTATCATCCCTTCATATTCAGCTCACCCTGTGGTCTCTGTTTATACACACACACAAACACACACACACACGTACACACATATACATATATAATACATATATACATACACATGCACATACACACATAGATATACACATACATATACATACATACATACACACATATAAACACATACACACACACATATTCCTTCTAACTACCCTCATACTGAGAAAGATCTCTTGAGTTGCAAATATCTCCTTTCCATGTAGGAATGTAAACAGTTCAACTTTAAGAAGTCCCTTATGGCTTCTCTTTCCTGTTTACCTTTTCATGTTTCTCTTGATTCTTGTATTTGAAAGTCAAATTTTCTATTCAGCTCTGGTCTTCTATTTCACTGAAATTCTATTTTCCCCCCTGAAATATTAAACTCAGTTTTTCTGGATAGATGATTCTTGGTTTTAATCCTACCTCCTTTGACCTCTGGAATATCATATTCCAAGCTCTCTGATCCCATAGCTGCTAAATCTTGTGTTATCCTGATTGTGTTTCCACAATACTTGAATTGTTTCTTTCTGGATGCTTGTAATATTTTCTCCTTGACCTGGTAACTCTGGAATTTGGCTACAAAATTCATAGGAGTTTTCCTTTTGGGATCTCTTTCAGGAGGTGATCAGTGGATTCCTTCAATTTCTATTTTACCCTCTGGTTCTAGAATATCAAGGCAGTTTTTTTTGATGATAATTTCTTGAAAGATGATGTCCAACCTCTTTTTTAATCATGCTTTTCGGGTAGTCCACTAATTTTTAAATTATCTCTCCTGGATCTATATTCTGGGTCAATTGTTTTTCCAATGAGATATTTCACATTGTTTTCTATTTTTTCATGCTTTTGGTTTTGTTTTATAATTTCTCGATTTCTCATAAAGTCATTAGCTTCAATTTACTCCATTCTAATTTTTAAGGCATTATTTTCTTCATTGAGCTTTTGGCTCTCCTTTTCCATTTAGACAATTCTGCTTTTCAAGGCACTCTTCTCCTCGTTGGCTTTTTGGACCTCTTTTGCCTTTTGGGTTAGTCTATTTTTAATAAGGTGTTATTTTCTTCACCATTTTTTTGGGTCTTCTTTAGCAAGTCTTTGTCTTATTTTCATGATTTTCTTGCATCACTCTCATTTCTCCTCCACTTCTCTTCCTTGATTTTAAAAATCCTTTTTGAGCTCTTCCATGGCCTGAGACCAGTTCATGTTTTTCTTGGAGATTTGGATGTAGGAGCCTTGACCGTGTTGTCTTCCTCTGGCTGCATGCTTTGATCTTCCTCATCAGTAAGTGTGTAGGAAAACCTCTTTTCATCAAGAAAGTAACTTTCTGTAGCCTTATTGTTTTTTTCCCTGTTTCCTCATTTTCCCAGGCAATTATTTGACTTTTGAGCTCTTTGTTAAGTGGAGGGTGTACTGCCCCAAGTTTCAGGGGTTTTGTGCAGCTGTTTTCAGAGATTTCTCTAGAGAGTCTCAGTTCCTCCAAAGTTGTATTCCTCTCCTGGCCTGTGCTCTGGTCTGTGAGCAACCACAAGCACTCTTTTCTGCCCTGGAACTGCAAGGAGGGTTTCCTCTCCACAGTCGCTACCAGGTCTGCCACACTAGCACTCCTCTTCAACCCAGGACTGCTACCCAGGACAGTGACCCAGCTCACTTGCTTGGTTCCCCCACTATCTGTAGGCCGAGAGCTCCAGAAGCAGGTGATGCTCTGGCAGTGGCTCCTGTTGCCCTGGGGCTGGGACTGGGGCTGTGGCCCAACCACACTCCTCTCTCATCTAAGTGAGAGAGCTTCCCCATTGACCTTTGAAGCCTCCTTTGGCACTTGTGGCTTGAGAAGTCTGGAAACTGCCACGGCTGCCAGTGATTCAGTGCCCTAAGGCCTGCTCCAGTCCCATCTGTGTAGGTGTAGCCCAGGCTGTTCTGTACTTTGCTTCAAGCACAATGTGATAAACCCTTATTGTTGGCCTTCCAGATTGTTGTGGGCTGGAAATACGCTTCCCTCTGTCATTTTGTGGCTTCTGCTGCTTTAGAATTTGTTTAGCCATTTTTACAGGTATTTTGAGGGGTTTGAGGGGGAGAGCTCAATCAAGTCCCTGCTTCTACTCCACCATCTTGACTCCACCCCTGTAAAATAATCTTTAAGGCAAATATATATTTGGCATTTGAACAATGTGGCCAGCCCATTGGAGTTGCACTTTCAGCAGTAGAATGTGAGTGCTTGGCAGTTTAGCTCTAGAAAGGACCTCAATTTCCAGTACTTTATCTTACCAGGTAATCTTCAGAATATTCCTAAGACAATTCAAATGGAAGTAATTCAATTTCCTTGCATGGTGCTGGTGTAATGTCCAGGTTTCACAAGCTTGCAACAATGAGGTCAACAAAATGGCTCTGTAGACCTTCATTCTGGTAGGTAGTCTAATACCTCTTCTCTCCCATACTTTCCTTCAGAGCCTTCCAAACACTGAGCTACCTCTGGCAATGTGTGCATCACCCTCATCATCTGTATGTACATCCATGGAAAGTACACTGTCAAGTTCACTTTATCTACAGCATTGAATATTTCTCCAGTTTTTCTAACCAATAGTTACTAATATGGGTGGTGTGGTGCTGGTTGGTGACTTTTTTGGTAGTAAGTGTTAGGCCAGAATTAGCAAAAACTGCAGAGAATTGAGGCATATTTTGTTGCATCCCAGCCTTAGAGTCTGCATTGAATGCACAATGGAGAACAAAAAGTCATGCACCAACAGTCACTCCACTTTAGTCTTAGCTGGTAGCCTTTTGAAGTTAAATAATTTGCCATGAGTATGGTAGCTGTCCTTGATGCTGTTTTCATCCTCATTGAGGGCATCTGACAACATTGCTGAAAACATCATTCTTAAAAGCATAGAAGCAAACACACGGCCTTGCTTCACTCCATTGGTGACTGGGAAAATGCAAGAGCATCGTCTGTATCCAGAACTTGGGCAAGAATGCCATCATGAAACTCGCATAAAATACTGATGAACATCTCTGGATAACTACATTTTGCCAAAATTTTCCACAATCCCTCATGACTGAAAGTATTAAAGGTCTTGGTCAGTTTGGTGAACATTGTGTACAGACCTCTGTCCTGCTCTTGGCATTTCTTCTGGAGTTGTCAAGAAGCAAAGACTTTGTCAATCATTCCTCGGTCCTTTCTGAAACCATACTTGATCATCTTCTAGGTGAAGGATCAGCCAACTAAGGAGGACTCTGGCAAGAATCTTGCCAGCAATGACTGAGAGAGACTCTTTCTGCTCCTCCCTGCCCCATGATTGTCAGAGGATGACCTATTTCTTTTACATTTATAGAATATAGACAATGGAGGCATCTTTGAACTTTGTAGGGGATAATGTCCTCTTGTCATATACTCTGGAAAGCTTCAGTTAGCTTTTGCATGAGCAGCTGACCTCCCGCCTTGTAAATCTCAGCTGGAATAGAATCAGCCCCAGGCACTTTGCCACATGAGAGGAGCCTAATGGCATTAAAAGTCTCTTCTTCAGTTGGAAGTCCAACCTGAGGAATTGATTTCAACCTGAGGTATACCATCTACGATGGCTTTAGCATTGATTGATAACAGTCTATTGAAAATACTATGGAATTGTTCAACCTATCTCTCCAGGATCATGTCCTTATCACTAATCAGTGTGGCTCTATCAACCTCAAGTAGTTGAGATGCACCATACGTCTTTGGCCCATAAAAAACCTTTAGGGCATCATAAAAGCACTTTGGATTGTTACTACCAGTGTAAAACTGAATTTTATCTGCCTTCTTACTGAGCCAAGAATCCTGCATCTCTCTAATTTTTGCTTGCACTTTACTTTTGATGGAGTATCCTGCTGGTAAACCCTGTGGAGTTTTCATTTTGTTGTTTAGCATCTTCTGAATTTCCCCATCATTTTCACTACTCACACTAGGAGGTGAGCAGCATAGTCCTTCAAAAAGGCTGGTCAGATGCCCAGAGAACTGCTGAATCCCACTGCTGCTTTAGTCCATTGAGAAGACGACCATATGACCTGAGCAGCCTGTGTGCAGGGTTGTGATTACAGCTCCCGGTGTATTTGCATGGGCTGCTTTATCACTTGCCCATTCCCACAGGACTTTGAGATAGGTAAAATGGTAAAATGGTGTGGGTGATGTCTTTTGACTCATGCATAGGTCAGATTTAAGTGAGGCAGAATTGCACAAAGTCATTGGCCTCAATCTTTCAGTCATTGGAGTCTAGTGGTAAGACAAAAGTCAAGATGACTAGGGGTGGCTCAAGATGCAGGGGATGACCTTGGTTGCTTTGATGTCTAACCAAGTTCTAAGGGCTCCACAGCACCTGCTTCCACTGCCTTCATGGCTCCTAGGAATAAACTTTTCACATCCACTTATTTCACTGTGGAAGTTTCTACATACTCGAGGTAGACACCCCACTAACTCACTGAAAGGTTTGAGGCTCCTCTGTTACCCTTGACTTGGTTTAGCCAGTCTGCCAAACCAGTTCACTGTGCACATTATAACTTCTTGGAACCACAGGTGAGAGTTGGGTGGCAGGTGGACACCAAAGATGCAAAGCAACCCTGAAAAGGGCTTGGCAGCCTTCACTCTAGAAGTACTCTCTAGAAGTACTCTTCTTCCCTGTGCACTTGTACACACCATTAAATGACTAATAAGTTGCAGAGACAGAACCAGAATCTAGGATCCCTGCCTTTCTCTTTTGTGGTAAGCAAAGAAGGCTTTTTTCTCTCTGAGGCATGAAAGAAAGCTGAGGAATGTCAATCTTCATCCAGCACTCAGGCATGAATGGAGAGTGATGGAAGTGGCATGGTACCCAAGGATACGAATGAGAAGTTATGGAAATGATGTGGTACCCAAGGATAACTCTGACTTAAATCCTGGAATGTGGCATGGTTGGGATTCAGGAGACGTAAATTCTAACACCATCCAATGCCACTGAAGTTGACATGTCTACTTGTCTATCTCCAATAGAATGTAGTATCCTTGAGGACAAAGATTGTTTCATTTTTTTCCATCTCTCATATTCATTTTCCACCTCCATGCCTTTTCACATGCTAGCCCCTGTTCCTGGAACGAGTCCATTTTTCACTTCAACCTCTTAAAATTCCTATTTTCTTTCAAAGCTCAAGTCAAGTGCTCCCTTCTACATAAGTTCTTTCCTAAAGTCCCAGCTTCTAGTGTCTCCCCCTCCTACAAATTTCCTTATATTGATTTTGTGTATGTATCTGGATATTATATATCTATACAATACACACACACACACACACACACACACACACACACACATATATATATCTATATATATCTATATATATACTTATACATATGAGTATACGAGTATACATGTACCTGTTGTCTCTTGTGGTAAAATTCCTCAAAGTCAGGGAGTATTTCAATTTTGTCTTGGTTTCCCAGGTATCTAACATAGTGTCTGGCACATTGAAGTCATTTAATAAATCCTCGTTGATTGATTGCTCTTTCTTTTCTGTTTCTTTATAAAATGATGAGATGGTATTAGATCAACTATCACATCATAGCTCTTGGATTCTTGTTCTGTGACCTTTTTTCCCTACACTTTTGGGCTCTACAGGAAAAATAAAACATTCTACAATCCTCTTCTTTCTATCTCTGCTACTTCCTGGATTCTATTTTCTTCTTCAACATTCCACTTGGTTAAAAGTGGAGAAGTCTGGTGGGGTCACTGTCTCTTCCACCATTTGGATTGCAGCTCATTTTGTTTTGTGCAGATTAACTACATATGGCTCCCAGGACCATCCCATAGTGTGTAGCTCCTGGGTAGGACAATAAAGAAGGAAGGACATTTTCAGTCTTGGTCCTCTGTACAGGTAAAGTAGATATGATTTAGGGCACTCAAAAAGAAGCCTTTGTTAAAAAAAAAAAAAACAAAAGCAAAAATATCAATTGTACTGCACTATGCATCCCATTTACCTGAAATTTCAATCAAATCATTAATCATTACCTCAGGTTACTTCTGATTAAAATGCAAATATTTTATTTGACAGGGGGATCATATAAAGATATCATCAGTCATTGATATCTCAATGTAAATTTGTTTATAAGGTGAGATAATAGGAACAGCCTGACATCGTGGAAAGAACACAATTTATAGTCTGAGGATCTGGGATCAAGTTCATATTCCACTAATTACTAACTGTGGGACCAATGGGAAACTAGCTTATATTCTTAAGTCTCAGTTTCCTCATCTGTTGAAAAAGGGAATCAGATTAGATGATTTATATGCTTCCTCTAGCTCTAGTTGCTAAGTCAGAGTTCCTCAGAAGGACTGTAAATAATGCTGAGGAGGAAGAAAGTTTAAGGACATATTACCACATTGAGGGTCCTTGGGAAAAACTTTGGGCTTTGGGTGAGAAAAGTGCCAAAAGAGAGAACATATTTTATTTATTTCGTAATTTCTCTAAGTTGGTCCAGAAAGAAGTTGAGTAATTCTTTTTCCCTGGTTTCACATCTTGCATAACAAGGCATTGGTGTTGTTGAGATGTTTCAGTCATGTTTGACTCTCTGTGACCCCGTTTGGGATTTTCTTGGCAAAGACACTGCAGTGGTTTGCCATTTCCTTCTCCAGCTCATTTTATAGTTGAGGGAAATAAGGCAAAGCTGGTTAAGTGACTTTCCCAGGGTCACACAGCTGGTAAATATCTGAGGCTGGATTTGAATTTGGGTTCTGCTGACCCCAGGGCTGGCTCTCTATCCACCGAACTACTTTCCTGCCCCTTGCATACAATAAGATTATAAAATTTAGAACTGGAGGGCAATTTGGAAGTCACCTATCCCGAATCCCCCCATTTCACATTGAGGAAATTGAAAAATGGAGAAGTTAAGGACCAAATTCAAGGACACAGAGATAGTACCGGGGCTAGGATTCAAAACCAGGTCTTCTGATCTCAAATTCAGTATTCTGAACACCATGTTATTTCTACCTTCCTTAAGACACATTCATTTTGGATTGAGGAGGGATGTTGGGTGGGATATGGATGGAACAGTAACAATAAGGATTGCTAATGAACTCTGGGATGTATTATGTACTGCTTTGCAGCAGTTTCTGTCTTTATAGAGTATGAACAGAGGAGGTATAAAGTATGAGTAGGATAAGTAGGTTTGCCTCAATCCTAACAGCTCCAGACTCAGGCAGTTGGAATCCAAGCAACTCAGTCCTTGCTTCCTCATTTCCTCTCAGTTCTGTTACCAGAGTTGATTCCGGCCTTAACTTATTCAAAGCTATGACATGGGAATAAGACTTTATTCTAGGATTGGTTTGAAGCATTCTGCTGACAGGAAAAATAAACACCATATTGAACTGCATCAGAGTTATTCTAGGTGACCATGGTTACTACCATGGCTAGATTAATACCTGCCAGAATCTTGGCAAGAAATTTCTTGATTCAAGGTTTTGCCATTCAGCCCAGTTTGCTAAATTCCTTTTAAACTTCACATTTGGCAGGGGTTTTCATGCTTTCGGCTTGGAAGATAATCCACATATTGTAAAATAAAAATAAAATAAAGTCAACTTTGAATGTTTTAAATAATGGGAGGATATAGAAAGCCCCAGTGGCTTCTAACTCAAATACAATTCCAAGCTAAGACATGAAATTTTGTGGGCCATTAGTCCCTAACAGAGATTAGTGCCCTAGCTATTTTTTTGAAAGTATATAAATACTCTAAATTGTAAAGATACTATAATTTGAAACAACAGCACAGTTATGTCTGCTCTGCATGCAGAGTAGGTGTCTGTAATGATCAGATACACAGTCTCTGAGGGGATATGAAAAGTGTGTTGTGTGCTGTCTGTGTCTGTGTGTGTGTGTGTGTGTGTGTATGTGTGTGTGTACGTGTGTGTGTTCTCCAAGAAGCATCTATAGAATTAAAGCAAATCACCTGACCTAACACCTTCCTGGCTTTGCCAGTGTGTTTGACTCAGGTTTCTGCCTGTAAGACCCAATTTTGAAGACTTGTGTCACAGATCTTGCTACTGAGTCCTAATACATTGTGTCTGATTTATGACTAAAAACAAAAAAGCAAGAGATGATTGATTTGTTCCTTTTTGCAGAAATGAAAGAATTAAATAAATTTTCCACCCAAGGCAGGCACGAGATCATAGATCATTAAGTATCTGGCTTAACTCTTTCATTTTTAATATGAAAAACTGAAGACAATGAGGTCAAGTGACTTGCCCATAGTCACATAGATCGTAAGTAGTTGGGCCAGGATTTGAACCTAAATCCTCTGAAGCTAAATCCATCCTTCTTTCTTCTGTATTGTACTTTCTCTGTGACACAAATAACGGTGGAAACATGGTGGTATAATTTCCTGACTTTCTGAAAAGAAGTAGGATATCTCTTCCAGTTTTTTAAGTTGGAAATAACCGGGATGGGAAGTTTATGAAACAGGGATGATTGATCAATAGGCACAGCCCTTTAGGTCAGCTACATGTCATCTGAAGTTAAATGAGAGAGACTTCATTTATCTTCTAACCTACTCAAACCATGGTAGTTGACTGTCTTTAGCAGGATTTGATGAGCCTTCCATTCAAAGGAGCGCCTTTGACCAACCCATTGTTATAGTGAAAACAGAGCCTTCATTGTTTACAATTATTGAATATAAATTATGCATAAGTAACCTATGCTAAGCTACTCCTGCCCTTAGGTACCTGAGTTCATTATAGTTGACAATCAATCATTATCCAATCTGTCTTCTTTCTTCTCTCTCTTTTATGTCTGTTCTTCCTATCACTTCACTATTCCCTTTTCCATTTAACAACTTTAACATCACTTTTTTCCCTATTCTCTATACAAATTTTATACTAGACAGTAGTGCTATGGTCATAATTTAGTTCTTCTAGTCACATCAAATTACTGGTGACTAAAGTAAGACCACATCTAGAAGGACATGTTGAGTTCTGAGTGATATAGTTTATCATAAAAATTGACAAACTGAAGTGCATCTAGAGTAGGGTAACCAGAGTACTAAGGAGACTGTGGACAATGCCATATAAAGAACCTTTGAAAGAACCAAAGATGTTTAGTTTGGAGAAGAGAGAATTCTTAGGGAAGACAAGATAAAACAAGATAAACTGAAAAGCCATTGTATGGAATACATTTGTTTTATCTGGTCTTCGAGGGCAGAATAATATATAATAATAATAGAGGGTAAGTTCAAGAGATGCAGTTTTCAGCTTGATATAAGGGGAAAACCTCCAGCAATTAGATATAAAGTGGAAAGGGTTGCCTTAGGAGGTAGTGAGCTACCCATACGTGGAGGTCTTCAAATGGAAGGTGGAAAATCACTTGTTAAAAATATTTTAGGAGGTATTGATTCTCAGATACACTTTGGAAAACTGAACTTTTTGGCTCCTTCTAAATCTGAGAGTCTGAAATTTTGTGATTCTTTATTCTAACTCATGATTCAATAAAGTTCTTCCTTCCTGCTCCCACACAAACACATTGGAGCAATTCATTGAAACTCACAGTCCTCAAAGTTTGTTTAATGTATCAAAGATGCATTCAAAGAAACTCTTAATGTGGCAACAGTATGTACATACTCTTGCAATATCTGGAGCAATTTGTCAAGATTTTTTATTTTATTAATATTATTATTATGTTTGCTAATGTTTGGCATTCTGTTTCTGATCACCATAAACTTTTCTTTGCTCAGATAATTGTACTAGTTTTGCTTGGTTTAGAGAATTCGAAGCTGCTTTCTGCATTTCCATTCAATTATTGACCTCTTAATTTGCTAGCTTAACATTTTCATTCCCTGTTCTGCTTATTGTCATTGCAATGCTGATCAGGGAACACTGGATTGTACACTGCACGTTATGGGAAAGGAAACGTTGAATGACTTGGAACATCAAATGAAAAAATGCTGTACTATTAAATGATGATGATCAAATAAATCCCTACTAAAAAAGTTTCAGAAACAAAGATTACTTACTCTCTAGGGCTATTTTTTAATGCCAAAAAGGCAGCATTACTTTTATTCATTCCCCAAATATTTATTGAGTGCTAGCTTACATGTAAGAGGCAGGTTGGGGTGGTAGATATATTGTACCAGTATTAGAATCAGGACTATCTGGGTTCAGGGCCTGCCTTTTACTCTTGGTAGCTGAGGACATGGTCAAGTCACATAATTCTCTGAGTGCCCGAATGATTCTTTGTAAACTACAGATTTGCATTTCTCACCCAACCCCAAGCCCAGAAGTTCATTACAGTAATTCAATCATACAATCATTGATCTAGAACTTCAAGGGGGCTTAGAAGCCATCTAAACCAATTTAACTCATTTTGCATAAAAGGAAACTAAGACACAGGGAAGTTAAATGATGTGTCCATGATCACAGGGGTGGCAATCTTTGGGACTGTTAGGGATTGCTAAGCCCTGGGGCTTGAGGTATTCCAACATGAGCCCTGATGCACCATACTTGCTAGTGGTTGGTTTTCCACTATTTGCTATCATTCTCAGGAATTTTCAAAGTCCTCACTTAAGGATTTCTGTCAACTCTGGAGCTTTTTTGGAGGAACTCTGTGCTCTGGCTGTCTCAAGGCACAGAAATATGTAGGCTACTGATCAAGCTGTAAAGCTACCCTGCACTAATCCCTGCATAGGGATTCCTATTGGCTTCTGCCTGAAAATTTGTTTAGTTCTTAGATGGAAGAAACTTACTGTAGTCTCTTATTGGATTTCTTGACCATAATTTGGTCTAGTGTGAGCTTCAAGGTTTGTTGGACTGGTTTATTCAAGCACCTACCACTTTCTATCCAAGCCTGGTCTCAACTAGAAGTTCATATTTATTTTTTGTATATTTTATGGGTAGATAGGTAGTACAGTGAATAGAGTGCCAGGCCTGGAGTCAGGAAGACTCATCTTCCTGAGTTTAAATCTGATCTCAGACTTTTACTAGCTGTGTGACCATGGGCAAGTCCCTTGACCTTGTTTGCCTCAATTTCTTCATCTGTAAAATGATCTGGGGAAGGAAATGGCAAAACATTCTAGCGTCTCTGCTGAGAAAATCCTGGATAGGGTCACAAAGGGTTGAAGATGACTGCAAATGACTGAACAACAGCAATAATATATTTTATATTTAGTTATCTGTGTATATTTGGTTTTCTCTCAGTAGAATGAAATTTCCTTAATGACAAGGACTATTTAAAATTTTATCTTTATATACTCAGAACCTAACACACAGCCTGGCATTTAGGAGGTGCTTAATTAATGCATGTTGAATTGAATTGGGTCCTTATCCTTTTAATATCAAGCAAAATACAAAAGAAAGGAGACATCCTTTATAAATGTATTAATGTGTGTCCTTCATGTTACCCAAATGCCAGGTGAATTCTTCAGAGATTATGAGTTTCTCCAGTGGGTCCTATTTGTGAACGACAGTATCCTGATTGTCTGAAGCCCAGGGTCATCATATGGACTATTCACTGAGATCAAATCTCATTCCAAATCAGGTAATTCACATAAAAATAAAAGAATGAAAAATGTATATTGCCAAAATTTTAACATTGGTTAGATGGCAGCACGAGTCTATCATACATGTCTACATATACATGGGTACATATATATGTATACACAGGCATATGTATATGTGTATATATGCAAAAACTGCATACCTTGGATATGGTCTGAACACAAAAAATAATCTGGTTCCTGAACTGAATAGTAAGTGTCAAGTGGACTGGATTGCCTTGGAAGGATTGTGCAATATTTTCTATGATTCCAGGTTGCTGCCTGACATAAAACACACAACAAAATTTTTTGGTACCAATATTATCCTTGTTAAGCTATTAGGACTGAAAATCACAGAATTCCAAGATCTCTGAAGAATCAAAGTTCTGGATGAATGAAAGGGTAAAGCAGACATGCATGGTGGGATAAAGCCACATGCATGGCTACTGGATATTATCAGTAGTGATGAGAATACCAAGTGCCATAAATTAGATCACTGAGGTAATTTATTAATGACATACTCAAGGTCACAATGTTTTGCACATAGTAATTTCTTATTAGTATCAAAGATGTAGAGGTGATGAGAAACTTAGAGACCATCTCATTCAACTTTCTTGTTTTAAAGATGAGAAAGCTTAGTAACAGAGAGGTTAAAGTGCCGTGTCCAAGGTAGTTAAGCCATGATTAACACCCATGTATTCCAACACAAGATCCAGTGACCTTTCCATTGCTGGAATGATCTTTTTTGATGGATAAAATATGTGTAACCTATGTACTACAATGATTTTTATAAGATATTAAGATATCAGAGGATATTCTCAATGTATTTGGCTGATACTCTATGGAGGATTTATGTAAGGACATGGGCACAACTTTCCTAGAGTGAGCAACCAAAGAAAGGTCAAGATCTATATCACTGGAGAATGTACCTGTATAAAGTGGATCACTGATACATGGAAGTGTATTAGATGACAAATTCTAAATTATTAAGAAACCTTTTCTAAGGAGAGATGAAAATCCTAATTTTATCTTTTCTAATTGTGTCAACTGCTCTCCCTGTGTCAAGCCTCTAAACCTCTCCAATCCATCCTTCATAGAGCTGTCAAAGTGATTTTCCTAAAGTACAGGTCTGACTACATCACTCCTCTACAGAATAAATTCTAGTAGCTTCTTATTAGCTCTAGGATCAAATACAAACTGTTCTTTTTAGCACTTAAAGCTCTTTACAGATTGAATCCAATTGAATTTTCTTGGCTTATTGTGCAGTATTCCTTTTTACATACTACGTTGTGGGTAAACTAATTAGGATAAGAGAAGAGAAGGGGAGGGGAGAAAGTGGGAGGGGAGGGGAGAAAAGGAAAAGAAAGGAAAGGGGAAGGAAAAAAAGGAAGGGGAGGAAGGGAAAAGTAAGGGGAGAGAAGGGAAAAGGAAGAAAGGGAATATAGAGAAGGGAAACGAAGTGGAGGGAAGAGGAAAGAAGGAGAGGGGAAGGCGGTGGAGGGAAGAGGAATGGTCTCACTAAATTATTTGACCTCTTATAAACATATCATAACTTTATGGTACCAAGAAAGTTGACATGCTCTTAATAGAGTTTTCTTTATGAAAATTTAATTTATTTCTTATGTGCATTTGCAGGGTCCACTCTAGAATTTTTTTCATATTGATCAGGGAGTCCAGGAAGGCTACAGAGAGCCAGGGGTATGGGAAATGATTTCAAAAAATGATTTCAAACCCCTCAGTGAGTGTTAGGGCACTCCGATGAAAACTCCATCTTTGAGGTGGGCCAAATTTTACTTTGACCCATAATCAAGTCCTCAGACCAGGGATTAGGGCTTCTGGCTTTCTGAATGAATGAAAAATGAGAACCTCGTGGCCAAACTTATCTGCTAGTTTATACCCCTGCAATTCTTTTCTGAAGGAGCTGCTGGAAACATTGAGTGGAAAATTACACAGAAAAAGCGATGGAGAGGTTGGTGAAGGCATTAGTTAATAAATTAGAAAGTGTGAACATCTTAATGAGTGCTTCGGAGGAGCAGATGGATAGTCATGATCACTTGACAACTTTGGCTGAGGCAGCTGTGTAAGCATACA
>CM053626.1:72841827-72869331 GCA_028646595.1 Phalanger gymnotis
GGAGGAGATGGCATAGAACAAGCAGAATCTTTTCCATAAAACAAATACAAATTTTGGCTCTATTATAAGTAGAAACATCAATAATTCAGAATTTTGTAACTTGTTCTTCCTTAGAGTAGGATATTATTTGTAATGACCCTTAGCGATGATGTGTGTATGTATGTGTTAAATTTATTTCAATACTTAGAGATTTATGATTTCATCAATATAAGATTTTCCTCCGGTGATAGATCACAACGCTACCACTCCATATACCTTGGGGTGGTGATGATGATGATGATGATGATGATGATGATGATGATGATGACGATGATAGTGTTTATATAGAGCCTACAATGTGCCAGGCACTGTGTGCTAAATTCTTTACAATTATTATCTCATTTGATTCTCCCAATAGCCCTGTAAGGTAAATGTTCTTTTTATTCCTGTTTTCTAGATGAGGAAACTGGAACAAACAGAGGTTAAGTGACTTGCCAAAGAATACATAGCTAATAAATGTCTGGGCCTAGATTTGAGTTCCGGTCTTCCCAACTTCAGGCCCAGCACTCTATTTGCTTGACCATATAACTATAGTAATGGGCAGTTTCATAAATTGCTGTGGCCAAAAAACATTTTGCTGGGTTGCCAAACATCTGATGATCGGCCTCTGCAAACTGGTCCTCAGATGACACATATACAATCCATTGTCCAATGTTTCTAGCTTTAGAACATGGCAAACTCTATACTCCACTGACAAGGCCTTTGAGAACCCAAGGTTCACCTCCACGCCATGCTGAGGCACCAAAGCATTTCATAGATATGAAGGAGAAACTACAGTCTATAACAAGTAACCTTCTTATGAGTAGGGACAGTTTCTTTCCTTGTTATTTGCATCCCTAACACCTAGCAAAATGCCTGGCACATAAGTGCTAAATGAATGACTAGCTAATTAAAATAAAAATTTTTTTCTGTCAAAGGCCTCCTAATACAACCAGATTTTTTGGTCTGGTTTTGTTTCTGTATTTTCCATGTACTTTGGAGATATAAGTCACTGAACTGGTGATTTGTAATAAAGGATAAAAAAGCTTAAAAAAAAAAAAAGAAAAGGAAAGACAAACAACAACAGTGTCAAGTATGCTGTCTGAGACAATAGATTATATACTTAGTGAGAGGAAGAACTTTCTCTTTGATTTTCGTGTCCCTCACAAGCACCTGGCACAGTGTTTATTAAGAGAGTAGACCTCTATAGGAGTTCCTTAACGTGTCTGTTGAATCTGAACTTAAGCTGGTCTAAACTGAACTGTATTATGTGCTCACTGAGGATTTTTCTCAAGGAATGAATGAATTTGGGGATATATATATATATATATGTATATATATATATATATACACACACACACACACACATATATATATAATATACACACATAAGCACACATATATGTATGTATATGTATATATACATATATATATATATTTTTTGAATGGTTCTTTTCATTCTACACATATCATAATGCTTGATCTGGGCTGTATATAGGACAGGACTAATGAAGCTTCAGTGACATTTTTGATCTCAGTTAATGAGCTTATTAGCTTTACACAGAGAAAAGTTCTTCTCCTTAGCCACACACTTTGACCTTAACCCTACTCAGTCCTATAGCATATGCATGCTTTTGACCCCAAGGAATAAGAACATAGATTCCCTGCTGTTAAAAATATGACACATAGCACATATTATGCTGATGGGAAGTGGGTAGCATTATATTTGAAGGCTGAGTATATGGCATATTATTTGGTTTGAGTTTCTAGGAAGATCTGGGTAGTATTCTTAATATCTCTAGTGATCTTTAGCTAGGTGCACTAAGAAGTAAACTTGTCCCTTGGACAATATTCACTCTTTGATAAGACCTAGTTGACACCAAATGATGATGAATGACTAGGTGATTGTCCCTGACTTCCTTCAAGCCTCACCTAAAATCCAACCTACAAGAAGCCTTTCCTGGTCCACCTTAAAGTTAGTGCCTTATCTCAGAGATTTATATTGTAGTATAAGATGGTGTCCTAGAGCCAGCTTGAATCAGCTCAGGAGAGTTAATTGTTAAATTATCAATGTGAGTATTTATACTTCAAAAACAGGTAAATCCTATAAATCAGGACTTGATTTATTGTCTTGTGATTGTTAGACTTAGTAAAGTGATGGGGAAAATGTTAATAATGCAGAATAAACTAAAGTTTGTCATATGTGTATGACTCTGGAGAAGAGAGTGAGGCTGATGACTTTGCACAACTTTACATCACTTAAATCCAATTGACTTGCAAATCAAGACAACACCCTCCTAATATCATTGGTCCTTTTCTAGAACAAAGGACAAGCAATGTGTTGTGTGTGTAGTGTGTGTAATTTTTCTTCCTTCCTTCCTTCCTTCCTTCCTTCCTTCCTTCCTTCCTTCCTTCCTTCCTTCCTTCCTTCCTTCCTTCCTTCCTTCCTTCCTTCCTTCCTTCCCTCCCAGTTGTTAAACATTTACCAGAACACTCTTGCCTTTATATCTTATTTTTTACAGTTATTATAACATTGTAAGCTCCTTGAGGTCAGGAACTGGTTTTTTTTTTTTGTATTTCCAGTGCTTAGCACAGTGCCTAGCACATAGTAGGTGTGTAATAAGTTTGTTGACATAACAACTTGACTGATCAACTAAATATTTCAATTAAGCCTTTAAAAGAGAGGTTTCTTCTGGCTCTAGCTCTCTTATGATCCATAATTTCACCTAGAAGAATACCATCTTCCACAAAGTCAATCAAAACTTCTCCACACAGTTGTTTTCCTGAGATGCGGACAAAGCAAATAATCTCTTGGAAGTAAACTTGTCATTAACTTATTCAGATTTGCTTATTTGTCCATTCAGATGCCTTTTCCTGGAGTCTAGATATAAAACTTAGTAGAACCTGTCATAACATGCACTCTGCTGGTATAACTTTTGGGAACAGCAAACCCTTTATTTTAATGGCAAAAACATTATTTTCTATATCAATAGTTCAGTATCTCTGCCTTTTTATATATCTCATAAAATTCTTTGTTTTTTATTACAAAGCTGTTACAAGCTAGTATTATTAATCTTATATAGCTTTAAATACTAACCCTTTACTTTCCTTAAAAGCTCCAATAAATTTGCTATTCTTAATTCTTTCTTTATTAATATTTACTTTAGGTTTATATGTTAATGTCTTATTATGATTCATTTTTTAGAATTGGCTTGGATTCTACTTGTAATGAATTATTAGTCTACCTATAATTAATTATTAGTCTACTGAAAAAGTTTGAGTTTAATAAATGCTAGGCTGAGTTTAATTTAATTCATATTTATAGTATTGGTCAAAAGAAAAAGAATGAATGCATATGGCTATGCTGTGTTATTTGCAATTCATTTTTCATAAATGCTGATGTCATCCTATCAATTATTGGAACTTATTTTCTTACTATTTTTAACCCACTGCCACATTCTTTTTAATGCAACATTTATGTAGAATAATGTACTTTATACTTTCCTTAAAAAAGGTATGGGTAAAAATTGTTTCCATAGCTGTGGAAGGTCACTCCTCACCTATTAAGAGGAAAAGAAAAAGAAAAATCAGATAAATCTTTATCAGTTATCAAGAAAAAGGAACTGATAATGTCCTTTTGCAAGCTTGCTTACATGTAACGAACATGAAACATTTAATTAGATCTTGGGTTGGAAATTGTTTTTCTCCCTTATGTGGTTGATTTACTAGTGCTGGTATTATTGTCTTAAAAAACAAAAAAAAGAGAATGTCAAAATTAATAAGGCAGTCATGAAGTGGGCAGATTTATTGTCTTCGAGGGGACTGAACAATCTTCAGTAACATTAGCTAATTGGTGCATCCCTCACTTAGGAAAAGGATCATCTAGCACTGTTTCGGTCTTTGAATGGCAAGGTTTCTATAAACAGCAGAGTTGGTGGAGATTTAAATATAATGTAAGGAAAAAGTAAACAACTGTAGACTTAGCAAATTGCTGCCTATATCTAATATTTCTACTTATCATCAGGTTGATCACAGAATGATGATTTGGCGGTGTGGGCAACTTGTCTTATTGGAGGAGAGGACTCTCACCAACAAAATGACATGTTTAAAGGATAGAATTAAAATCTGTCACCCAAATGCTACTTCTTGAGGACAGGGACTGTCTTTTGTTTCTTTTTATATCCTTAGCTCTTAGCACAGTGCCTGGAACATAGTAAATCCTTAATAAATGTTGGCTGATTGGTTGAAAAACTATTAAATGATTATTGTTTCCTAAAAAGAAGATCACTGGAAACTTTGGCATTCTAATTCAGGTAATATTTGACATTCCAAGAAATTCCTTGCCGGAGCATACCTATTTAGTGAGTATATCGAATCATTGTCAGAGGAGATGGGTGATGGGGACTTAAGTTGCTCTTCTATCCAGAGAACTTATTTTACCCCCTATCCCTTCCTCAAGAGCTTATTCAAACACTGTTTGGCTCTTTGGTGACTAATTTTGATCTCCTTCCTTTATGAATTTTAATGATATGATTAGATTAAGAGAACAATTGTTGTATAAACATTTTTTTAAATGTTTAATTTGACCAAAGGAAGATAAATTGGCATGAAATTCTCTTTTACAAGTCCATTTTCAGTACCAAAGTTTTGGTTGGATAAAATGTGATTATCTTATCTTATCTTGTGATTACAAATTTCACATGATTATTTCCTTTTGGAAGCAACCACACATGATAGTAGCAATGGGAGAAATACTGGGTGAATCAGCATTGCATTTGTTAGAAGTCTTTGAAGAGCTTTCTTCTTTTACATGGTCTTTTGGTCAGAATTTGGATGCTGAGATTTCACCAGTTTTGGCCATTCTTTTGGAAGGAATGCCTTCTATCAATGCATATCACCAACTGCTCTAAAATTCACTCAGAAAGTTGACTATGAATTGTCTGGGGACACATAGATTTTAAGTGACTTGCAAGGGCCACATAGCCTGTATGTTTCAGAGGTAAGACTTGAACCCAGGAATTTTTGACAGGCTAGTTTTCTATCTACTGTGCCATAGTATGTTTTTTATTCCTGTGATCTTCAGATCCTTAAAACTTAGAATAAGCCTGTTTCTTTAAAACAATTATACATCGTTCTAGTTTAAATTGGTCATCTTATTGGTTATGTGATAATGAAGATAGAAACTGGAGTTCTAGAAAACTGCTATGCCAGTTCTCTGTTATAAAGTAAATAAAATAGAAATAATTGCTTTCTTTACTGATGTGGAATAGCTTAACCCAGAAAGTCCTCTCCAATGTTCACATTTATGATTCTTGAATATTTGATTGCAATGACTAGGATCAATAATGAAGATGACCTACGTAATTATGCTGGTCATGTCACTTGCTCAGTTTGCTTCTTATAGAAAGTCCTTAGGTTCCCCTTCCTTAAAAAATTGCATACTTTATTCTCCAATGTATCTATGATCTCATAAAAGAAAGTACTCCTAATTAAGCAGTCAGAGTTAACAAGGATTTATTAAGCATATAATAAATTATTATTTAATTAAATAATAATATATAGTAAATAATAATTTGTTAATATTTTGTGTCAGATACTATGTAAAATGCTGAGGCAGATTGTAATCCATCAATACAAATTGATATCTTGTGACTGTGGTTCGTGCTTCCCCCTTGATACACAAAAAAAGAGTTACATTCGACATGCCAGGGCCTTTCCTCATATTCCCATGACATAATATTGCTGCCAGTGGAACACCCCAGAAATCCATCTGTTATCCCTCATTCTTGCTTTGTGACTGGCTGATTTTTTATAGCCATGCTTACCTCTGATAACTTTCTTTACCTTTAAGGGTTCCTTGTTTAATTCCTCATTTGTAATATGCTATTGCTTGTTTTTATCCACAATCTATTTTTCTATTGTCCCTTTTGGTGACGCTTGACTCTAATTCTCCAGAGATTGTTGTCTTTCATGACTCATAGGCATATGGCATCAATGGAGGAATTCTGATGCTAAGAACATGAGCCTTTGTTCCAGTTACTCAAAGGCAATTCAGTTTGCTTCTTTCCTCCTGCTCAAGTTTAGGCATAGCTTTTTATCCATTTGCAATGCCTGTCAAGATATATATGCATCGTAGTGTTGGCAATGAATTGGAAACTAAGGTGATGAACATCATTTGGGGGATGCCTGACCAAGTTATGAAAGTAATCAATGAGTTGTAAGAAATGATAAAATGGATGCCAGATAAACCTGGAAAGACATATCAAAATCCTGCAGAATGAAGTGAGCTGAAGCCAGAGAACAATTTATACAGTAACAGTCATATCACAAAGACATTAAAGACTTTATTTTTAATTTTTATATTAAATTTGATTTTTTAATCAACAAAAACCTGCCTTTTCTACTTCCTTCTCTCTTTTCTCTTCTCCTTCCCCAACTTCTGCTAAAGAAAGAAAAGGAAAACAAACCCTCTGCAACAAACATGTATAGTTAAGCAAAACAAATTCCCATATTCGTCATCTCTCCTGAGCCTAAGATAAAAACTCAGATAATGACCAGCAACTATTCTAGAGAACCAATAATCTCCTGAAAGTCAGATGATGAATTTAAGGTACAGGATGAGAGACCGATTTTCAGACACGACCAATGTGAGGAATAGTTTTGATTGACTCTACAAATATGATAAAATAATTTTTCTTTTAATTGTTTTGTTTTGGGGGGGAGAGTGAGTTAGTGAAGAGAGGGTTACCAAATAATAAAAAGTAATAGGGTTACCAAAATTAAAAAAATAAACAAGGAAAGAGAAGTCATTGAAGCATTAAAAGATGCATTAAAGAAGACAAAAGGAAAGTCAATAGGAAGCACTTATAAGCAGGACCATTTTGAAAGTAACATGTTGAATTTTTCATACACTTGGTGAGAGAAATGAGATATCCGTAATGGAGATTTCCAGCAGACTGTGAAATCTTTTTCTGTTCTGATTTGTATATGGAAATAATTATTTTAGTTGGTGTTACAGTTCAACATGAAAAAGAGAGATAAAAAGTTTGTAAAACCAATTAGTGATTAAAGGCCTTTCCTACCCATTCAATAGACCTCAGCTGGGGCTAGTTGAGGGAAGCTTGATTAGAGGTTTGTTTGTAGGCAGGGCTACACCCTTTATTACTAGACACTAAGTCCCAGGCCTACACCCTTTTGCTGATTGGGCATGAACCCCTCACACCCTAAAAAGAGTATATATACCCAGAAGGGAGCCATTTTAAGGTCAGAATTCAGCCCAAGGACAAGGAATAAGAACTCTGAGTTGACAGAGTTTTAGAGAGAGTTCAGAGTGGAGAGTGGAAACCAGGGAGCTGTGAAGACCAGAGAACTGAGGGGGAAGAGAACACAGGCAAGCAGACAGTGGGGATTTGTGAATGTTTACAGGAAGGCCTCAGCAGGGGGGAAGGTTACAGGATGACTTGGTTCCTTGATGTAATACTGTTTCGTAATTTCTTTGTTGTTACATTAAGGTGGACTTAATGGTTTTGGAATACAATCGTTGCTATGTCGAATTGGAATTATTCGTTCTGGGATCTGATCCTCTGGTATCTAAATAAATGTCATATTTCCTCTGCATTCTGCCTAGAGAATCTCTTTTACTTTGCAATTCTGAACTATTCAGGCATGTTTGTGGTCATCTTTGAGGTAATGAATATTGCCTTACTGATAGAAAATTAAAGGCAACGAAGGCTTCACACGTTGTCCATTCAACTGAATCTCATTGTCTGGCTAATTGACATTCTTCATCCACTTGTTTTTCAAGTATGGAAAATTAAGAAAACAAATGATGGATTATGGATTTTCTTTAGAATATAATGTCTCTGTGATATTCCATGGCACAATACAATCAATACAACATCATCCTCATACAAAAGTAGCTAGATGACCACCTATGTTATATAGAGAATCCCCTTTCAGTTGGACTCCATGTTGGACATTCCCCCCACCTCGAAAAAGTCAATTTCATGACTCATCCATGTTTATGATTAGAAGATCCTTGAACAAAGTTATTTGTTATAACTTTCAAGTTATGACAGCAAATAGAGTAACGTTATATTTGTTAAGTGTATAGACTTAAGTTTTGAGTATAAGAATTCATTATTTGGTAAAAATTGTCAGAATTCCGGAAACCAGTTAAGTTCTCATGTAGGTTTGACATAACCTTTTTTCTCCACTAAATCAAAGGCCTTTTCCCTTCATCAATAAACAAAAACATAGAGATATATTGTGTTCCTTACATTTTGGTCAGTTTTGTGAGAATTGAGATGCTACCTTCTTGGGGGTAAAATCATACCTATGATTTTATTGAAATAAGGAATTGCTGGAGAAGAAATTTCCTCAGCTAATATACACTGGCAACTGTTCTACAACTTATGGTGTATTCTGAGGTTAAGAGACTTGCCCAACATCACATAGCCAGGACGTCTCAGAGGCAGAACTTGAAATTAATCCTGACTCTCAGGCTGGCTTATTATGCACTATGCCACATGAACTCTCACTGTGTCTGTTGTGAAAGAAAGACTTCTTTTTCCCAATCATGCTTTAATCAGGAATTCCCTCAATACATATGTTTATATGTATATGCATGTATACACATACATATAGGTATATATGCACATATATGTATATACTCACATGTGTGATATATATACACATACGGATATATGAATATATGTGTATGTACATTATATATATATATTATGTATATATCTATAACTAGGATAGTAGGTATATGATTCAGTAGTTACTGACATTCTTTTAGCTTCCTCTCCTACTCTTTTTGGAAGATAAAGTAGGGAATTTTTCCATGCATTTACTATTTTCTCCTGAGAATGAAATGATAATCCATGTAAAATTTGTTCCTTTGAAAAAGTTTGAATTTCTTGGAAACAAGTAAGTCCTCTAGTTGAATATATAGGATAAAGCCAATGGTTGCTTTAAAGACAATTGCTAAGGCCCCTAGACAATTTCTGAAACATAGTTTCATCACATCCATACATGAACTAGACAAAGATGACAGAGGGTGAGTCTAAAAAAGGCATCTAGGCAGCATTAGAGAGGAGCCTTTAATAAAGCATGGCTATTCTTGATACTAATTAATGAATATATTTTGAAAGAGAATAAAAATCCTGTGATGAGTGAGTTTAAATTTTAGTTCAAAACTTTAATATATTTTATGAAACATGTTTTATTCTTTGTAAAGATACTGGTCCTTTAAGGAAATTGTTTTGAAGAAACCTTTCTGACTATCCTAAGCACCCATCGCAAGTTGGTTGCTAGTAGCAACAGCCTGTCAGAAGTAAATACATCAAGTTGCAATTAGGTTCAGCTGATGGGAGGGGTGTGTGTGTGTGTGTGTGTGTGTGTGTGTGTGTGTGTGTGTGTGTGTGTGTGTGTGTGTGTGTGCGTGTGCGTGTGTGTGTGTGTGTGTGTACACTATTACAAAGGGTAAAGTGGGAAAGTCTCCTGACTATGGAAAAAGAGCCCATGAGGAACAATATGCTTCAACAAAAACTACACTATATTGCTTTTTCTTTCTGTTTTCTCATTTCCTAGATGTAGAGGAAAGAAACAGAGGCTCTGAGAATAGGAGAAAAAGATGAAAAGGTAAACTGAGATCTGTCTTGTCTGTGGTTAGATTGAACAGCCTCACATCCTGGACAGAGTGACTAGACTTACAGAAATAGAGAACAGTTTGCTACTGAAAGCTACAGCTGCTAAGAAGGGCTTTTGGCTCTAAGCTAATATCACCAAGGATCATGATGGTGGTGGTGGTAGTAGTGGTGATGGTTATTATTATAAAAGGTGGATTGTTAAAAGAAATTTTAAAGATTAGGAAGAAAGGTACCAAATTATACTCACAAATATATCTTCTTAATATTGTTGTAAATTAATTATTTACTTTATGGGTTAAAGTTATTTAATTCTTTTGACAAAGATGATTTTGATCACATAATTTGCTGAAAAGTAAGCTAATGTCTTAAATACAACATAATTTCTTGGCAAACTTTTGCCTTTTTTGCCTGTCTGCAAATTACAATTTTTAGTTTTATCCTTTTTAGGTGAATAAAAGGTTGATGGAATTATGACCAGGCAGTGACAACAAATCATAAAAGATAAAAGTGGAACCAGGATGCCATTTAACCATTTACATGTCAGAATAAAACAGTCTCACTGAAAGTTTAAAGGGGGGGGGGGGTAAAAACTTGGATAAGCCAAAGAACTATTTTCAGAATAAAATAGAGAGGTGAGTGAATTTTCTGGCTTACCGAATAAAAGGGTTTTTTTTAAAATCATTTTCTACATGAAACACACCAAAGAGACTTTAGTACACTGAAACTTACCGCTGAAGAACTTGGGAAAACCTTGGAAATCAGTATTCTTCTAAATTCGGAGATATAATACTGTTTTAAGAATGATCTAAATTTACACAACTCTGAATTCCTCCCAAGGGGAAAAATGTGATTTCCAGGGATGGGCTATGTAGGGGAGAAATATTTGATTGAACATTAATTATGTTCAATAAATGGGCATTTCATTGCATAACTTCTACTAAGTTTTGTCTCTATTCTAGGTTTGGACTACACTAAAAACTGCATATTTGGTTCAGAATGTAGTTATAACAGAGCCTTGACATGGCATGGTACATTAGAAAGAAAAAATGAGTGAGGAATCTGGAGATCTGGGCTCTGGCATTCTGTCTGTCATTCATTAGCAATACCATGTGATTTGGCGCAAATAAGAAGATTATGGTACTTTAAAAGAAAAAGCAAAACCAAACTTAGAGTTTATTTAATTCAATATCTTCATTTAGAGATGAAGAAATTGAGGCCCAGAGAAGTCAGATAACTTATTCAAGGTCACACAAATAATAAGTTGCACAGATAAGATTTGAGCCTATGGCTTTTGACTCCAATGTTTGTATTATCTTTGCTGCCCACCTCATCTCTCTCATTTCAGTTTCCTAATCTAAAAAATAAAAAAAAAAGATAAGAATAGTTCTGCCTTACTGAAATCTCTCACAGGCAGACCCCACCTGAACAAGACCAGGTCAAGTGATATTCTCCCTCAGTCTTAATCTATTTCTTTTAATTTTTGGATGCTTTTTGTCTTTGAGACCATGCATTTCTGCTGAGTTGGGGATGGTAGAGAGGATGGTAATGGTAAATGACCCTAATTAATGCTCTCATCTGTTTTCTGGGACCTTAATTTTCTTTTTTATCACTCAGAGTTCAAAGGCCATTTAGAGGTATTTTCATTTTGATTGTTACAGAGTATTATATTATTGCGTGGCTTCTGCTCATTTTGTTCTGCATCAATTCATACAGATCTCCCTATGTGGCTTTGAATTCCTTATATTTGTCATGTAATACACAGTACTATTCTGTCACAGTCATATGCCACAGTTTTTTTTCCAACCCCTCCTCAATTGATGGGGACCCACTTTGTTTAGTTTTTTTTAATAACGCAGAATGATGCTATGAATAAATACATACATAGAGATACATTAATACTACATAGTGGACCTTCACTTGTTTCTTTGACTTCTTTGACACATATGAGCAATAAAGTATGGATAGTTTAGTCGTTTTCCTTACACAATACCAAACTGATATTTAATTCACAGCTTCCACAATAGTATATTAGCATACCTGCATATCCCATAACTCCTCCAATGTGGAACATTCATGGATTTTGTCATATTTGCTGATTTGAATGCTATATAGAGAAATCCCGCAGTTGCTTTAATTTGCCTGTCTCTTATTGATAATTTATCTATTGTAATGGTTCTTAATATTACATATCTGTGTTAATTACATATGGGAATTATGAGAATTTTATTGTTAGTACTTGTTATATTTTTTCTAGTTGAATGTTTTTCTTCTATTTCTGTTATATAATTTATTCATGCAAAAATTTTACGTGCTCAAGCTTACCTATTTTATTTTTTTATGATGTCCTCTGATCCTAATTAAGAATTTTCTCCCTGGCAATAGTTGCCTTGTATCATTCTCATCTTTTTATTTTTTTTATCCGGTGACCTTGTCAAATCAAATCACATATCTATTTTGAGCTAATTGTGTCATATGGATTAATTTATTGATCCAAATCTAATTTCTGTCACGTTTTTCAGCAGCTCATGTGCAAAAATTAATTCCTTACCAAGTAATTAATGTTTTTTGTTCAGTTATTTCTTTTTTATTAAATCCATGTTACTGATCTATTTTTTTCTTTTGTTTTGTTTGTTTTACCATTGTGAAATAGTTTTGATGTCTCATGCTTTAAATATTAGTCTGAGGTCTAGTAATTCTATGTCCCCTTCATTCTTACTTTTTCTAATAATTTCCCTTGAGATTCTAAGCCTTTTACTCTTAACGAATTTTGTTCTTATTTCATTTAGATTTTTAATGTATCTCTTCAGTTATTTGATTAGAATATAACCAAATCTGTAAATTAATTAAAGTAGTATTGTCCTTTTCATTATATTTGTATGGCTCAACCAAGAACAGTGACTCTATACAATTACGTCTCACTATTTATATAAAGACTATTATGTAGTTTAAATTTTGTGATTGAATTTATATAATTTCTGTGTTTGTGTTAATAAATAACTCAGTTATTTAAGCATTTTGCTGACATTTTGAATGCAATTACTTGTATTATCCATTCTACATGGTGTTTGTTAATATTATATAGAAATGCTGAATTTTTGTGGATTTATTTTGCATCGTTCTACTCTTCTTAACCTATTCATCACCTCAGTTTCTTCCCTAATTCCCTGGGGTTGTAGTAGCACATACTAATATCTGCAAATAAGGATATTTGTTTCCACTTCGTTGGTGTTTGTATCTTTAATTTTGTCATCATTGCTATAGCTACTATTTCTAGAAGGGCAGTTAAACTTGCTACATGACTATTTTATACTAAGAAAGTTTCGTGTGCTTCTCCATTGCCAGTAACATTAGCTTTGGGCTATAAATATGTACTTTACCCGTGTTAAAGATTGGCCCTATGATGTCTATATTTTAAAAATTTTTTTAAAAACATAATTGAAAGCTATATTTTTTTTTCAATTAATCACATGGTTTCCATTGGCATAATTACATTAATTATTTTTCTAATGTTAAATCAATTTTGTAACCATGGCATGACTCCAACTTGGTTACAATAAATTATCCTCTGGACATATTGTGAAAGTTTCTCACTGGGAATTGTAGTTATGATTTTTACATTAGTATTTATAAATGAATTTGGTCACTAGTTCTCTTTCTTTTCTTTGTCTCTCTCTAAATAGTGTGTCAAGACCATATCTGCCTCATAAAAGTTTAGAAATGCATACTGTCTCTATTTTGGAGTATATTTTTGTAGCATAGACACTAATTTTCTTTAAATGTTTAATCTCTCAACATTCGACAGGTCTTATAAATCCATCTGAACCAGTTTTTCTTTCTTTGTTTGGTAGTTACTTTTTTTGATTGATTGGTTGATTTTCCTCAGATTGGATTTGTAAATCTTTGAAAAACAGACTTTTTAGTTTTGCTTTATATTTCTATCATCTTTTTGTTTACGAATTTCTGAATTTCTCTAATTTTCAATAATTCTTTGAAGTTACTTTATTTTTAAAATTTTCTAGTTTGTTTTACGTTCAGTTCATTGACTCTATATTTTTCTGGTTTATTAAAATAATTTTTTGGGGATACAATTTTTCCTCTGTGGACTTCCTTAGTTTCATCCCATAAGTTTTGATGTGTTGTATTATAATTAGTATTGCCTTTAAGACAATTATTTGTTGTTTATTTGCTCAATTCTTTGAAAATAATTATGGATGTCATTACTTAGTTTCCATCTAATTTGTTCATATTTCCTTTATTTGTTGCTATCTTAATTGCTTTATAATCTGAAAGGAACCAATTTTTTGTTTGTATTTTCAATATTTCTTTTATGCTCTAGCACATAGTCAATTTTTGTAAAAGTATTGTATGATGCTAAAATACATGCATATTCTTTTATATTCTCATCAGTAATCACCAAAGTTCAGTCAAATCCAAGTCTGTGAACAATGCTCTATAGTTTCCTTTTTGCTTGTCTTTGCATTAGATTTATCCTTATCTGAGAAAGGCATATTAAAGTCTCCTACTGTTATTTTAAAACTACATTTCCTATTATTATTCATTATTATAATTTCTAGTATTGTGTTGTTCTCTCTTTGCAATTACCTTAGTTTTGTTTTTAAAATGTAGTTGCTATGTCATGTGGAGCACATCCATTTAGTAGCCAGTCTTGCTAGCTTAGTATCATCCTTGATTTTTCATTTGTACTCTATACATATCCAATCTGTCATAAAATTTTGTCATTCCTACCTTTGCATGATTTTTCATATTCATCCTCTTCTCTCCACTTACATGGCAACTAACCTAATTTAGTCCCTCATCACTTCTCATGTGGACTACTTTAATAGCCTTCTAATTGTTTTCCCTGTCTCAAGTCTCTCCTTACTGCAATCCATCCTCTGCACAGCTGTCCAAGTAATTTTTCCTAAAGCATCCACTGATCAATTACCTACAGTATTTTCTATTACCTCCAGGATCAAATGTAAAACTCTCTCCTTGTGATTATTTATTTATTTGTTTTTACAATCTGACCTCTTCTTATCCTCTGGTCTATTCATTTTGCTTACATTTCCTGCATTTTGAAATTAAGTTACACAGGCATTCTTGCTGTTCCTGGCACATAGTACCCCATTTCCCAACTCTGTGCCTTTCCACTGGCTGTCCCTTATATTTGGAATGCTCTCTCTCCTTACCCCTGCTTACTGGCTTCCTTTAAGAATCATTTTAAGTTATAGCTACTTTAGATGACTTTCTCGGTTTTCCTCCTTTTTTCTTCTTCACCACAGTTCCTTTTCTGTGATACTTTCTATTTGCTCTGTATTGCATAGGTGCTTGCATTTTTGTCATCCTCATTAGAATATCAGCTCCTTGAGAGCAGAGGCTATATTTTTTCCTTTCTTTGTGCTTAGAACAGTCTGGCATATCACAGACCCTTCATAAATATTTCTTGGCTGATTAACTGACTGACTAACTGATGTAGTTGGGAAAAAAAGCTGCCTCTCAATCTAACCTGTTTCCAGGATTCCCAAGGATGGATCTACAGTAGGATGCATGCCACTTCCTCTTCCACATGGCAACACAGGCATTTTAGCTATTGGCATTAGATATTTAAAACAACAGCAAAAACCAACAGTGAGCCATCAGGGGAGTTGTCCTCTTATTCAAACCACTGCTCTAATCTGTTCTTACCTTCCTGCTTCCTCATCTTAAACTATTCTATTCTGAATACCTTAAGACAAGTAGCGCATTTTAGAAAAGATTATTTTTTACATGAAAATCTCCCAAATAATGATATTCGAAGACACAGCTTTAGCAAACAATAAATGTATACTTTGCAGGTAGCTCTCTAAATATTCTGCTCCAAAGTTTACAGCGACATTCACTTTTTTTTATCTAGTTCTAACCTTTGTGAAGAAACCAATCTTCAGTTATCTAAGCTGTGAAAATCATTACAGATCAATCTATGCTTTAACTTCTAGAAAGCTCAACACAAGATTCAGGCTTCTGCTGGAAAATCCATTCCTTCTGGTCATCAGACTTAACATCCAAGACCGGTGGAAAGAGAAGATTCAAAGAATAGCTTTACAAGTTTTGGTATCTGTGGTCTGCCTAAGACCCTTCAACAAAAGGGAGTTTGACATCACAATCTGAGATGGGGTAAAGGTCAAAGGAATCTGGAACACAAAGAATAGGAACTGATAGGGCTGAGAAGTTGTGATATATATTTAGTAGTCCATCCTCCCAACTGCTATGGGCTTGTGCTACCATCATGCCAGCAGTCCCACATCTACAGCAAGCTCTTCAGCTCTCTCACTCATGCAAAAATAATTTTAGCTTACAAAAATTGGTTTTGACCCTCTAAAGTTCTTTATACATTTAAGCCTATGATCCTATGCTTGAAGGAGATGATTGTTGTGCCTTCCTCCAAGGTCTCTGCCTTCTTGGGAAGATGGTGATGGAAGTATCAAATGACCTTAAAGATGACTGGCTGTGCTATAATTCGAGTGGGCCAGACTGTTACTTCCCTGTCATGACCACATTCTACCATGGGTAGTGATTTATTAGTTATTATTATTAATTATGCTTTTGTGCTGCAGAAGTGGGATGCTGAGTCCTTCTTGCATCCTGGATGAGTGTCTCCTCAGCTTTTCCCACAATTCCATTTGGCAAAATTTCCATAGCTGCCTTTGTAGTATCTCCTCAAGTTCCTTCCTCTTTTCTTGTCTCAGACACCAGAATTCTAGGTCTGCTCTCTTCACAGAGTTATTGTGAGAATCAAATAAGAGAATATATGTGGAAGTGCTTTGGAAACCATGGTTTTATTTAGGCAAATTCAAAATATATTATTATCTGTAATATGTCAGATGGTTTTTCATGCTTTTCAGGTTATCATTTTGGAATGATCTGATGTCAGCTCAATGTCTTTCTCTGCAATGTGGGGTTAATATTGACTAGTTTTTCAGGTAAGTTGAAGAAAAAACCAACTCTCATACTTTAATGATCAAAATGAGCCCTGAAATCAAATCAGCAATTTGCTGCATTGGGAGCAAATGGCCCAGTGAGCTCTGCTCATTATTTTGAATTCTCTCTATGGTTTCCATACGGTTTTCTCTGGAGTGCATTGCTTTCCACTTCACAGAAATCTTCGATGTAAACATGGATCTAAGCAGAGCAAAGCAAAACAAAAGGCCCTTTTTGAAAGTGATGTTCTTTTACAGCTTTTAAGCTAGCTACTTTCCCTGTTTCAACCTTACTGATCCTGGAGGGAGCTGAGGAATGGACAGCCTATCAGAAAACAACAAACACTGAAAAGTTTGGAAAGGATTAATATTATTACCACAGCTGCTTATGGGATGCTTTTCCCCTGGCTAACCATTTCTTTAAATAGAAACTGTGAAAAACCTATTTCTGAAGCCATAGTCTTTTCCTTCTTCCCTTCCCGCTAATTTAGAAAATAAATAAATATTTATAAGAAAATCTTTCTGTAATCATTTTCATGTGAGACACTAATGGATACCCAACAGTTAGGGCCAACAGTGAAGCCAGTGGTGTGAGCAAATGAAAAACTGACCTGATGTCTCACAAGACCTGGGAAGGAAAGTACTGATATTTTATGTAACATAATAACTCACATTTATTATAAAATAATAGTATCACAGCTGCTGTGAGAAAGGATATTAAAGGATGTTGAATCCAACTCCCTCATCTTCCAGATGAAAAAACATTTTCTTACAAGCTGCCTCCATCTCTTTTGAGACCACCTTCTCCCCTTCCCTTCTTTCTAGTTCCAGGACCATAATCTAATCAACTTCTGGAAGAGGTGTATTACCATACTCCTCTGTTTTTCTCCTCACCATCCTTACAAATTTCCAAACCAATCTACCAATCTCTGGCTTCCACTTCCCTACATGTACTTTTGTAGGCATTTTAAACTCAACACATCCCAAGCTGTACTCATCATCTTCCTCCCCCAAATCCTTTCCTCTTCATAATATCCTTATTACTGTGGAAGATGCCACCATCTTCCAGGTTATCTAGGCTCTATACCTAGATGTCACCCTTGGCTTATCATCACCTCACACCTGGACTATGGTAATAACCTGCTGCCAAGTCTGCCTGTCCCAAGTCTCTTTCTACTCCAATTAGTTGTCAAATTGATATTCCTAAAAGATAAGACTGACGATATCATTCCCATTCAATCCATTCAATCAACTTGAGTGGTTCCCTTTTAGCTCCAAGATCAAATATAAAATCCTCTGTTTGGCTTAGAAAGTTCTCTATAACCTGGCCCCTTCTACCTTTTCACTCTTCTTATACCTTACACCTTGACTCCCTGCTTTTCCCCAGTGCTATGCAATTCAGTAACACTTGCCTTCATAATATTTCGTACATACAACACTTCATCTCCTGGCTGAGTGTTTTCACTGGCTGTCCTCCATGGATGGAACTCTCTACTTCATCTCTGTCTCTTTCCTTCTTTAAAGATCCAGCAAAAGTCCCATCTTCTGCCAAAAGCTTTTACTGATCCCCTTCCCCCCTCTCTCCACTAATGCTAATGCCTTTTAGCTGATTATTTTCAGTTAACCTTGTGTATTTCTTGTTGGTACATATATGTTTGGATGTCTCATCCATTAGATTGAGCCCCTTCAAAGCAGAGACTGCCTTTCTTTGTACCTCGGATAGTTAATGCAGTGCCTGGTGCATAGTGGGTGCTTAATACATGTTAATTGACTGACCATTTGTATTTCCAGCTTCTTAGCATTACTCTTGGCACATAAGGGCATAATAAATACTTATTCATTAATTCATTCCCATTCATTCATCAATTAAGTGACTTGCCCAAGGTGACAGGGATAATAAATGGAAGAGGCAGAATTCAAACCAAGGTCCTCTCACGCTAAATCCAGTTGTCTATTCGCTGTCCCGAGCCTCCTCCTATGTTGCCTCAATCTGTATTATATCGCTGTTGTTGTTGTTCGTATTTGAACAGGACCCAAATGGCACTATGTCAGGGTCAAGGTACAGTTTGTCCAGCTGTGGCTGATAAGACCAATATGAGCTCAGAAAGCTCCATCACGGGGTGGGTACAAATAGCCCTTATATATCACTTTCGGATTTACGAAGCATTTTTCATCACAACAATCCTGCAAAGTAGGTAGTGCAAATATCATTATTATAACTCTATTGCAGATTAGGAAATAGGCTCAAAGAGGTGAAATAAATTGTTAATGATAATGTGGCTACAAAGATTTGAAGTCAAGTCATCTGGGTAAAAATCCAATACTTTTCCCATGATGCCACTTTGCCTCTCCGCTAATAGACATGGACAGGAAAAGAGGATATTCTGGTTAATTATCTGTCCTGATCAATCCTACTGCTAATAACAATTCATATTTCTCTAACCCTTTACACTTTACCAAGTGTTTCTCCTCATGACCATCCAATGAAGTACATGTGTGGTACAAATATGGTTTTCCATTTTTCCAGGTGAGGAAGTTGAGGCTCAAGGAAATGATTCTTCGATCAATATCATGTGATAAGTGATAGAATCAAGATCTGATTCCAGATCCTCTGATTCCAAAATCCAGTCCTGTTCCTACTATGCCAAGCTCTAAGTTACTCCACTTGTCATGTATAGATGAAATGATTTTCAAAAAATTTTGGTATGTAAAATATAATCAACACTGCAATTCAACTGAATATAATTTAATATTTTCTTAATTATTTAGAAGGCACTTCAAGATCTTTAATTGCCTTAGCTTGATAATTAAGAATGTTAATTATCATTGTATTTGAAAAACAAGGAAATGCCAGTTAATTGAGAAGTCTTAGTGATAGATTGCATGTCAGGTAACTGAGTTAATTTTTCCTCTGACTTTCCACATAAAGAGAACCATGGTATATCTAATCTGGTTCTGTTTCCTAGAGTAAGAAAAGTTTGTTATTTAAAAACAAGAACACAAGAAAAAATAAATATATTTGTCTTCTGAAATCCCTCTCTGAATCAATGTGGAAAGCTTCTCTGAGTTGATATAATGATAGCATCATGTGTCTTCCCTATTAAATATTTAGATGGATAGATAGATATAATAGACAGGTAGATAGGTAGATAGATAGATAGATAGATAGATAGATAGATAGATAGATAGATAGACATCTTTATTATTTGGAACATAATATCTGTATCAGTACATTGTGTCTCTAAACCCTATTGATTCTATTTCCACATTATTGCATATACCTGTCACCTTAGACCTGCTACTGTTATTACCCTAGTGTTGCAAGAGCTTCCTCTAACAGATCTCCCCATCTCCAGTTTCTCCTTTGTCCAATCCATTCTACACACTACCTCCAGATTGATATTAATATGCAGAACTCTTGTTTGAAAATCTTCCCTGGTTCCCCATTTTTTTGTCAAATGGAAAAAATCCACATTTAGCTATGGAGATTCAAGGATCTTGACAGTCAATATCTGGCTTTTTTTCTACCCTATTCTCTGTTGTATACTCTGAGCACTAGCCAAATAAGTCCACTTCTTGTGACCTGAGTATGCCCAGTGATTTCCCTATTTGCCTTTCTTCATACTATTTGATGTACTTGGTATGTTCTTTCCTCTACCCCTATTTGCCTGTTACCATCCTATCCATTGCTTCGAGGTCCAGCTCAAAGCACCAACTGCATGAAGGCCTCTCTAATCCTCCTAGCTGTCGCTGGGAACTTTCTCACTTGCCATCATGGCACTTTGTTCTCTACTTACATAAATCCTCTTACGTAGTACCTTAACTATAGCTGGTATTTAATAAATAAATAAATAAATATATATATATATATAAATATATAAATATATATATATATAAATATATATATATATATTCAATTGTATTGAATGATTCGCATTCTAATTTTATTCTATATTCATTTGTACATGACTTACCAGACAGTAAAGTCCTTAAACACAAGTTCTACATTTTATCTTGCTGGCGTGTGTCACCTACACACAACAGGGTCCTAATACATCTTTGGTGAAAGAATGAACAATGGAAAGAACGAGTTTTTACTATGTTTTTAACACACTTAATGTTTTTAATCATCATGACAACCCATAGACAATGAAATTCTTAGAGGGTAGAAGGTTTGTTCTCTCACCCAGGGAGGTAGTGAATTGTAAAGAACTAGAACGCAGATTTCCTTCTAGTTCAATGGTCCATTGCCCTACT
This sequence comes from Phalanger gymnotis, assembly GCA_028646595.1. Lineage (NCBI taxonomy): Eukaryota > Metazoa > Chordata > Mammalia > Diprotodontia > Phalangeridae > Phalanger > Phalanger gymnotis. The sequence continues at coordinate 72,862,715 of CM053626.1, forward strand.
TCTCTGCATGGCCATTGCTTACTCTGTAGATTATTTATGGTGAATTTTATATAGTGGTCTGCTTTGTTCCCACTATTCCAGCATGGTCCATGGTGTTCACCTTCTTTTGCTGAATAGATGGGAAATGTAAGAATACAAACTAGTTTCAAGATGACTAAAGTATAAGTTCATGAGGGCAGAGGTTGTGTTATTTTCTCTTTATCTCTCCAGCACCTAGCACAGTAGATTACACATTCTTAAACACAAATGAATTAAAAACCAAACACATAGTAATTATGAAGGCAAACCTATGAGAGAAATCATATTTGCATTTAAGAATCAAAATCAATGTTTTTTAGCCTCTCTACTTGCTGCCATAAATGTGAATGACTGACAGATAGCTGTATCTGTATTCCATACCAGGCTTTGGGTATTTTTTGCTGCCTTCAATGACAAAGATTGAAGGGTCTCATTGATAAAAGTTATGCTATTCATTTGTTTCTGGGTTGGGTTTATGGGTACCATCATTCATATAGATTCTAAACTCCTAAAGGGTAGGAATTATGTCAGTCTTGTTTGCATCCTCCACAATGCTTAGTAGAATGCCTTGTGAACTATGGGCATACAGTCTCAATTTGTTAAGGCAGAATTAGTTAAACTGAATGCAACCTCTTGAAAGTGACATAGAGAGCTTGGGATAGAAGAGTATCTGCCTTCTAGAAAGATGCTTTAGAGGTAGTTCCCAGTGTTTTCTCCACAGTATCAGTGTGCTTTTTACTGAGGTGTTGTCAGAGTTCTAACAGATTTTTCTTACCTGAGGCATGTGAAGGCATCTCAGCTCCTGTTATTTCTAATGATAGTAAGTAGCACAAAACCAGACCCCAGACCTGGAGTTCCCACTCTGTTAGAAGGAGAGAGATCCCTCAGAATGCTTATCTCTGGTTCAAGAGGTTGGCCCTGGTGGGGCCACTGGAGCAGGGAGGAACAGAGTACATCCAGATCAGTTCATGGCTTGCTATTTTTAATAGGTATTCTTGATACTCTTGTGCTAGAATTTACTCTTTTTCTAAGTGCAATATGGCATAAAGCCCTGGTTGTCCCATACCAGCTTCATATCTTGGTGTCATATGGTGTCATCTTGGTGTCATATAGGAACGTTTTGAAATGTCAGGTTACTTCTACTCAGAATTTGCAATGTTGAAACTGCAAAAATGCAACCACAATATGTTGCATTTTTGCAGTTTCAACATTGCAAATTCTGAGTAGAAGTAACCTGACATTTCAAAACGTTCTTACTCAACAACCATGTTCCAGTGACTTCCTATTGTAATTCATGGGTTGTTATGTTAAAGATTTTGACAAGAACCAAAAAAATCCCTTGTGAAAATTTGATGCATTTGTACATTTTTAAAAAACCCTAAATGTACTAATTACTTCAGAGATGAGCTGTTAAGCAAATCCCCAGCAGGGAGTATAGTGTCTCTGAACGTGGGTGTTACCTTGTCTACCCAATGGAAAGGCAGGTATTTGCCTATGCACAATTACCCTCGGTAATTGTGTCCCTTGTGGAAAACAGGCTTTACACATTCTAGTGAAATAATTGCCCAAGCCAGAGAAAACATGTTAGCATCAGAATACTGGCCTGGAATAACTCACAGCAGGGAGTAGGCACCAAGCTGCCTCTGAAGCTATGGGACTCTCATGCAAACATATTGGTTGCCAAACCTGCCACAGGTGTATACTGCATGAACAGGTGCCTAAAAATAAAGCAGGACTATGAGGCAATCCTTCTAGGTTTCAAAATGCACTAGTCCCAAGGCATGTATGTACATCTGTTCTGTGTGTCTGGTGTTTTACCTTTTTAAGATGTTTTTAAAGCAGGCTTTATGGTTATTAGAGTAAATGTATATGGATATTGGACACTGATTGAAAACATTGAATTTTGAAGAATTTGTGTCTTCCACAGTTCCTAGAGTTATGGCAAATTCTTTATTCTTAGATTAGGTTTGCAACTGTAAAGAAATCTTCGGAAATGCAAATGCATTTAATTTGTTTCACTGTTACTACCATTCCCACCATCACCACACCTTAAGCATTCTAAAGTAAAGGAGAAAAAGCCATAGTCATGAACTCTCTCTCAAAGGATTACGATACAAGGATTTCCTTTTCTCTCTCTTTGATTTTTTCTTTCTCAAAAAACCACAGTTCATCGTGATGGTCCTTACCTCAGTGAAGGTTTGTCAACCTTTGCACCTTGTTAAATCCCTCCAAGTCTTCCCATAGGGTGGAGAGGGTTACTGGTGTGGGGGGAACGAACCAACCAAACCAAAAAACAGATAAACTTTATCTCTCAAACTTCATTCTCATCTGTCTCTGGAGGCTGAAAGTGTCCAGCATCTTGTCTTGTCGTAAGAATATTTACTAGTGAGAATTCCCATTGGAATACTGTACCAAACTCCTTTTGAATGTACTCGAGCACTTTTGGAAGAATCCCTATGCAGCACCCTCTAAGACAAGCCACACACAAGTTTATATTTTGCCAACCACATTCATCAGCAACCTCAATTAGATCTTTTAGGTATCAGAAAAAAGAAGAGAAAAGAAAATGAATTTGGGCTAATTAGTTCTCTACTGGGGGAAAAAAAAGGAACACAAAGACAGAAATGACAGTATTCTTTGCCTTTTTTTGTCTCAGCTGGGTGGGTTGATGGCCAAACAAAGTTTTGACTGCAAAGTTTCTCTGATGTCCTGAATGCTTGGGTGCCATGACAGTTTCCTCTATTCAGAGTAACATTGGAGAAAGTCTCCGGGAAGTGTGAGAAGTGATGAACTTGCCCATCCACTATACTTTAAAGGAAAATGGGAGGGGGAACCCAGAGCATACATGTTTTCACAAAAGAATCATTTTCTTTTCAGCTAAGAACACATAATGAGCTGCTTTAATTTTAATGAGTTTTAATCCGTCATTGTCCCTTTTTGCACATATGTTTTCCAAATCAGTGTTCCATTGTCTGTATATAATACTGGGATGCTTTTCACATATTTTTAAAGAGCTATTTTTTTAAAGGACTTCTTTTGTTTTGAAAACCCTCCTTTGTCCTCTCTCCCCCATGTATTAACTACTCAGAAAAACCCATGCTTGCAATTATCTCTAGGTTTATTCTTTGCCTTCAGCTACATACAGTACTTTAATCAGAAACCTTGGGGTCTTAAAATTATGCTTCCTTGGTGGGCTATGTCTGTGTTGCAATTTGAATTTATTGTGCTGCCTTCAGTTTATTAAGAGGTAGTTTTTTATTATGCCTGAAATCAGTAAAAAGAGATAGCATTGGATAACTTTTTTTTGCTATTTTTAAAGCTCCTTAATATTTCAATGGGAGCTTTATTTATGTTTTTGAGCTATAGCCCTTGGGGTAGTGGTGTAACTTACAAGGCAGCAGTTATACAGTGTTTTCCTTCCTTTTTTTACCTACAAGTCTCACAAAGAAATTATTTTGTTATATAAATATACACTGTTTAGTACATACCTATCTCATGTACTCTAATGAATTACCTTATGCAGTTTGTTGCATTTTCAGACAGTGGAAGGAAGAATGATAATGTAAACCAGGCTTCTCAAATCACACAAAAATTCACAGAATTACTATGTGCCATCACTATACAAAGTGCTTGACAGTTAGTATATTATTTAATCCTCACCAAAAATGTGGGAGATAGGTACTTTTATCTTCTCCGTTTTACATGTAAAGTGATTGAAGTGAACAAAAGGCTGTGACTTGCCCAGGGTGGCATAGGTAGTGAGTGTATGAGATTGCATTTGAATTATGGAATTAAAGCCTATGGTGCCTAATGGGGATATGTTATTTATTTGTACAGAGAAGGAGCCTTCCGTGTTTGTCATGTTGGTACCTATGTGTACAAGCCTGCTTTATTCATGTCTGGAATCAGCAGGCACCTATATTACATATGAATAAAGTCATTCTGCCGCATATCGGCACTATTCAGGAACTAATAGCATATTTTAAGTCCATTTAAACTCCTAGATAGGACATCATAGGAGACGGAGACCTCACTTTGACACTAGGAATAGTAAGATTCAAGTTCCATCTCTGACGCATATTGTCGTGGGACCTCACTTACCCTCTCAATGCTCTAGGCAACTCTCTGAGATTGTAAATTGTGTAGAAGGTGCCAACATGCATTTTTGGAGGGAATTTCCTTACCCTGGAGTTCCTTGCCTGATGAAACTACAGGTCTGTTTCCTATCCCCTTCATATACAAAGGAAGATGCTTTCTGAGTGCTAAGTGGTAACGCCCCAAAAGAGTTATTTAGAGAAAATCCAGGGTAATAAAAGCTGACAGATTGGAAGTACTAAAATGCTTTATTACAAACTTATTTGAGTTTTATAACAACCCTATTGTACTACTCCTACTAACCTTACTTTTGAGACAAGGATAATATTTGTAGGGGCTTGAATGGATACTGTGACTTGCCCATGACCAGAAAGCTAATACGTGCTACAGGCAAGATTTCAGCTTGGGACTGTTGGACTTGGAGCACACCATTCTATCCATCACTCCATGTTGCCTCTCATGGGGAGTGTTTGACATATTCCAGTATCTTTGCCTAGCATTGACCTTTATTAGTATACTGGTCTACTTCCCTTTACAGCAAAGTGGGAATTAGACCTTAAGCAGAGCTTCCCGTTAATGAGGACAGACACCAGTTCCCCAAAGAGAATATAGAGCAGGAAGGAAAATGTTTCCTGAATTCATTGTATGCAGATGAAATACATAGTCACATAAGGGATACCCACAATAAAAACCAGATTCTCATTTGTTCTTGTTCTTTTTTGTTTTGCACCTGCTCCTTCTCCCTGTGCAGAAACCCCATGACGCAGGAGGAGGATTCTTCAGGGATAGGAAGCAATATGAGAATTTGACTGTGGAAAAGGATCAAAATCTTAATGAATCTTAAGAAAACTTATTTACAAGAGAAGAGGCATCATATGTGGTTCTTGGGAACCCACTAAAGACCTGAGAAACTTGGAAAAAATGAAGTTGCTAAAAGAAGAATGGCAGGAGGTGCAGGGGAAGGGCTGGAAGAGACCCCACTTCCCTAAAAGGCAGCTCAAAGATGCTTATACTAATACAAACTGACTCCCCAGGGGGTTTGCCTGATCCCCAAAATACTTTCAATCAGACCAGTGGCTTTAGAAAAAAACAAGATCTGTGTATGTATATAACACCTTTAGCACAAAATACACCTCCTCCCAACACTCTTTCATTCCCTTTGACATACTCCCTTGGCTTAGAATTGCTCTCATACTCATTCAAGGTTAAATGCAGGAATTTTGTGTGATTTGGGCCCTAGAAATGCTTAGAGGCAACAAGAAGTGATATTGTGCCTGGCTAGAGGGTTGGACCTGGAGTCAGATAGTCTTGGGTGGACCTTTTGTCTGAAGCACTTACTAACTGAGTAACTGGCATCAATAAACCCTCTAAGTCTTAATTTCTTCCCGTAGAAAGAGAGGAATAAAAAGAATCCCTACTCCACGTGGTTGGTGTGAGGACCAAGTGGGACAGTGTATGTAAAGTGACAATCCTTTCACTTTCAAATAGGTTTAATATGGATGTACATGTTGAGCCTATACCAATTTACACGTCATCTTAGGGAGGGGGGAGGGGAGAGATGGGGAGAAAATTTAGAAGTCAAAATCTTATGGAAGTAAATGTTGAAAACTAAAAATAAATAAATCAAATTTTAAAAAATCTTTTCACTTTCATTTTTTCTTTTATTCGAATCTCCTTGTACAAAATGACACTAATATGGAAGTACTTCACATAATTTCACATGTGTAACCTGTATCTGATTGCTTATCATCTCAGGATGGAAGAAGGAAGGGAAGGATAGAATTTGGAACTCAAAACTTTAAATAAAAATGTTAAAAAAGAAAAAAAATAAAATCTTTAGTCTTTCTATTAACATGAGCTTTGTTGTTCTTCAAATTCACTGCTATTGATGCTGAAGATATTTCTGAGTCCTGGCTTGGATGTTTACTAGCTCACCTGTTAAGCATCTAGTTGCAACAGAGGACGGAGAGTTGGTCCTGAAGTCAATATGATCTGGTTCAGATATAGCCTCAGACACTAGCTATATGATCCTGGACAAGTCACTTAAATCATCTCAGCCTCAGTTTCCTCATCTCTATTTTTTTTCATGTTTTTTTGCAGGGGGGAAGGCAGGGCAATTGGGGTTAAATGACTTGCCCAAGGTCACACAGCTAATAAGTGTGTCAAGTGTCTGAGGCCGGATTTGAACTCAGGTCCTCCTGACTCCAGGGCTGGTGCTCTATTCACTTCGCCACCTACCTGCCCTGAGTTTCCTCATCTCTAAAATGGGAATGACAACAGCACCCAGTTCATAGGGTTGTTGTGAGGATCAAATGAAATTTGATGTAAAGAACTTTGAAAACCTCAAAGTGCTTCATAAAAGTTAGCTGTTATTATTAACTAAACTTACAGCAGAGTGGCTTCAATATTACCCCCAAGATTCCTCTAATGAACCTTTAAAGTTTTTCACAGCTTGGTCCTTTCTTACTTTTCCAATCTTCTGACACTTGTTTCTCTTCATACAC
>CM053626.1:72869831-72922331 GCA_028646595.1 Phalanger gymnotis
TCATAAGTATCTGAGGCCAGATTTGAACTCAGGAAGATGAGCCTGGTGCTCTGTTTGTTATGGTGCCACCTAGCTGCCCTGTCTCCACTTTTAGTATCCTTTTAACTAAGGTCTAGGTCAGAATCATGAAGTTCCCACCAGTTTATTTTTAAAATTTTGTGATATAATCCTTTATTATCTTAACTTCATTGCCTTTCCTCTGTTAATTATTTCCTATTGCTTTGCACATATTTGTTTGTGTATTGTATCCCTCATTAATCTTTTTGAGAGCGGGGTTTTTGTCTTCTTACCTCCTTTTGTATTCCAGGGTACTTACAGTGCCTGGGACATAGTAGGTGCTTAATAAGTGTTTCTTGATTTATAATAAAGCATGACAACATCATACCCTTTAAAACAATAATATTACACCTGAAAATAAATGAAGCAGCATGGCATAGGGTAGGGTGCATAGGATGTTAGATGTAAAATAGGAAGATGCAAGTTCAATTGCTATTTTTGATTAAGTACTAGTTATGTTATCCCCCAAAAGTCAGAAAACATCATCCACCCTCAGTGTCCTTATCTGTAAAATGAAGAAAGGCATGTTTAGAACATGGGCCAAGTACGCTACCATACCCTGGGGAAACATTCCCACTGACCTTCCCCTTTCTCTTCTTAGAGAGGGTCAATGAGAATTGTTCCCCATGGACTATTATGTCATCAGAATATTACAGTGCACCTGTTTTTATTTCAATGTGGCCCTGAGGGGAAAAGCCAATGGAAATGTTCCCCCAGTATGCACCTGCACAGCCTGGCCCAAGTTATATGTATGCCTGTGGAAACATATAATAATGCCTCCGGTATTTACCTCACAGGGTGTCCTGAAGATCCAGTTAGATAATGTGTATAAAGTTGCTTTATACATTATTTTGGTATCAGACACCAAGCACAGTGTCTGATCAGTAGCAAAAGGAGAGGGGAGAGAGAAAGAGGTAGGAGGTGGCCATTAAGTGGAATAAGTTACTAGTCAAGGGCAGTTCTTGTTTGGAATAGGGTATTAGCAAGGATATGTTAGTTATATGCTGAACTCACTTGGTATGAAGGATTAGATATTCATAAAATTCTGAATGCCTGAAATTCACAATACATACATAATCCATACAGGCATGCATGCATGCATGCATACATACATACAAATAAATGTGTGTTTCACAAAAGCCTAACATTTGAATGAGCACCTGAAATATTGAGGAAAAAATAACTAGCATTTATAAAGTTAAATGGTTTGCATAGTTCCTTATACGTATTAGCTCATTTGAGCCTCACTACTATTTTACAGGTGGCGTTATCTCTCTCCTATAGCTAAGGGATATAAGGCTTCATGGAGTGAAGGACTTTTACTCAGGCTCACACAACCAATATGTGTCACAGAGGAGATCTGAGCCCAGCTGTTTCCTGCTTTCAGGTGCGGCACACTCTTCACTATTTTGCAGGTCTCATCAAGGGTTAGAAAGAAAAGGGGCCATGTTCTGGGAATGAGCAAAGGCATAAAATTGGGACAGCAAAGCACTGGATCGTGTTTAGAGTTGTCATGGGTTGGAGCACAGAAGAATGTGAAGAGTAGATGGCACAAGTATTTAGAGGACCTTGTAGGTAAGCCTAAGGTATTCAGACAGTGTTCTCTAGGCAACTGAAGGTTTCCTCACAAGCCTTCAGGAGCAGAGGCCCTGATACAATGATAGGGACTTTGATCTGGAAGTTAACAGCAGGAGCTTTAAAGAACTGAGAATCTCAATTTTAGCTAGAATGCAATTTGTCAATGCACTAGCATTTGTTAATTGCCTAAATGTCCCTGTTTTAAGCACCAGGGAGAAGGTAAAAGCAAACCTTGTCCCTTCCCTCAAAGCACTCATATTCTAATTGGGAGAACACACACACACACACACACACACACACATATATATACATATATGTATATAGCATTACATATGTGATAAGAGATGGAAAATAGTCTCAGAGTAAAAGGTGCTAGCAGATGAGACATGGAGGGAGGGCCTCTTGTAGATGGTGGCATTTAAGCTGAGTCTTAAAAGAAATCAGGGATTTTAAGAGGAGAAGGTAAGAAGAGAGATCACTGTAAGCTTGGGAAACAGCCAGGGTAAAGGCATGAGTGTGGGAGATAGAATTTATGTGAGGAACAGCAAGTTGTCTCATGTCTCAAGACCTGTAGGATGTGTCAAGTGGAATAATGACTTGAAAGATAGGAAAGGGTCAGGTTGTGAAGTGCTTTAAATGAGAAAAACAGATGAATTTACATTTGATCCTAGTGGTAAGAAGGAACCATTGGAGCTTATTGATTGGAGAATGGGGGATATGTATATGTGAGAAATAGGGAGAAAGAGATGACAAGATCTGGCAACTGATTAGAAGGTAGAATTTAGTGAAGGTTTTTAGGGATGAAGGATATTTGTGTTCATTTATAGACAGGAAGGAAAGAAGAAACAATGAGAAATTTTAAATTAGAGAGGGAGGGTCTAGAGGGAATAATCTGATGGAGAAACTTGGAAGGAATGGGATTTAGGGTACATATTGGTTAGCCTTGGCAAGCAGAAGGACCACTTTTCCTCAGAGAATAGAGTGAAGGTGTTTCTGGAAGATGATGTCAAGTGGATGGAAAGAGAGGAGAAAGGGAAATGAGAGGGAACTTGACAAATGGCCTTAGTGTTTTTGGTAAAAGATGAGACAGTTTTCTTTATATGTGAGGGTAGGCTAGGGATGGAGTGGGATCTTGAAAAGAGAAGAGAAAGTTTGAAGTAGCCTCTGTGGTGAGTGGTATAAGGAATCAAGGAATAGCAATAGATTTGTCTTAGTTCAGTAAGAACACTAATGAGATTAGATACCACGAATTGCAGCAAATCTAGTCAGCACAATTTTGTAATTTCCTCCAGTTCTATTGAGCAATATTTGAGTAGGAATGAAGGAGGTGGATGATAGGAGTAATTCAGGATTAGGGTTTGACAAAGAATCATCATGATTGATGATACTACTAGGGAACAGGTCATTAGAGAATAGAGGATAATGTAGAGTTAAACTATTTCACCAGGGGGTAGAGATTGTGAAGGCAAGAAAGTATAGTCAGGGCAGGGATGATGGTGTGAAATATTATTAAAGAATAGAGGCTTTGGTGAAGATGAGGAGTAGACTTAGGAGGAGCAAGGCATAGGTAGAGATAGAAAGATAAAATAATTTGATCTGATAATTTCAGAGTTCATGAATGTGGAAGTGGAACACTTATGGGTGATGACAAGATCAAAGGTATCCCTTATTATAGCTGTGGTGGGGTGATGGAGGCTGAGTAGACTGAAGAACCGGGAAGTTAGGAAATTATGTTTGAGGGAACACTAATATATATGTATATATGTAGAGGGAACACTAATATATATGTATATATGTATGTATATATATATATGTGTGTGTGTGTGTGTGTGTGTATGGTGTCCATGGACACAGGAGAGCCAGGCATCAGTGAATGCCAAATGGTGGATAGTGTAAGAGTAGAAATAGTGTAGTACAAAAGTAAATTTGTTAATTATGGAGCAGGCAGTCTGAAAGACACAGTGGAAAGGTAAGAGATCTAGAGTGGGACAGTACTGGGATAGAGTTGAGGTGGATGGGAACGAGGGGGTTGACAGCTGAATTTGGGAAAGCAGATTTATTCTTTGGAAATCGGGATTTTAATTTCATTGGGACGGGGAAAGTAATAGGACTGAGAAGTATGTAAAGCATTGGACAACAAGTGAGGCCTAAATAGTATCACTGAGGCACACTGATGAAGGCAGGTGTTAGCAGGTTCAAGATGACAGTAAAGGTTTTGGCACAGCCCTCAACTGACCTACCTGCCATGTTGCTATGTCCTACAAGGAACCTGGAAATTCACCTCGTGACAGACTTGGGTAGGTTGTGTGTTCTCAGACAAGGAGGTTCTGTTTTAAATGTTGTACTTCCCCCAATGCCTAGCAGAGTAATCTAATCATAGTAGGCACTTAACAAATGTTTGTATAATTAGATTCCTTGCTTTCAATCAATAAACACTTCTTAAGTTTCTACTATGTGCCTGACACTGTGCCAGGCATCGGGGATACAAAAAGAGGCTAGAGATAGTCCCTGCCCTTAAGAAGCTTACAATCTAATGGAGTACCAGGCATTTTACAAATAATATTACATTTGATTCTCACAACAATCCTGGGAGGTAGGTACTGTTATACCTGTTTTATAGTTAAGGAGACTGAGGCAGGCAGAGGGTTAAGTGACTTGTCCAGGGTCACGCAGCTAGTGTCTGAGGCTGGATTTGAACTCAGGTCTTCCAAGATCCAGCCCCAGCATTCTCTATCCACTGAACCATCTAGTTTTGTTAGTGTATGTGCGAATGAGTGGGAGGGTTGAGGGTGGGGAGAAAGGAGTATTGTGGATGTGAGCGTAGGTGTACTCCTTGCCAAATACTCCACTCATGTCTAATCAGTTATAAATGATTACCACCCAATTCTAATTGCCTTTGTATAGTGTTCTGAAATGGTTAAACAGCCTAAGGAATATTGCTAATTTATAGTGAGCTATACTCTGATTAGTTATTAAATGAAGAATCTTTCCTGTATGATCTTCCAGAAATGAGAAAATTAGTTATGTGTGAGCATAATCCATTCATTATTCTACGTGCTCAAAGACCTCTAGGGAGTGTCCCAAGTCTATAGCACAGCCCCAGAGTTTTTGATTTTGCATTTGATTCTCTTCATTTGCTGAAGGATGAGTAAAATTAGATGGTTCCCTGTTGACTCCACATCTGAAGCAGCTCATGTGTGTTGTTTATTTCCCCAGAGAACAAAGATTCTAGAATATCCTGCTTTTAGTCACCTCATGCTTCCTTTTATTCTCAAGATTTGCACATATGAGTAGATTAGATCAACCACGGCAGAGTTTAGGAACACACCTTTGGGAGGACAGAAAGAATCCAATACCCTTTTAGACTTCTTCAAAACATGATGTTTCCTGTGTGCTATTGTTCATCACCATGCTGATTAGTTTTATGATATAAATGCTTTTATGAAGCGTGTTAAATTATCAAAAAATACTGTATTGTGGAGAAATTTCTTTGAGAATAATGTAGAAATTATTTTTCCTTCTTCCATTCTTGCTCTTTTTTTAGTTCATCTGTCACAAGGGCTAGAAAAGTAATCTTAATTTCCAGGCCAGCCAAATCATATTACTCCACTTATGAAGAGGTTTTAGTTGCTACCAATGCATTCTGAGTAAAGGAAATCATGGGATCATCCATCTAGACCTGAACAGGACTTTAGGTCACCTAAGCCAATCCTCTCAATTTTTGGAGGGTGAGCATGAAGCCCAGAGAACTTAAGTAACTTGCTCAAAGTAAGAGGAAGAACCTGCATTTGAACTTGGGTCCAGTGACGCCAAGTCAGGAACTCAAGTTCACCTTTATATTCCACTCTTTCTCTGCTGTCATTTTACCTCTCATAAATACTCTTTAACTTGGAGTTTGAGGCCTTCCATAATCTATTCAGAGACACACACACACAGACAGAGAGAGACAGAGACAATGACAGAGTCAGAGACAGAAACAAAGAGACAGAGAGAAAAAGAGACAGAGACCAAGATAGAGACAGAGAAGGAGGGAGGAGGAAGATTATTTCTGGGAGGGAGAAGGGAAGCTGAAGGGAGAGAATGAGATGAAGAAGGGAGGAAGAAAGAGAGAGAAAGAGGAGAAGGGTCAGAGAGAATATAGAAGAGGGAGAAAGAAGGGGAAAGGAAGAAGAGGGGAAAAGATCCTTGAGAGATGGCATCTAATATCTTATGTTTAGTTCAGGGCACCACATTTTAGAAAGGACAATGATAAGCTGAAGCTGATTGTCCAGAGGACACCTGGGATGATAAAGGAATTGAGTCTATGCCATATGATACCAAATGATGAAGCCAGGGAGACACAGATAGATAGATAGATAGATAGATAGATAGATAGATAGATAGATAGATAGATAGATAGATAGATAGACGGACAGATGGATAGGTAGATAGATATAAATGGATGTGGGTGTGGGTGCGGGTGTCTGGGTATGTATGTGTGTTAGTGTGTGTATAGCCCAGAGGAAGAGAAAATTTATGGTGGATATGATAACTGTCTTTGAGTATTTGTAGAGCCTTCACATGGAAGTGGAATTTCATGCATCTTAATTGGTCTTAAAAGGCATAAGGGAGAGATATTGCCGAGAGGCAAACACGGTGACGAAATTTCCTCATCCTTCTTGGCCCCCCTCCAGCTTTTGTCACTGATGATCTTTTTCTAATTCTGGAGAATCTCTCTTCTCTTGCCTTTTCTCCTGTTTCTCTGACTACTCCTCAGTCTTCTCTGCTGACTTTTCATCTATATTATGTTAATTACCTAGGGGTGTCCTATAAGGTTCTTTCCTGGACCATTTTCTCTTTTCCCTCTATACCGTATCACCTGGTGATCTGATCACCTCAAGTGAGTTCAATTATCATCTCTATGCAGTTGATTTCCAATTCTATATATTTAGCTATAGTGTATCTCCTTAGCTCCAGATGTGTATCACTGACTGCCTTTTAGAGTGCTTGAACTGCTGTCCTGTAGACATAGCAAATTTAACATGCTTCAAATACAATTCATTATCTTTCTCTCTGGGTTTTCTAGATTCCCAACTTCCCTATCACTGGTGAGGACACAGTAATCTTTCTAGTCATCCAAGCTTACAACCTTACATCCTCCTCAATGACTCATTTTCTCTAACCTCACAAATCCAAATTCTTTGGCAAATCTGACTGTTTCTACCTTTAAAACATTTCTCCTATGTATTCTCTTCTCTCTACTCATATAGTCACCACTGACTTAGTATAGGCTCTCATTGCTTCTCAATTATAGTATTGCAATAGCCTTCTAATTGGTCTTCCTGTTTCAAATCTCTCCTTCAATCCATCCTTCACTCAGCTGCCAAAGTGACTTTCCTAAGGTGTAGATCCGACCATATCACTTGTCTTACTCAATAAACTCCAAATGGCTCCCTGTTGCTGCTAGGTTCAAAATCAAAGTTCTCTGGCATTTAAAGCTCTTCCCAACCTGGCCTCTTTTTCCTCCCCAGTCATCTTATACTTTATTACTGTCCATACACTCTGTGATCCAGCTGCACTGACCTCACATGCAACATTCCATGTCGACCTTTGTACTGTCTTGTCTTTCATGCCTGGAATGTTCTCCTCTCTTAACCTCTCTGCATCTTAGTTATTCTGTTTTTTAAAGACTCAGCTCAAATTCTACCTTTGATAGAAGGTCTTTCTTGGTCCCTCACACAGGTCTTTCTGAGAATTCTTCCCACTTGCTCTGTAAATCTTGTATGTACCCAATGATTTGCAAGATGGCTTCCCTATTAGTCCTTGCAGGAATGAACTGTGTTTTTACCTTTCTTTGTATCCCCAGTATCGAGTACACTGTCTGGTATATAATAAGTGCTAAAGAAATGCTAGATTGACTGCCTTATTTGGAGGTGTCCAAAAATGGATTCCGCATCCTCTCTCACATCCCAACACACACCTAGGAAAGTATTTTGGCCATCTGGAACTGAAGGTCTTCAAGCAAGAGGATTCTTGTTGAGGCAAAGTTTCTCTGAATGCCCACTGAGATCCTTTCAATTCTGCGATTTTATGAGGGCTGGCTTTAGTCTAATGACACTGATCAGCTGCATGACAATGGGATTTTTCTGTCCCTGAGTTTCCCTGTTGGCAAAATGAGAATGTTGAGAACTGAACTCCGTCCTTTTGCCAGGGGATGATTAAATGATGAGTTAAAAGTAGACTTACCTGCCCTGTATTTTGGATAGAATTTTCCCTAGTGTAAGCGGAGGGGAACCTGTGGCCTCCAGGCCATCTACAGCCTTCTAGGTCCTCGAGTGTGGCCCTTTGACTGAATCCAAACTTCACAGAACAAATCCCCTTAATAAAATGATTTGTTTTGTAAAACTTGGACTAGGTCAAAAGGCCACACTCGAGGACCTAGAAGGCCACATGTGGTCTGGAGGCTGCAGGTTCCCCACCCCTGCAAGTCCCTCTGGATTGCTCTCCCATACTCTGGCCAGGTGTTTGTTGCCACTAGGTGGCAGCAGAGAGTCGCATTCATGTAGTTCCAATTTTATCTGTCCTTGGCAGTTGAGAATCAGAATATCACAGCTTTCCTGGCTGTTGGTAAAAATACTCTTTATTAAGATGGCCATATGTAAATTATTAAATAAAAATCCTGTTAAATGGAACAGGCAAAACTTTTATGAAAAACAAAAGAAAATAAATAGATGAATCTGTAACTTCATGTTTGTTCATAACATATCCTTTCCGCCACTCAAAACCAGGAGTTCATGGGTTAGTCCACGGTTTAATTCGATCTTGGGATGAAATGTTCTCGGGGACATCTCTGTTTATGAATCTTTATTTTTCTCTTGAATTTCTGTCTTTTCAGCAGGTTACCAGGCCTCTCAATGCTGAGGGAACAGAGTGTCATGTACCCCACCAGACTTTCCCCTCACCCCTCCCCAATCACATTATGTACTTTCCCAAAAGGAAATTCTTAGTATAAACTCTTCCCCCTTCCCTTTTCCCCCACCAAACCCTGCTTTCTAGGAGGAGTACGCTGGGTAGGAGAAAAGGCAATGTTCTGAAAGTCAGGAAGCCTGGGTTATAGCCTGTGCCAGGCACACAGCAATCACTACATAATTGTTAACTATTCTGCTAAATGGTGAATATTTGTAAAGAAATATTACTTTCATGACCATCAGTTGCTAAAACAGAACCAACAAGTGTTGGCAAATAGAGGCCACCTACAACAAAAGAGTAAAGCTGGATTCTAATTAATATGTTGATTGTATATAATAATGGATGGATCTAAAATCTGTCCCTTTAAATAGATTCGGAAACTCCTTTTGCATTCTTGCAAATTCTCTCCTGTGGTCCAAACCCGTATTTGCAAAAAATACAATAAAAGTTAGCCATGATGATGATTAATAATAGATTAACAAATAGGATCAAGTCTTAGCCATGTCACTATGGGATGTTGGGCATATCAGTTAATCTTTCTCAGCCTCACTTCCTCATTTATAAGGCCAGGGTTATGGGTTGGATGACCTCTAAGGACCCATCCAACTCTACATTTATGATCATATCACCCAAAAGACTTCAGAATTTATACAGTCCAATCCCTTTATTTTAGAGATGAGGAAAGCCAGCTCAGAGAAATGAGGGGACTTGTCCAAGGTCATACAGTTTGAATAAGAGAAGAGCTGGAACTAGCATCCGTGTCTTTTAAGCCCTGTTCTCATATGCTACCTTGATTTCCCCTTCTCATTGATTAAGGTTTTTAACGATAAGGCTAATTCCAAATTCATAGTTCTTGACATTTCAACTATGAAAATACACGGCTAAGAAGTAATTTTGAAAATTACAGCTTTAAAAGTCACAGAAACAACAAAATAGAACTGATGTTTCAAATTAGTTCACTATAAGAAGTCAAAATCAACTGATGTGAGGGTAGGTAAATGACTCAAAAAGAGGTTTACAGATGTCTCACATTTTGTAAAGGACAAGTCCCTAATGTAGTTAATGTCTGAAGAAACAGGAGGACATTTTAAGTACTTTACAGCCTGTATTTTAACTGACGATTTGAGGCAGATCCATTTTAAGAATGATCTCTTTTAACTGACAGCAGTTTAAGGTGGTTCTAGATACTCTGTCTTGTCTTAAGAAAATCGAAGCATTGTGGACCTCCCTTTTGGAGGGAGGGAACGCCTCTAACGCTTGGCAATGGAGGATCCGAGTTTTGACCTTTTAATTGGCCTGAAAGCTAAATCATCTTCTTTCTTGATTCTTGAATGTTTTCGTGTGTTAACTTGGTTTAATGAACATATTCTTTATGAAGCTCTTCGCTGGGTCAGAGAGAAGGGAAAACTGGTTCAGTGGAAACAAAGCAAAAAAAAAAACCACTTCTGGCAAAGCACATCTTGGGATTTTGACTGGAACCCAAAGTTCCTATGTCCAAGGCATTTGAGCTGTGGTCCTTTAGTTCATAGAATCTAAAAGTTAGATGGCATTTCAGAGACAATGTCCTCTAACCCATACCTTTACAAGAATCCTAGCTGAAATCTCACCTTTGTGAGACTGTGAGATGACCTCTAGTGAGAGGAAAACCTCTTACTTAGAGAAGCAGCTCATTTTACATACAGAGAATTCCAATTCAAGTCAATTCTATTGAATGTGTATTTATTAAGCAGCGGTTGTGTTCTATGCACTGAGGATACAAAACAGAAAAGAAATAACCCTGCCAGAAGCATACAGCATATCGGAAATATTTCCTTACCTCAAGCCTTAATCTGTCATTCTTTACATTGCACCCATTTCCCAGTTCTGACCCTATAAGCAAGCCAAGAACTACAAGTTCCATCACGAGGCGTCCCTTCAAATATTTGAAAATAACCATCATGTAGGGATGGGATCCAACTTCCTTTTGTGGCTAACAATCACAAATGTAGGGAAAAGAGTCCTAAACCAAGGGTGATAAATTTGGAGTTACAGGACCAGAGCTCAAATTCTAGCCCTACCCCTTACTACTTATGTGACCTTAGGCCAAGTTGCCGAGGACTTTCTGGTCTTCGGTTTCCTTACCTATAAAATAAGGGAATATGACTAGTTGACTTCTAAGATCCCTTTCAGTTGCAGATCTGTTATTTCACTTCTTTCATATATTTGAAGGCAAGTGAGAGGTCAAATGTGAAACAGTTTGGAGAGTAGAGTATTGGCATAGGGGCTAGAGATAGAGAAAAACAATGGAGGGCAGCCATCAGAGGTTTTGCAGCGGAGATGAAGTATCTGAATAAAACATAGCTCTTACTACCTGCTAACTTAGGTTTCTGTAGCTTCCTTCCTTAATTTTTATATTCAAAACATATACCACGGGGCCTGTAAATCAGCAGGCTCAGGTAATTTACTGCTCCTAAGTCTGTCCTCTCCTTTTTCTCTCACACAGAGTAGCTCTGGATTTAAAACCTCCTTTACTGTTTATAAACCTAGTGGTAGGAACAGACTAATTTCCTTTTTCGGCTGCAGAGTGGAAGAATAAAAAAAATAAGGACAAATCTGGATCATTCTTACGCTTAGATCTTTGCAAGAACATTCTAAGGTGTTACTTGGTCCACATAAACTGTAAGCTTCTCTTAAATAGCTTTAGCATTTGGGTATTTCTTATTCTAAATAGCATTTCCTCCCTCGTGGTGGGGGCATTTCTTCTTCATTTATTAATGCCTGTAATGCTTTCATTTTTTTAATGTTCAGATATCAGGGGAACTTGCATTTTTCTCATTAATACATCGAATCACGAGGGTGTCTGATTAAATTAACCACAAATTCCCGACCACAAGCGTGCTCTGTTTAATCTTCAATTTCCTTATTCATACGAGAGTGATAGAAACACTTTCTTCTTATCCTTTCACACCGTACACCCAGTACCAGGGAGACTTCCTGTTGCTGGCTATGACAAGAAATGTGTCTCTTATAAACTGGAGGCAGAAGAGATCAATGCTATACATCTTTGAGGACATTTGTTACTTTTTAAATAAGAGATGAGAAGGAGGAGGAATATATTCCACATAGCAGATGATGTGTCAGAATTCCTGAATCACCTTTTGTCCCCCCAGTATTGAAAACCACAGCATTTTGGAATATGTTGTCTTCAAAAGGGAGGACTAGTCCTTCGTTTTCCTTTCCTTCTCCTATGACAGGGATCAACACTGTTTGTCCTCACCCATTTTCTTCTTTCACTTCACCAATGTGTTTTGGCTTGTCCTCCTTGCTTCATCCTCTTCTCACGGAATTTATTAATCAAGCAATTCATCTTTCCCATATAGCTAGTGCCATCTCTGCAAATCCTACAGATGCTCAAGCTGACTATAAAGTAAACCTCTTTTAAGAGCCTTGGGATGGTGACAGGTTACATAAAGTAGATTATTCCTGTCTGGGGTTTCTGGAAAATTGTTGTATTCTACTTATTACCTGTCTTTGAAATGAAAACATCAAGATAGTTTATCTCCAAAATGCTATTCTGCAGACTATGAAGCAGAAAACTTAATAGTTTCATGAATTCAGCTTAAAATAACAATCCATTTATTCAAGATACCCTCTTCCCTACTCCACAGGATGAAAATGTCCTCGATAAACCTATATATCTTGGAATTATTGTTATTATTATAATTTATTGAGGCCAAAAGTATACATGGTGCTAAGTATAAAAGAGTGGGAGATATATTACTTTTTGAAAGGGGTTATAGTCTAAATGAGACAGACAAGACTACTTGAAGACAGCAGCATCTCACAAGTCTGATTTGCTTGTTATTTCTTTTCTTTTAGAATCTCTTCTTTTCAGACTGGCACGGATTAACCTAATATGCCAAGTTGGCATCTCTCTGAGCTAGTCTACTTTGTATTCTCTAGTGGGAGGGGGCAGCATTCAATCCCCCCTAGCCTTTTCAAGGGAATGTTAATGGTCTGAGCTGGAAACCTAGGTCACCAAAGTGACAGAAAGAGATACAGGTTCCTTGAAAAATGGCTCCTGCCCCTCTGCCTCTGGTGCAGTCAGCTAGGGCAGTGGCAAGACAAATGGAAGGGAAGGAGGAGTACTGTGGTATTTGTTTAATTGAGTTCCCAAACAGAGGGCTGGTCTGGAGCTGCAAAGATTCTTCATCTGGGGTTGTAGATCATGGTCACTTGAGAAAATAGGCATCTTATTTTCTCCTTAGTGCAGTGCCTGGCTATTGGTATATAACATATATATCCTCACTTCAAATCTGACTATGGGGGAAAACAAATCTCTGGCTTGGGATTTTTCTCTTTTGAAAATGGTTCAGCTTCTGATCATTTCATCAACCACTTCAATCTTCAAATAAAACATATGGATTACTATTTATTAATACAAAACAAAACATGCCTGTCTACTGAATCCTAAATAAGAGGACACAGTCTTAGGTTGAAGCATGATGGATTTAGGCTACATATGAGCATAATTATTTCCTGGAAAGGAAAATTGTTTGATGTGAAATGAGTTATCCAGGTAGGCTGCAGAATTCTTTTCTCTGGAGGTCTTAAGAGACAAGATGAAGCCTCATTTATTGAGATGATTTAGGTGTACCCTTTCCTGAAGTAGGAAGACAGACCAGATGATCTCTCAAGGTCTCTCCTAGTGCTAAGTTCTATGATTCATCTATGCCTTCTTTTCCTCACACCGTAATTTGTTAGTGAGGGAGAAATGAATAAAGAAATAGAGGTTAGATTGTTTCAGACTCAGGGGAGGGGAGAAAGGGAGCAGGGAAAATAGCAGGAAATCAACATCTTACTTAGCAGAGGTGGATAAGAGAAGTTATATGTGAAAATAAAGGGGAAGGTGATAACCCAAAGGCTATCAAAACTCTGAAGTTATATGGGGAAGTTTAAATTGAGGGTGGCTTGGGACGAGGACAATGCAATGAACAGATTTGAGGAAAGTTAGTTCCCCTAAAGGGATGTAATGACAGTTATGCATTACCTCACAGGTAATGTGCTTTGTAAACCTTCGAAGTGCTACATAAATGTGACATTCTAATAGCCCACGACTATAACTCTTTGCTTTACCACAACAACCCTGTAAAGTAGTGTGGCATTATTTTTACATTACATGTAAGGGTGTGCCTGGTTCTTCAGCAAAAGTGATGTTCAACGGGGGTAAATTTAGAGAGAAAATGAAATACAATTGAGAAGTCCTTAGACATGTGAAGGAAGCATTTCTCACTTGGAAGGTTTTTGAAGCTTAATGATCTCAAATGTATAGGAAAAGACCAGCAGAGACAATTAATTTTTGCTAGGAAATAGGAAAATACCAGATGTCTCAAATTCCTTGTCCCTAACTGTCTGGTCACCATAAGTAAAGGTGAGGTCTCTCCTCGAGGAATCTGGACCATTCTGAACCCGAAAGAATTGTTGATCAGGAGAAGCTAGATCTTTCCTACA
Organism: Phalanger gymnotis; assembly: GCA_028646595.1. NCBI lineage: Eukaryota > Metazoa > Chordata > Mammalia > Diprotodontia > Phalangeridae > Phalanger > Phalanger gymnotis. Next base: position 72,883,905 of record CM053626.1, read on the forward strand.
TCCTTCTGAGAGGTGACACACCTCAGAGTCAAGGCCCTAAGGAAGAGGAGAGGCTTTTGATGATCTCAGACTAAGTGTCTTAATCCTTTATAAAAGAGCATAGCAGCATTTCACTTGAGCAGAACACTTGGAAACCCTAGTAGAAAGAACACAAGAACTTCCAGCCAAGCCTGATGCTGGAGGTGTTGGAGACTGCAGTTGTCCATCAAAGACTGATCCCAGGGATTTTAGCAGATTGACCTATCCAGCAGGGCCATCCAGAAGGAACAGCCTAGGAGCTGAACTCTCAACCCAGCAGTAGCCATGACCAGTGATGAACCAGCTGAATGACCTTTTTGTCTTAGCCTAGAAGGGAATTATTGAGTCCAACAGAGACATTGTACCCTGCAAAAAGCAGCAGAATCCCTGGGCTCAGTAAATCCAGATAAGTAATGAGGTAGTACTCCACCCCACAGTAAAGTTCGTAGAGAACATGTCTGGAAAGAGGAACGATAGTGAGGCTATATAGTTCCAGAATTCTGTTTTGCCTTGGTCACGTGTGTTCTCTACATACATAGTTCACTACCATTGTACTATAAGTTCATATCTCTGCCCCATCCTGGGACTCTATATCTTTAAGGTGCCTAGTATGTTCTTGCTATGTAATTTGAGTAAATGCTTTTGCTGAGAACAGACTGAGTTTATGGTCTGATTGTTTATGGGAAGCACACCTATGGGGTTCATGAACCACAATGTTAGGAAGATAACCTAATACTGAAAAATCCCTAACTTAAGGTAGCAGAAACTTCTTCAGACTCAATCTCCAATTATTAGTGCAAAATTGGGGAGTAAACCTAGAAGAGTTACTACACTCTTATAGTGCCTCAGGAAGTTAAATGACTTGCCCACTGTCTTATAGACATTAAATGGTAAAAATGGGACTTAAACCCAGGTCTTCTGACTATAAAACTGGTAATCTTTCAGCCATACTGAGATAAGCATTTAGCCATACTTATTTAAACTGATTAAAAGGAGAAAAAATTCTCATAGAAGTCAAATGAGGTAATTAAAAACTCTGATTATCAGTTCCTGAATACTCATTCTTCCCAGCTCCACCTCTAAATTACTTTCATGACCTTGGTGAAGTCACAACCTCTGAATTTCACTCACTGAGATGGACTTTGTCTCTGGGACAAATTTTCATGCACCCCATTTTGTAGGTCCATATGTTATGTGGGCAGGAAATGAAAGGCTTCCACTACAACCATAGGCTATAGTTTTCAAAAGTGTCAAGCACTCTCATCACAAAGGAACAAGGTTTTTTCTTCAGGGGTCACTTTGTCATCATTCTACTGCAACCCCAAATACTGAAGGCTTTAAAATCTAGCTTCGGCCTATATTTCCAGTTTGATTAACCATGATTTAATGACTTCCCCTCAACGCCCTATCCTCCATCCAAAATATCCTATTTACTGTTCCTGCACAGGACATCCCATCTTTGGCTTCTATGCTTTGGTCAGACTTTTCCCAACACTGGAATGCTCTCCCTTCCCTCTTCCTCCTCTTTGAACCCCTAATCACTTTAAAGTTCAATTCAAGAGACACCTCCTTCATGAGGACTTTCCTGATTCCTAGTGGTGTTAGCACCTTCCCCTACCTCAAGTCACCTGGTATTTATTTTGTATAAATGTAACTTTTACTTATCTCGGGCAAGGCACTTAACGTGTTTGAACCTGTTTCTTGTTTAGATCAAATGAGATAATATATTTACAAGACTTTGGAAACCTTAAAGTGTTATATAAATGTTAGCTATTAAAATAATTATTGTAACAATCATAATTATTCTTTTTCTTTATCCTTCTTTCCCTCCCCTCCCTTCCTCTTCCTTTTCATGCCCTTCTCTTCTTTTTTTTTTCTTTTTACCCTGATCGTTTTATTCAGTGCAGGTATTGCAGTGTTTTCTTTTTTCTTTTTGGAGGGGAGAAGGTGGGGCAATTGGGGCTAAGTGACTTGCCCAAGGTCACACAGCTAGTATGTATGTGAAATGTTTGAGGTTACATTTGAACTCAGGTGCTCCTGACTCGAGGGCTGGTGCTCCACTCACTGCGCCACCTAGCTGCCACAATTCCAGTGTTTTCTTTGCATTTACTTAGCTTTATCATGGCAACAGCTAGGTGGCAGGGTCGAGAGAATGCCCAGCTTGGAGTCAAGAAAACTCATCTTCCTGAGTTCAAATCTGGCCTCAGATACTTACTAGCTATGTGACTCTGGGCAAGTCATTTCACCCTGTTTGCCTCAGTTTCCTCATCTGTTGTATGAGTTGGAGAAAGAAATGGAAAACTATTCTGTTATCTTTGCCAAGAAAACCTCAAATAGGGTCATGAAGAGCCAGACAAGATTCAAGCAACTGAACAACAATAAAAAGCTTTATCAGTTAAGTGAACTGAGGCAGCCAGCAGTGAGGAAGGCCTAAACCACTTTTCCCTCTGACACTAAATGTGTGAGCTTGGGCAAATCATTTGCTCTTACACAATTCTTTAAGACCATAAGTTTTAAGGTAATATCTGATTACCCTTACTGGAAGGAGTTTCTGTATACACTGGGAATTCCCAGCATTAAGGTGATCATAGGTCTGGGCCAAAACAAAACAAACAAACAAAAACCACACCCTAACCAACCAAACACAAAGAACCCAAACCTGGATCTAGCCAAAGTTAAAGTACGGATTTGCCCTCCCACAATATATAATATGATCAATATTAGCATCACGATAATCTACTCTAAAAGTCTACTTTGATGTCTTGTTATGCTTCAAAGCTGACTGCAGTTGCTAAAGTCTCTGCCCATGGCACCAGAACAACACAAACAGATGGGCTTGGGAATGGACTATGTATCTATTGTCTAGGACCAGTCTGGCTAAATATCCAAAGGGGCTCATTATCAAAGGCTGGCCACAAAGTGATGCCTATTCTAGGCCAAGACAATTAAGGAAGATAATCTAGTGAGGCTCAGAAGGCTACAGTCTACACATATGAGCAATGCCCTCACCAAAATTACAGATCTCTTAAATAACAATAAATAATGCTTTCCATTTGTATAGAACTTGAAGATGATAATTGATATTAAAATTATGCATACATACATATATATGTTTGCATATATCTATCATCTATCCATCTATGTATGCATGTATCTATGTATATATCTATGTATGTGTCTATCTATCTATCTATCAATCTCAATTGAGAATCATGATCTGTGAACTAGAGACAAGGTGGTCTGAGTTTTTTGTATTATTGATCAGAGGGAGGATTTGAATCCAGAGTTTTCTGTCTCAAAATATAGCATACTCCCCACTACACTATGCTGCCTATCAAAACACATTTACTTATGTACTACTTTATTTGATGTTTATGATAACTTTGTAAGCGAAGCAGGACAGATATTATTATGTCCTGTTTATAGCATCAGGAAACTGAGTCTCAGAGAGATTGTGCCTTCCACAAGAATAAATCAGAGGCTGGTAAAAGACTGAGACCAAACTCCAAACCATTTTCTGACTCCTCCTCCAATGATCTTTCCTATAATAATAGCTTCCCTTTTTTTATGTCAGGTTTCCTTTTTCCACTTGACAATGTAAGAAACATTAAAGAAAGCTTCCCTCTTTTAGGCATGACTTATCCAAGCTAAGGCTTTAGTGTCTGGAACGGTAAGGGTGAGGTGCAGTAAAAAGGAGGTTGCTGGGAGGAGAGTGTATGTGGGGAGATGTAAGCAAAAAGTGGGAACTCAGCAACTCTCCCTTGTAATATTTGACTTAAGGCCATATAATTTAAATATCCAGTGCTGTTTTTTTTTTCCTTTGCTTCTCACAACAAGAGAACTAAGCAGACTAATCAATTATATGCATTCCCCAAAAGGGATGTAAATCTGAGCTTCTATTTTGACATTTCTCCATCATTGATTAGATAATTTCTGATGTATTTTATTGTGTAGTACTAGAATGTTAAAATATCTGGAGATTGCTTTCTGTTGGTGTTCTCTCCTAGAGGGAAAATTCATCGTATACGAACTAGCCCTTATAACATCAAACCAATATTGTTGTGAGATTCATAAATTAAATTTTCTTTCCAACTTTTGTTTAATATATTCAGTGTCACCTTGTAAGGCAACTGAGATAATTTCGTGTACCCTATCAATTTGTTTCTGGTTTGACATCTGTGTTTGTTTATAGAGCTTTCAAAAGTGGAGAATTCGGTTGCCAATTGATGTTGATGGTTTTGAGTTAGAGAGGAGACAGAGTAAGCTTCCAAATGAAAGTTTGTTTTTATAAGTTCTATTTTGTTGTGGCTGAATGTTTTTCAAACAAATATTCACTGACTATTATATATTCAAACTGAGTCTTTTCATCATTGACTTTAAAAGAACCAGGGCTTGAAACACTGCAAAGTCTTGTCTCTTTTCCTTAAGTCAATTAATGAGCAAGCATTTATTATGTACTAGATGCCAAGTGCTGTCCATGGTATAAGGGATATAAAGACATAACCCAAATGATCTATGGCCCTAAAGAGCTTGCATTCTATCAAGGGACACAGCACAAACACATAACAATATATACAAAACAAATGTGAGGTAATTTTATGAGGGATGTACTAGCAACTTAGGGGACTCATTAAAGACTTGATATAAGAGGTGGTGCTTAAGCTGACCTTTGCAAGAAATGATGAGTTCTAATAGGCAGAGGTAAGAAGGCAGAAGAGTCACTCTTTAAAAGTAGTTTATGCAAAAACATGGAAATGGGAAATATGTGTAAGGAAAAGCAAGAAGTCTAGTATGGCTGGATTGTAGATGCAATGTTATGTAAATGTGAAGAATATATAAAAAGCCTGGAAGGGGAATTTGGAGTTAGGTTTCAAAGGGTTTAAAATGGCAAATAGAAGGAGTTTGTATTTGATATTTAATCAGGAGCCACTGGAATTTACCGAGCAGAGGTAGGACTAATGGAGGGCATCTAGGTGACACAATGTATAGAGTGCTGGGCCTGGACTCAGGAAGACTCATGTTCTTGAGTTCAAATCTGGCCTCAGACACTTCTAGCTGTGTAATTCTGAACAAGTCACTTAACCCTGTTTGCCTCAGTTTCCTCATCTGTAAAATGGGCTGGAGAAGGAAATGGCAAACCACTCCAATGTCTTTGCCAGGAAAACCCCAAATGAGGTCATGAAGAGTTGGGACAACTGAAATTACTGAACAACAACAAAGGACCACTGGAAATCAAAAATAGATTAAAAGAATCTTTCCATATGTTTAAGAATGAGTTTTCACTTTCATTTTTGTCTTAGTATTGCCAGTATCTAGGCCAGTGCTTTGCTACAGTAGTTCCTTAATAAATGCTTAGTGATTTGAAATTAATTAAATTTATGTGGTAAATGAAGGATAGGATTAAAGAGAGAGCCATGGATATAGTGTCAGAAGACTTGGGTTCTGTTCCTTATTGGCTGTGGTGAGCAATGGACTTTAACCTCTGAGCATCAGTTTCTTCACCTCTAAAATGGGAATTCAAATACATGTTCTGCCTATCTCCAAAATTCTTCTGAGGTTAATGTTTTGCAAACTCTAAAGCCTCTCCAAAGAGGAGTGATGCAGGATGAAGTTGCTATCTAATCATATCTGTCAGTTGTTCTAAATAACCTGGATTAAAATTCAACTGTGCCTTGAGTAGGTGACTTGAACTCATGTAGACAGCTAGGTGCTCCCTTATTTTCTTCCCATTTATCTTGGATACCAAATACCTGTTAGTCTTTTTGTGTTCTATCCTTTCCAGTCTAAAAAAATATTTAAAGAAATCAAAAGCAAAATAATGGTTGAGTAGTTCTTCCTTCTCTCTGTTGTCAGTTATCATTATTCCACTGTTCTGAACAATGGTTCTATCTTTCTTTGATCTTCCACTTTTCCTTAATATAGCATTTAAGTCTGCCCCCCTGACTTTTTTTTCCGTAGCTTTCCTCACTGGCTTCAGCTAATTAAGAGATTTAGCACTTTTGACACTCTGCTTAGAGGATCAGTCCACATTTTGGAATCATCCTCTGTCAGTTGACCTTGCTTCCTTCCATATGTTCTATGTGTCTTTTTAAAAATGTAAAATAACTGTGAGCTCCCTATGTGTCTACATCAATCTCATCTTCTCCTCATTAGAATTGCTACTCTGTCTTCAAAACTTCGGTCCTGATTGCTTCTCCTTCTTTCTGGGCTCACTAAAGAATTTTCATCTGTTGAATCAAACCAATCCTTCTGAAGTTCTGAAGTCAACTTTCTCAAAATCAAGGGGGCATATCAGACTAGGCCTTGCTTTTTTCATAGGTCACAGATTCTGAAATGGTGTAGTAAGATTCTCATCATTTCCACCTTAGTAAGCAGTTCCTTACTGTTCAGAATCAGATGCTGAATTGAAATTCACTTGTTGGTTCTTCTTCTACCTTTTGAAGGATGAAACTATCATTAAAGAAGCTCAAGAAAGAGTTGCAGCTGATGACCAGGCAATTAAAGTCCCACCATCATTGTAAATATTGTTCTACTATTTCTGACTTGTCATGGGTGTTCTGGACTTTTCAACAATTTCCTTTTTCTATACAGGTGGCCTCTGGAATAACCCAATCACAATATTGCTTCTGTTCCTGCCTACTTTCATTGTTATGCAATGCTCTATAATATAGTTTCCTCTTCTTTTTCTAGGATTTCCTCATGAGGATATAATTTTTATTAATTCACAATGCTATGTTCCTTTTCTCCTTTACCTCTTCTGTTTCTTTTGAATAAGGTATATTCTTTTAGAGGCATAATCCAGTCATGAGTTTTATGCCCTCCACCCTCTTCCCAAGTCTTAGTGATACCTCTGAAGTCCAATTTGCCTCATTTCATTTAATTTGTCTTGCTTGTAAGCTCCCAAACTATATTTGGATTGTTGACATGCACCTTAGGCACAAATCTGTTCATCTCCTCTGCTCAAAACCCTCCCATGGCTCCTCATGGCTTAGAGAGTTAAATTCAAACTCCTTTGCCTAGCATTTAAGGATCATCATATTAGGATTCCACATTTATGTTCTAGCCTTATGTCATAATACTCTACTCATATTTCATACTCTAATTAGCCTAGAGTACTCTGAGTTCTGTAGGTGCCTTATGCTTTCTCATCTCATACCTTTAATCATGCTGTTCTCTATTCCTGTAAGACCTTTAACCCTTTTCTGTTGATTGAATTCCTATCCATCATTTCAAACTCAACTCAAATGTCATTACCTCCAGGAAACCTTCCCTGATGTTTCCTGCCTCCCTCTTCAATCCGTAATGACCTTTCCCATTTTAAATTTCCATCACATTTCATTTGTTTTTTTTTCTTTTTTGCCTGGACTTACGATTTTTATTAATGTAGGCAGCTCCCCAGTGATGAAACCTCAGCTACCTCTAGATTTGCAAGGTAACTTTTTATCATTTAACTCTCACAGTACCCTTGTAAAGTAGGTGCTATTATTATCCCTGTTTTATAGGCGAGGAAAGTGACACCCAGTGAGGTTATGACTTGCCTTCTTTGGTTTGCTTTTCATGCCTCCATACTTATCTCTTGCATGTCTTTATTATATTTTCTAGTACTACCTGTCCCCTTTCCTCTCCCCAAGGCACCCAGTATCCAATGCTGCCTACAGATCCTCAGGTGGTGCTCCTTGGCCTGTCTTCCAATTTAGGTTTCCCCTGTCCCCAAACTATCTCTCTCCATAGACCAACTTTCCTCCCAATTCTGTCTAATCAAAGATAGTATAAGGCAATCTAATCTTATTTCCTAAGTGAAACCAATTTTGTTTAAGGCATTCAGTTCAATAAATATTTGAGTACATCATATGTACCAGCTGCGATGTAGGAATTCCTTACTGCATACCACCACAATTCCTACAAACTCATTTTAAATAGTACCTTATATTTGTGCACCCCTACTAAAATGCTCTACCCCATAGCAAATTTCCAGTGCCTTTGTATTGAGGTCTCTATGTATTTTCAAAGGTTGCACCAGTAAAACACAAGCAAAGATAGGTCTTGCCAAACTAGAGAGGAATCAAATATTTGCCCATAGGTGTCCATTGCCTGAGGGCCAGTCTAGTCAAATTTAGAGAAGCTCATTAGCAGGAGGTTGGCCCCTCAGTGATTCTCTTGCTTTGATAGTGATAGCCATGGAATGTAATAAATGGGGGTAGAGGTGCCAAGAATCACTGAGTTCTTTGACTATTGAGAAGCAATGATTTAACTATTATTACTCTTAGTTGTGAGAGATCTGTCTAATGAGCAATGAGTTGACATACTGCTGGAGGACATAGCCTATATCTGTATTGACATTTTTTTTTGCTATAAATAAAGCCATAGGACATACTTGGAAGAAGAAGTCACAGGTTTTCCTCTAGTTGATTAAAAAGAATTGTTTCAGTCATGCACTCGAGCGACTTGAAAACATTAATTCATGGCCCACTTGGTCATCTTGCTATTATTCATGATTAATTGAAATAAAAATATCACTTTAAAGATGGTGACAGCTAATATAGCCACGTATATTGTAAAAAGGATTGTTGCTAAAGGATTTTGTATGATTTTGTAAACTTAGTCAACATATATACTCCAATAATAGTCGAATATTAAGGTGGTCATTGGAGGAAAGGAGAGGCAACATTACAAAGCATGGCGCAATAAAGGGGAGAAATGATAGAGGTAAAAATATGGTCAACAACTCAAAAGCCTGATGACTGTATATTATGAATATTTTCTTCATGGTGAGTATTGACACCAAATATCACAAAAGGTGAAATTGACAATAACTTCACGAGCAGGAAACTGAAGGATCCTTTCAGCATCATCTGTCTCTGTCCAATGAGACTACTGATTACTTACAGGAAAGATTAAAATCAATATACCAGAAAAAAGAAATTATAGAAGTGAGAAAGCATAAAATTGTAATAGTCTCAATACCTATCAGAATTAGCTATTAGTTCTGAAAGGCACAAAATTGATCAAATTAAGAACTTAGTTTATCACCATTTTAAGGGAAGTTTAGATAATCCTAAAGTGGCCACAATGAAGAGGCCAAAAGAATCCAAGCATTGTTTTAACCAACAAATGCTGGATATCTATATTAGCAGTCATGGCATACTAGGGCAACAAAGTTTTGAAATACAATTTCATTTATAAAACTTTGTGGACATGATGATGGAATATTAGAAGCCATGTCACCTCACAAGACACCTCAAAGGGAACCTGCAGAAAATTTGTCATGAGACCCACCTAAACCATAAAATCTTAAGATGATACCAAGAATATTTAAAAATTAAACTAAAATAGATATAGAATTAAAAAAGATCTTCTAGGGTGGCTAATTAGCTATTCTCATATTCAATAAAAGTGGAGGTTCTCTAAATGCTTGTTTGTTTAAAGATAGCACTATGCTGATTTCACTGGGCTTTTTAACATTGTAAGGGACACCTCAATGAAATCTTTTTGTTAGTCAAAAAAAACTACATCAGGCATCCACAAAAGGGGAAAAAGTAGATGAAGAATTACTATTTTACAGTTTAAGACACTCAAATAAATAGGCAGTCCATTGAGGGCATCCATCAGTCCTTATTTCTTGATGGCTACCGTGTACAAACAATGAGTTATCACATGGAGCTGAATAGGAAGAAAAAAAGCAGGCTGGGTTGTTTTTGTAAAACTATGAATCAACCAATAATTAGGCATTTCTGAAGAACCTACTGTATGGTAGATATCGTATCAAGTTATGGGGGTGCAAATACAAAAGTGAGATAGTCCCTCTTCTCTAGTATCCTACATTTTACTTGGGAGATAGAACACATTTACAGATAAGTACAAACAGGATATACAAAAAGGATGTCTAGAGATTTTGGTGGGGAAGACAACAACTGGAAGAATGAAAAAAAGGCTTCTGGAAGGCCATGGTACTTAAACTTAGCCTCAAAGAGTACTGAGAGTTCTAAAAGGCAGAAGTGAGGATGGAGGCATAGAATTTCCATCTCCAGCTTTTCTTTTAAAATAAATGCACATATTTAACATGAAATTCTTACATTGTTGCTATGAATCATAGACTACCATGAACTCTGAAGAATAACTTATAGGTGGTGCAAAGTGAAGTGAAATTATATATTGTCTACTTCTGTCAAGTCTCTAACTACAGAACTCTGTGCCAGCAGTGAAAGTTGTAGAGAGGCATGTATACATACATACATACATATATACATATGTAGATGCTTGCATATATTTCTTCAATTTCAGGAAGACCCTCTTAACAAATGAATGCTGTCCAAAAGAAGAATCGTATCCCTCAATACCCGGCACATGGTAGGTACTTAATAGATGCTTATTGAATTGACTCGACTTGTGGTTTAATGTGTCTCTCACCCATTACACAACACTGAGTAAAGTCTGGATGACAGCTTGTTGGAGACATTGTAGAGGGATTCTCATACAGGTATGGGTTTTCTCCCAGATTCTGTAAATCTGTGGTTTTGTGGTGTGGGTATAAATTGGCTGCAATATATTATAACAATGATCTCTGTAAGAAGTGATATGAAAAAGCACCATCAAGGACATGAGTGAGCAGAAAAGGAAAAGGATCTGATCAAACATGAGAACAGTGGATACCAAATGGATGCCTCTATTTCACAGATACCTCAAAACAGAAAAAAAAAAGTTTCAGATCAAGGCCCCCAGGATACTGTGCTTGATTGACCATGGAAAATTTATAAAAAGAATAATAGGCTCATAGGATCAGAACTTTAGTGCTAGAGAGGCCATTCAGTCCACCCCTTTATTTGACATATGGGTAAAATGAGTCACAGAGAGGTGAAATGACTTTCCCAGAATCCCGCAGCTAATAAGTGAGGCAAGATTCGAACCCAGGTCTTTGTAACTTCAAATCCAGTGACCCCCACAGGATGAGGGGGTATAAATAACTTATAATTCCCATGGTTGTATTGAATACTGATTAGCTCATGTGGTCTTCACCACAATTCTGTGAGATAGTCAGATAAAATAATTCACACTAAAGTGAACTAACAGAGCAGGAGGTGCTGAATTGAGAGGTCTTAGGATACCTGTCATGTGTAAAGGATCCCAACTGCACATGAGTAGGTCTTCATATGCCCTTATGTGACTGGGAAGCCATGCTAATAAAGTCAGAAACTACCAATCAACTGCACTAAGGGAAACAAAACTTGAGCCTTGGCTTTTAGGTTAGTCATATTACAAATAGTGGTCTATAGCTTAGTAGCCTGCAGAAACCCTTTCCTTAAGGTCACCTTTGACCTAGTAATCACCAAATCCAATGATGTTTGTTGTGTTTGATTAATGTGAAGTATTTGTCTCAAGACTCCAGGATATCCCTTTTTCTTTTGACTTTAGAGATATCATACACTTATGGTGCTCCTTTGCGTCTATGGATAGATTTCAGGAACATCTATGAACTTGAATGGGAAATAATACCTTTTTTTCACTGTCCTCTAACTGAAAATTAACATCTCCTTCAGTCATTTAAAATCATTATTCTCAGAAGGGGTCCATGACACAAAAAGGTCAAGAAACCTTGCTCCAGTTGATCCTTTTCTGAATTCTTCATTCGTTGGGCCTAATCTTCTATCCTGGGCATTCTCCAAGGGTCTTCCCTTGACCCCCTTTTAATCTCTGCATATGTTCCCTCTCCTCCCAATTTCATTCCGCTTCCATGACTTCAACTATTACCTATATACATATTTATACCTTTATCTTTGACCTTCATTTGACGGTCCAGACCCATAGCTCTAAATGGTTATGAGACATTGTCATCTAGATGTCCCACATGTACTCTCAACTAGAAATATCTCAAACTGAGCTTATTTTCTTTTCCACTGAAGCTGTTCATCCTTTTGATCTCATTGTGTCTGTCAGTAGTACATCTATTCATCTACTCTTCTATTTGAAATTTTGGTCTCTTATTTTACTTTTCTTTGTCCTTTAATTCTTGTATCAAATTAGTTACTAAGTATTCTCAGTTCTACTTCCATAATAACTTTTATATCAAGTCCTTCTTCTCTCTTGCCATTAGTACCATCCAAGCACCAGCCCACGTTATCACTAATCAATATTTCAGTACCCTCCTGACATTTATTCCTTCTTCCAATCTCTCTCAATTCTGGAGTCTGTTTTATGTATTTGCCAAATGACTCTTCCTTATGTAAAGATAGATAAATAGATATATAGATGGATGGATAGATAGATAGATAGATAGATAGATAGATAGATAGATAGATAGCTATGGTCACATCAATCTGCTCAAAATTCTTTAATGGCTCTTTCTTGCTTTGAGATAAGTTCAAAATCCTTTGCTTGTCATTCAAGGCTCTAATGGTGTCTTACTTTTCTTGTAGTATCAATATTATTCACCTTCAAAGAGTTTATACTCTAACCAACCTAGATTACTTGTTGTCTTTGAAAAGCGCCTTTGGTGTCATGCCTCTCTGTCTTTGATAACACTTTTTTCATGCCTGGAAGATGCAGAGAAGATGTTGTCTTCCTTTGGTAGAGGGACTTTCTCCTTCTGAAGTTTCCCTAAATCAGTGGTGTCAAAAACAAATAGAAACAGTACTGCTAAACCATACATAAGAATCCCTGTGGCCACATAGTGACTTAGAAAAACCAATATTACTATTATCTATGTTTTATTGTATTCTTATTTGTTTTGTTAAACATTTCTAATTATATTTTAATCTGGTTCTGGATGTATTTGGGAAAGGTGTGGACCCAACATGACCATTATCAATGGAATCTTGGGCCTGGTTGCTTCTTATCCCTTAAGTATTTACCATTTATTATAGTTGTCTTTTTTGTGTTACTTTCCCCTACTGGACTACAAACTCTTTAAGGGCAGGCTTTACGTCTTATGTAAAGTTTTGAATCATTCTTAGTGCCTAGTACAGTGACTTACATGCAGTCGATGCTTAATAAATGCTATTTATTGAACACTTAGGCTTAGCATTTCCTGGAATTGTTTATATTTTAAAAGAGGAATTTGTTAATCTAAATAATTAAAGCATCAGTAGAATTTACAAAGATAAGGATGAACAGGCCTAATTTGACCTGACACCCTTAACCCCTAGTCTCTATAATCCATGGCATTATAGAGAACATTACAATGAGAAAATGGATGTCCTTTTCTATAGGCCCTGCCCACATAATATAATCTGAGAAGTGCTACTGTATGGCCCTGTCTGCCCCAAACTAGGCCCCCAATGGTCTGTCAATAGACATCATCGTACCATTTTCTCCATCAGTCTAGCATGAAATTTCAACTATTAAAAACCACATCTCTAAGACTCTATAGAAAAGGCATTGAAAAGAGTAAGAGACCAAGGCTGTCTAATCATCAAGAAAATAAACAGCCCTGCTACATTAAGCAAAGTGAGAATGTGTGGCCAGCATGTTGTCCAGGCACAAAGGATAACATCCCGACAAGACCAAAAGTAGAACAAATTGAGTGTGGCAGATTGTGTTCCCATGTCTTTTCCGGTCTGCTTCTACAGCTACAGAACAGCATATTGCAGTGATCATATCATCTGCTTTGCCATGAAAAGACTGCTTTTTTCCTCTGGTGAATGACCAGCTTCCCATTACTCTGGTCCTATCTGTGGCCCCTCCTTCCACATGGGTCAGTTAGGACAGGACAGATACATTTTGTTACTGCTGAAATTTTCTTGGGAGCATTTCTCCTTTGCAAATGAAACACTCCATCAAAGAATTGTGTATGAGAAAGGTAGAAGAGGCAAGAAGAGGAGTGGAGTGAAAGAGCTATAAGTGATATTGAGCTAGAGTTGGTATTATATCACTTGCCTTTATCAAATGAAAATGTTGAAAATAAGAAACACAGAAAACACTTCCTTTTTAATCAACACTATTTTTTTCTTTGAAATAAAGGCAGAGATACAAGGAAATTGAAAATAGGAGTGAAATATAGTTAGGGGAAAGAGCTAAAGACAAACCATCTCCATTTATTTCCTAGGCACTGGAAAAAAAAAGTGGATGCTTGTGCCATTAAAAGTTGGTGAGCAAGGTCATCCTTACTTGATCTCTTTCCATGGATGGTCAACTTTCCTGTATGCAAGACAAATTGGCCATTTTGTTGCAGAGTTAAGCAGTCACTGTTGAAATAATCAGATGAGTAAAATGTTTCTTTCTTCTTTGGACAAAATACCCCAACACATGTTGCTGTTGTACCATTGACTTCAAAGTCTTTCACAGAGATTCTTCCCTTGACCTCTACCATGCTGGAATGTAGTAAAATATAGCTTATACTCTTGATAGATATGTAATGCCAGACATACAACTTTGCCTTTTTAGTTTCCTCCCAAGCAAAGCATAGAATTCCTTTCTTTTTTTGGCGATGGTGGGAGGCGACCGTAGAGAATACATAAAATGCAAAATGCCTCATTTTTATAGCAGTTTACATTATTTCTATATTTTCCCCTGAAAGTGTGAAATTACATATCTTAAAATGGAATCAGCATAGTAGTTTTTTATCTTTTTAAATATTTAGGAGTCCTGTGTTTACTTTCTGGGTTACATTCTGAAATATTATGTTTTATAGTAGAATGTCAGGAAGAGGTTTTTTTTTTTCTTTTCATTTTTTACTAAACCTCATATTCTTACAGAACTTAGATTATTTTGGTTATCTCCTGTGGAATTTACCTATTCATCTAGGATGAAAGAAACATTTAAAATGAGTTGCTGAATCATAGACTTTTTAGAGAACTATGGCTGAAAGGTATCTCAAGGTCATTCGTACATTGATTCATCCTTCCATTCATCCATCTATTCATTCATTCAATAAACATTAAGTGACAACTATGTGCTTAGAAAACCTCAATAGGAAAAGGTCCCTGACCTTAAGTTGCTTATAATCTAGTGGTATTTCTGGTCTTTCCCTCTGCCATGATGTGGGGCAATTGAAAACAAGTTGCATCTCTTCAGGACATTGTCTGAAATTGATTTCCACATGGAAAAGAAAAGAAAGGAAAAAGGGTTAGGACACAAAGGATTTTTTTCCTCTAATGTGCCTTTATTTTTTTGTTTATTTTGTTTTTAATTTGTGAAATAAAACAAGAATTTCCATAACACAGTAGAATAAAAAAAACAAGATGATTGCACACGAAACTTCAAATCTTCATGATTTAAATTAAGATATTGCCTGTGATTAATATGGTGATTATAGACCCTTCTATCTGAAGCCTTTCCTGATTCCTATTGCAGCTATTAGAGTACTCCTTTCCAAAACTATTTTGTATTCATTTTCTTCTTTTCTTCTCTTGTTCCTTCCTTCCTTCCTTCCTTCCTTCCTTCCTTCCTTCCTTCCTTCCTTCCTTCCTTCCTTCCTTCCTTCCTTCCTTCCTCCCTTCCTCCCTCCCTCCTTCTCTCTCTCTCTCTCTCTCTCTCTCTCTCTCTCTCTCTCTCTCTCTCACACACACACACACATACTCAGATATAAAAATATCTCCCACATTAAAATGTAAACTCTTTGAGGACATTGATTATTTCAGTGTATTCCCAATGCTTAACACACTACCTGGAACACTGTAGGTGCTTAATTAATGCTTGTTGAAATATGAGAGTAAATCCCGTTGTAAATAAGGCACAAGATAATCTGGTAGAGCCTGTGCAGAGGAGAAGAGCAGAGCAAAGTCCATTTCACAAGGGCATCTGGAGAGGGACTGAAAGGCAAAGTAGGATGGAAGACACTGCTTAATTCACAAATTTCTACCAGAAAGAGTTTATCCCCCTGCTATACACAGGAAGAATATCTCTATTCCCATTAGCAAAAGTTCAATGAATAGGTTCCAGTAGAGATTTTCTTGGTGTTCCTTAACTACTGTAGAAAAGCCAGGACCCCTCATTCAGATTAAGCTGAATGTGGAAACCAAGGGTACTTTTTAAACCAACCAGTCATATGCCAGACTATACTAGACAATAGTGGGGCAGAGTGGAAGATCAAATTCCTTGCGTATTACCAAGAGAGAACATGATGTGTTCTTCTGTGCTTTCATGGAGTTCAAAGAGAAGTTGAAAAAGAAGTTGACTTGTGCCTTTGAGCAATGTACACCTGCTCAGTGTGGAGGAAAATATCTGCTACCCTTCCCCTCTCAGGTAGATGTACTGAGAGGACAAGTGTGTGAAAATCTATGATAGAACGTCAGTCTACAAATACAAAGAACAGCACTGTGATTAGAAACCCACACTTACCTCTAAAATAAAAATGTGGAGAAGAAGTCATACATATTGAAATTTTACTAACAGCTATTTTAATTCCTGTCCACGGCCCACTTTGAAACAGTTGGCAACCTTCTTTGCAGCACAAATTAGGCCTGCTGTTGGTAGTCTCAACAGTGAGGGTGAAGAAAACTGAAGAGCAAAGAAATTGAAACATCCGATTTCCTCCATATTTTCTCTCTCTCAGTGTGTGTGTGTGTGTGCATATATATGCATATATATACACAGATACATATATAAGTGTATATGTATGCACACACATAAACATGTAAACACATACATATATACACATACATATACTTGCAAAAATATATGCACACACATATATGTATATATGAATGGCATTCTTGTATGCATGTATGTAATATAAAGAAATAATGCCTGAAACACTTGGCAACAAAGTTTGGAGGGCTGGGGAAAGATGTGAGGATTTCTCATCATGTTAGATCTATTCATTTGGGTTAGAAAAGTGGCTGTTTACATACCTGTCAAGGAATTTTTTAGGGGGTTAAAAATGCACTCACACTTTGAATCACTTTGATTGCTAATTCTCCCCTCCTCATATGAGAACATTAGATTTCTAAGTAGTATATTGCCCTATTTTAAAATATTGTATTTATTCAAAACCAAGGGAGGGAAAGCTTTGGTTAATAATGTTGATTCATTATTTTGTGGAACAATTTCTCCTATTTTGCTTATCAATTTGTGGGTTTTGAGTTAACCAAAAAGCAGAATGATTTGAACAATAACCTCCTTTCCCCATATTTTGTAGCTGAATCCACCTCCCTCCCTGCCCTGCCTTGCCAATCCCCTTGCCAAGAACCTTTGCGTTCATTGATATTCCTGGGTTTATAAACTCTGGTATGGATGAACTGAATGTTTCTTAAATTATTTGCAAGAAAAAGTGTTGTTAAAATGGGAGATAGTGAGCACAATGAAGACAAGAACCTAGTATTTTATTTATATATATATATATATTTATGCATATATACATACATACATGCATATATATTAACATTCTTAGGCTATCACTTGTTTAATCTTATTTTCATAAAAGTCATCAGGAACCCTCCCATGATAATAATAATAACAGTGATAATAACAGCAACAATAATAATATGACCTCTAGAAGGGAGGTAAGAGAACTGTAATAGCATCATTTGATTTATAATAGAGTAAAATTGTGCCAGGTTATTTCCTTGGCAACGAGCCAATTCTTCAGACTTTATTCACTAGGGAGTAAGATTATTGCCTCATAAAACAAGAGAAACTGCCCAGTTATCCCTTAAGTAGAACACTATTAGCTCAGAGTCTCCACTGGAGTTAACACTGTCACAAACCCCTTCAAAGATATTTTTCATTTCATTTCATTTCGAAGGTATCTTTTCCTTCTTGGCATAGGAAATATATTTTGGTACTGCCAACTTTGCAATTTTACCTACACAGGTTTTGTGATCCAAGGGAAATTCTCTTATATATAGTATGAATACATACATATTTATATGTGCATAGTAATTTTTAAAGGTACAAGACAAAAGGAGTTTTTAGAGTGATGCTTCAAATACAAGGAAAAAAGTTTTCAGTGATTTTTTAAGATCTTTTTAATTTTGTAGAAAATCTGTTGATCCAAAAATAATGATTCTCAAAAACAATGGTTGCTTTTCAGTGCTTTTCAAGTTTTACAAAGAAGTTATGGTTGTTACATTTGTTGGAAATTGTTTTGTAAAAATATTCATCAAATACAGACCACTTCTTTTGAAATATCTGTCTTCCCATCATTTTTATCGCTTTTCCTTTTCCCTGACCAATAGATTTAGCTACACTTAGGGAGATGCCTTCATTTTTGCTTGCCAACAAACATGGGGTAAGAATTGCCTCTGTTCACCCATTCCAAGTGAATAAGGAAAGTTATATTTAAAGGAGAAGAGCTATGATCATGTCTCAGAGAATACGGATAAGTCATTCTTTGTTCAATCAAGTCAAATCGGCAAGCATTAATTAAGCACCTACAATGTGCCAGATAATGCTAGATACCATTCCTACTCCAACCTGCCTCAGTTATGATAGTATGTTGAAAACTGTCATCAAGTAAGGAAATATGCATTTAATAGGCACCTACCATGTGCCAGGACCTATATTAGGTGACGTACCAGTCAAAAATTCATTTGGCCTTGAAATTAAGTCATAAACAGAAGCAAAGCTAATGATGTGTGGCTTCTTACTCTAGAAATTTCTGAGTTACCTCCTAACTGTACCCTAATTAGGGCCCATAGCATTGCTTAGGTTGGCTTAAGGAATGGCCAGATAAATTCATACCAAATACTGAATAAAGGAGATCTTTGTAGCTACTTTGTATCTTTGTGAGGTTTCCCCAATGTAAGGGGGCATGAATTGTCAATAAGCTTCCAGTCAATCAATCAAACATCATATAGGAAAATGTGACTCAGAGAGAATGTGGTTGAATTGGATTGGCTATTTCAGGAGTCCACAAATCATTCAGACAAGTGAAAAATCTTCTCTCTTCAGTTGATCTAGTATTGTTAAGTGTTTTCATAAATATTTAGACATCAATCAATTATACTGTGTGATGACTTGATTTGATTGAAAGGACCAAGTCTGGTGATTTCAGTCATAAAGACATAGCCATGATAAGCTATTGACTGCAAAAGGCTTTGACATTTTGAGATAAGATGTGCTCCATGAGTATAAATTAGTAATTAGCAAAGAATTTAGAGATAGGAGGAACATGAAGATATTTCTGAAAATAAAAGCAAGATTCAGTAAATCCTTAAACCAACAAACATTCATTGATCATCTACTATGTAAAGAAAATGAATTGTATTTGGTATTAAGATAGATACCAAGTTGAGTATATTAGTCTCTGCCCTCAAGGAGCTTACTGTGTAAGAGTAGGAAGTTCTGACACAAGTAATTATAATGCAAGAAAAAATATCAAATATTAATTCAATAAATGTATAAGGTCATATAGCAATTCCAAACAAGAAGAAATTTTCTTGCTGGGAGGATGAGGGAAGGCTTTATGGAGAAGGTTTTTAATGATCTTGACTAGGAAGAATAGGTAGGATTTCATAACACTAAGCTGGGAAAGTAGGTCTGTATGTTCTCTCTGTGATTATGGATGTTATCTGGATAATTTGTAAACTTTGGTTTAATTGATTAATCTTGTTCAACTAGATAATTTCTTATGAACAATGTTAAGTTTAGGAGTGTGTGTGTGTGTGTGTGTGTGTGTCTGTGATTTAGACAAAAATGGTTATATAAGGTGGAATGAGCAAGGTAGAAACACTCACTTTAATAATAGAAAGAGGTTGCCTGTGGATTATTAAAGTTTTACAGGCACCAAAGGACAAGTAAGAAATTAAAGATAAAAAATAAACCTCAAGTTGGGTTTTCTTCATATATGAATTTAGTCTTTAGTAACACATTCCAACTTCTCCCACAGTTGAATTAAGGCAATTCAAGGAAAGGAGTGGTAAGGAGGAAAGAGAAGGGATTTATATTTTTTTTTCTTGGTATGACAAAATTGATACCTGTTGATGAGTATTCTTCAATCAAACTATTTCTTCTGCTTCTAAATGGTGATGTGTTAAAGGCAAAACAATGAAGAAATGTGAATTTCAGATAGTCTAGAAAACATATATTTTCTTGGATATTGAATATGTATAATTTCATTGGTGTGGAAACCCAATTAAAACCCAGGCAAATGTAATCTATGGGGCATGAATTATCCAGATCATTATCTCAATTCTCTATTTGAATTTCATAATGTGTATCTATCCTTTGGGCCCACTGATGAGGGGCATAATGCTGATTCTACATTTGGAAATATAGGTTTGTTTTGTTTTTTCAAATTTATTCAAATATTTATAGATCTCTTTAAGTCAGTGTTTACATAGCAGAAGGTGAATAACAGATTGAGCTATTATCCAAATTCTTTGATTATTTTAGAGAACCAATCAAAACAATTCAAATTAATTTCCCCTATGAAATATGCCAATATCAAGCAGGCTTCTACCAGATCACTCTTTCTCTGGATGCTCTGGGTATAGAGTTAGTTATCGACATTTTAGATAAATTCAGTCTGTCAGACATATTTTTCTCATTGTAATTCAGGAAATATTTTTAACTTGAATCATATTGTTAAGGGATCCCCTGAACTTGTCCTTTTGAGTTGCCATATTTTCCAGAAACTCTGGACCCAGAGTATGCAAGGGGTCCTAAATGTGTCAAGGATGAAGACTCCACATTGAGCTGACATACTTTATTGTTTGCACCCCAAGCTGTACTGCCTGTGTATTCATGGGAGTCAACACAGGTGGCAGTGAGTCTGTACCAGACTGAGAAACTGCTTATGCAGCTGGGACCCTTGTAGATAAGCATACCCTCCTATCTTCATGATCCAGCAGTGCCCCAGGGAAAAGAATGTGTCTTTTGCCATCTTAATTATTCATGATTTCTCCTCTCCTGCCTCTTCCATTTAGGAGGAGATTTGTTTCCTCCTCCTTTTGTTGTAATGTCATAAATATGCAAGCTACTGTTTGGATCATAAACTCTTTGCACTTGCTTAGGGTTCCACATATATGTCTATTTCTCTTGTAATAAATCTAGTTGCAACACAATGTCTTACAGACTTATGATATTGTTTTTGGTTAACAATACAAATCATTACGTTGTAGCTAAAAGATGAAACTCAGCCTAATAAATACCTTCTTTCAGAATGACATCTCAGACTAAGATGCTATAAAAGACTCTTCTGCATCTTTTGCATTTTTTTAATTCCTTTTGTGTTTTTTCAAGGAATTTTCACAAATCTGTTTTCATATACTTCTATCTTAAGCTTCAGCGTTAAGCAGAAAAAATGTTTTGAAATTATGGCTTCCTCTTTATTTTACTACATATACACTTGTAGGAATTGGAGAGATTACGGTATGGGTGGATTTTTACAGGGAAAGGAAAGTTTTTCTTGGTTATGTTGTGAAAATGAAAACAATGAATTCATTTGGCAGCAGTACTGCCCAAAATAACCTCACTGAATGGCATTTATGTTTATCGTCTGGTATGTGGATATTACGAAAGGGGCACCCACAGGGTTTGATAAATAGTTACAGTCATAATTCAAATTCAATCTTCCCACTGAGGTCTAACTTCTCTGTACTTTAGATGACTAATTTTGGAAGTTGAGAGAGAAATATGGCCTGAGAAGTAGGCTATTTCAACTGGAAATGTTGATTTTTGTACATTTTTGATAAGCTTTCCAGAATGTTTTTTTTTTTAAAAGCAGACAAGCTTTAATGAAGGAATGGCAGTTCTCAGGTGAGTAGCTGATTCCCCTCTGAATGTGAACTCAGTGATGATGAAGGGTGTTAGGCAATAAGTCTTTGGATCTGTAACCAATCATTCTGAAACTGGAACACACTAGAAGTACCATACACTTTGCCTAGACTTTTATCCTTCTAGTCTGTCTTAAAGGTTCACTACTTTAGTGGGTGAAAGAACAGTGTGAGTGACCAGAGAAACTTAATAGAGGCAGTCCAAGTTGTCAATAGGGGTTAATTATTCGTAGAGGTGATGCTTTCAATAATGTTGACAGCTATATTTTTTATAAGGTGGGAATCTCCAAGAATTTCCTTTTACAAATGAATAAATATGGGTTCCTTCAACCTGGATGCTTCATTTATTCAAAATATTAATATTAATGTGGATTTATATCTATCTATGAAAATTTAATTTGTGAACTTCCAAGAAGCCAGTTAAGAAATTACTGACAAAAAAATGAATTTAAAGTATTCTCAAATTGTATAACAAAACTTGTACATCCAGGAGAACCGTGATATAAGAATACATTAGTTCAGATCAGCTTATTAGACTAGCTAGCTGTCCCCAGTCTCTAATTTACTGAGACATGGTTTCCTCATCAGTAAGGCTCATACTAGATGAGCTCTATGGTCTCTTTGGACTCTAATGTTCTATGATCCTATCACATATGATAGCCCCAAAGGGATAAGATCTAGGACCAATATGTTCTGTTGAGAGTAGCTACCTAATGTAGATATACATGAATAGGAATTTTAGTAAGTGATCTAATCTTAATTGGGGTAGTACAAGAGGTCAGAGAATCTTGAAGGTAAAGGCATACTGAAAAAAAAAGCTAGAGAGTTTCCAAAGTCAACTTCACTTATTTTGCCATTTTCCTGGAACCAACCCTTTCTCCTTTATTTTTCAGAGCTGTGAAAAGCCTAGCAGAAGCCTAATCACCTTGAAAGCTCTGGCTAATGGCCTAACATCACTGACGTTTTCCTTTTCTGCTCTGTGGAAGTCTCAGAGTCTTGGTCATAGACTACCAATCAGGGTAGCAGACTCAGATTTGGGGCAGCAGGAGCAAGAGTTCATTAGAAACAAAGCTTCCAGTTGTCAATTATCTTTCCCTTTGTACTATTTTCTCTGACAATGAGAATCTATCTCATATCATCAAGGAGCTCAGCAAAAAGCCCATGAAAGACTGACAAAATGCAAAAATAATTTCAGCACAGGGTCTGCTGCAGACTTTGGGGTGTGAGACTTAGTTAGCAAATTGTCCATAACCCCATAGAAACACCCATGTCTGCTTAACATGAAAGAAATGAGCGTGTGGCATTGCTCAATCCAGGTTTCAAAGACAAAATCGAAAGCAATACTTCAATAGTCTTTGGATCACTGGGAAGAAGTGCTCACAAATGATATCACAGCTCAGGTCATTAATGGTTCTCTCCCTTCACCTCGCATGGCAACCTCCATGTGCTAGCTTCTAATTAGTGTAGCTCAAACAGGGTAGTCTTCTGATGCCAAAATGTGTGGAAAATTTCCAAAGATTCATTTCCATTTTAAAGGGATTTAAAATCAGTACCTGAATCAGTTGTCCTTCAAATATTCTATTCCTGTGTGTGCATGGGGAATGTGGGGGGTGGGTGGGAGTATACCTTTAGTTATGTATGACTTTTGTTAAAAACCTTAGCTGATGCCACCTAATCACAAAGTATTTCATTTGCATTATATAATCACAAAATCACAATAGACTTGGTAATTATTAGGCCCCAAAACATCCTTTTCTAGAATCCATCTTGTAAATACTTTCTAGGTGATCTTTTAAAAAGTCCTTGTTTAAAAAAAGACATTTTAATAAATTCACAAATAAATTTCTTCAAACTGCACTACCAAGTCCTTAGGGAAGGCTTACTCTTTGTTCTGTGACTTTTGTACCTTTCACATAATTACTTATTCCACATGTCCAAAATGAATCTGCAAAAACACAAAGACTTGAGAGATTGTGCATTTCTCCATGTGACTTGCCCTTCAGAGTACGAAGCGGGAGATGGAATCACTCCGAGACATAACAAATGGAACGACTTGGGAACAATTGCTAATGTCTTGAAAAGCTAGTGGGACTTGGAGTGATCTCATTTTTACAAGTGTGGTTATCCATCTGTAACACATACCACTTTCTTCTCATATTGGACTCAGACCTGTCAATCAGTTTAGAAGGCTAAAACAAATCTCTTTTTTCCTCTCTTCTCCAGTCTTTTTTTTTTCCTTCTTCTTCCCTTTCATCATATCACCTGGGAGCAGAGAGCACATTCTCACCAGCTTCTTTTATACTCTTTTGGTTTTCAAAGAACAGCTTTGAGCTCTCACTGATGAACATGGCAAAGATTGTTTTTGTAATTAGTGTGGTTAATGAACTTCCCACAGAAGCTTTAATAGGTAAAGATGAAGCTAGTTGATACCAGCAGGTACTGTGCAAAGAGCTGGAGGAATGATAGGCATTATGGATTCCATCCTCACGTCTCGAAGACCAAATCCCAAATGGTTTAATCATCATCAATGTCAACCTTTGCCATAGCCTCATTCTGCATGCTATATGGCATAATGTTGCATTTATATTCAAGCTTGACTTTGACATTTGCTCCTTTAGAATAAAAGTGCCTTGATTAGACAAAGCAACTGTCAGGAGAAAGAAAAAAAAATAAAGATATGCACACACAATCACACTTCCCTGATAGTGATTCTCTCTGTCCTGATCTGCCTACATTTACCTAAAGTTTTTGTATATCAGGCAGAATTATGATCAAGAAGAGTGATTCATAGGCAGAGGCTGAATTTGCTAATGGTCTTCTTTTTTAACAGAATTATCATGGTGCGGTAATTGAAGAGCTGACCTCAACATCAGAAAGCTCTAGATTTTAGTTCCACCTCAGAAATAGGCTGTCTGTGTGACTCTAGGCAAGTTATTGGACCAATGTTCTAGGCAAATCTTATAAATCAAAAAGAAGGTACCAACCTCTGTTAGTTCATTTGAATATAATGCTATGACATTTGCTATTAGGGATTGTTTAATGTTGTGTACTTGTATACTTAGCATCTAGCAGAATGCCTGGAATACGTAGGTGCTTAATAAATCCTTGTTGGTTGATTGATTGGTAGAGGGAATTTCTTTACCTAGAGATCTCTCTATATGAATGAAATCACTCGTCTCATCACTATACCTTATCTCTTTTCCTGTCACTATGCTATCTGTGTCCCTGTTAACCTCCTCTGTGAAGGGCTTCAGTAATAGGAAGGAAGGGAGGGGTAAGCTCTCTATGTGTATCAGGGAAAACTCTGGGTATCCCATATAGGAAGGATGTCCTATTTTATCTATATTATATCTGTATTACTTCAAAGCTGAAAATGCCAAATTCCATCAGGATGGATACTTCTGCCATTATAAGTTATTGAATAATGTTTGTGAACTGCTGTTATAATATAATAAATGTCATAATAATACTAAATTATGTTTTATTATATTGCATATTAAAATATAATGTGCTATATATGTAATTCTATATATCTGTCTTCAACAGTCAAGTGAAGTTCTTCTGTGTACTCAGCTGAAAGAGCATCTTCATTAAGAACTCAGGTCTTATATTGAATCAAACAGTGCCTCTGATTTCTGCTGTCTTCTTTTCAGTTCTGTTTTATCAGGATATGTCATGGATTCACCAAACTGATATTGGATACCTTAGTTAAGGGGAGTCTTTATCATTCAACCAAATTGACAAAAAATTATTGAGCGCTTGCAATGATCAAGGTAATGTACAAGGTGGTATGCAGGTATGCATGCATTGTAGGGAAGGAAGACTAAGCATTGTAAGAGAGGAGCATACATTTGGAACAAAAGGGGACCTTAGACACCATCTATTACTATTATTTTACGTATGAAGGAAATTGAGGCCAACAGAGGTTACATGAATGATTTGCCTAAGGTCACACAGATAGTAAGTCTATTTTTCTTTGTTGTGGTAGGAGGACTATCATTAACTTAGTACATCAAGGATCTTTGGTTTCCTTGGTGTGACTGCTCACTCCACTGGCACAGATCTCAACTCTATCTATTATTTTTATGAGTTTCTGTTCTGGCAGAAAATTAATTACCTGCTTATATCATTTCTAAACTTAGCTGTTTTTCATGTCCAATGTTCAATGCTTTGTGACCCATTTGGAGTTTTCTTGGCAAAGATGCTGGAGTGGTTCACCATTTCCTTCTCTAGTTCATTTTAAAGATGAAGAAACTGAAGCAAACAAGGTTAAGTGGCACAGGGTCACACAGATAGTGAGTGTCTGAAGCCAGATTTGAACTTGGGAAGATGGGTCTTCCTCACTCTAGGCTGAATACTCTACCTACTGTGCCACCTAACTGCCCATAAACTTAGCTAGACTGATTTGCAGACATAGCTAGTTGAATGCAGAAAGCCCTTCTTTCTACCTTAATAACACCTATTAGAGCTCATACTTTGCTAAAGAGCACCAGATTTGAGGAACAGATGACCTGCATTCAAATCCTGGCTCTTCTGGTCTCTACCTATGTGAACTTGGGCAAGTTACTTCACATTTTTAGGTTTCAATTTCTGCATTTATAAAATGGAGAGGGTATGACTAGATGATCTCTAGCATCCTTCTCTGTTCTAAATCTATTGCCCTATCATCCTATGAAATCTTACAAATATTCCATTCCAGGTCACCTTATTATGAGACTAGGAAGCAAGATTTCTGCAGTGATCACCTATGCTGGAAAAAAATCTATTATTTATACAAGTTTGAATATTAGCTCTTTGAAGGTAGGGGGCCCTTTCATTTCTATTTTTGTATTTGACCTCAGGGAATTACAAATGATATCTACTGAATAAATGTTTTTACTTGAATTGCTGACTGTGTGTGTGCACGCGCACGTGTGTGTATGCATACGCGTGCATGGGTGTATGTTATTGGAAAGGCAGCTTGGAGAGTTGGATGAGAGAGTCAGAATCAGAGTGAGGAAGATCTGAGTTCAGGTTCTACCCATGCCCCATAATGGCTGTGGGTAGGCAAGTCACAACTCTTTAATTCCATACAACCCCCTTGTCACCAACTCTCTAGACAACAATTTGCAGAGAAGGTATAAGTCTTCCACAGTAGAGGAAGTTCCTCATCTACAATGATATAGGTACAGTCAAAAATGTATTCCGTATTGGAATTGGTACTTGTTCTCTATAAAGTGATCACTGAAGAATTCAAGGAAATATATGAAATAATTCCCCTTCTCAAAGTGCTCACAATTTAGCTAGGGAGACATCACATAAATACAAGTAAAGCTAAGGAAAAAAATACAAAAACCTAACCAAAATTCAAAAAATTGATTTAAGAAATGCTTTTAGGCAGTCTGTGATTAATTGCTCAATGAAAGTGTATACAATATGTGCTAAGAGTTCAGGAGACAGAAAAGGTACCGTGTGCTTCCATGATCTGGGAAGACTTCCAAAGCAATATTCCCGTCAAAGCCCTCTGCTCTTTGCAGTCTAACCCAGGTTGAACTTGGTATTATATCATGTAGAAAAGCAATAATTTCACTTTAATACATTCTTTATTTTTAAATTTTTAATCGGATCTGTGATTTTATTATGCTGGCAAATTCTTAGTATAGAAATCCCACCAATGTAGGTAGATAACTCACCTGTAGGTTGGTCTTAAAAAAGCTGCCTGGGGAACTTAGAGGTTATAGTCTGACTATAAATGGGTCTTCTATACACTATATGATGTCTTTCAGTTGCCACACTGACTTTTTCTTTTGATGCCTTTTATTTTTCCTTCAAATTCATCCCCAAATAGATCCCTCCCTTCTCCCTTCTATAACAAGTCTTCTTTTCTCAGTCAGTCAATAAACATTTGTTAAGAGCCTGCTATGTACCAGGCACAATACTAAGAACTTGGGATACAAAGAAAGGCAAAAGATAGTCACTTCTCTAAAGAAGTTCACAGTGTAAAGACAGCATAAAAACAACTAAGTAATAAATAAGCTATATGCAAGTTAAGTTGAAAATAATCAATAGAAGGAAAGCCCTAGACTTAAGGGAGTTTGAGAAGGCTTCTTGTAAAAGGAGTCATTATAGCTGAAGGAAACCATTAGGCAGAGATGATGACATAGAACATTCTAGGTGTGGTAAAATACCTTGTGCTGAGGTGAAAAAGAAAAAGAAACAATTTCGTAAAATCAACAGAGATATGGGCTTTGTCTGAGAATATATGCAACATTCCATACCCATAGGCCCTTGCCTCTCTAGTGAAAGGAAGAGGCTGTATTTTCTCAAACCAATCATATCCAGGGCCAAACTTAGCCATTTAAATTATACAGTTGTTGGTATCATTTGAATGATATTTATATTTACACCATTATGTTTATTGAATATTATTTTCATGGTTCTACTCACTTTACTCTGCATTGATTATTATCTTCTCATGTTTCTCTGAATTCCTCATATTTATCATTTCTTAAATATATTATATTCAAGTACCATAATTTGTTTAGCTATTCTCATTAAGCTATTCTCTTACTATGTTTTCATTTTGTTTTTTTTTTTTTTGGTCACCACAAAAAAAGTGCTGCTCTGAATGCTTTTAAACCCACTCAGTTTTCAAGATAGTTTTCCTTCTTATCTTTTTGGAAGAGTGCAGTATGTGTATTACTAGTTTCAATTCAATAAACATTTATATGTGCCTATTATGTATAAAACCTGTGCTGGTGGTGTCCTTACAAAGACAAAAATGTGAGTAACTACCACTAAAGAGCTTACATTCTACTAGACTGTTTCAGTCATCCCCTCTTGCCTTTCAATGTTGATCCTGTCTCTAATTAAAACAACAACAACAAGAAAATCCTGCATTAGACTACTTTCCTCTCTAGCCAGTAGCTGCTTTCTCTTCTTCCTTTCTCAGCCATACTCCGAGGAGAAAGAAGGCTATATTCACTGTCTCTGCTTCCCAATCACTCTAACTGCCTTATTCAATTTAAATTGTTAATTTGAATTTACAAATGACCTCTTCTTTACCAAATCTGATAATATTTTCTCATTCCTCAACTTACTTGACCTTTTTGGTTCTTTTAATATTGTTTTATTGCGGGGGATTTCAAAAAAATCTATGGAATAAAATAATCATTCCCATAACAAAGATGATCGCAGAAGAAACTGAAAATCTACTATGCTCCTATTCCTCTCAAATATACAACAAAATTATCATGTAAATTCCCCCCCCTTTGATACTGTTGATCACCCTCTCTTATTGTATGCTCTCTCCTTTTGGATTTTTGTAATACTGCTTACTTCTATTATCCCTTACTATATGCTGAACCTTCTCCTACTAGGTCTGCTTTGCTGGAGCACCATCTATCTCATACCCTGTAACTATGAGTGTAATTCAAGATTGCTCTGGACCCTCTTTTCACTTCTCCCTATACTTTCTTTCGGTGACCTCCTCAGTTCTCATGGGTATAATGATCATCTCTTTAGAAGATTGACAGTTATCTATTTGGCTCCATTTTCTCATCTGAACTTCAGTCCTGTGACACCAATTCTATACTGGATGCTTTGGACTAGGTGTCCTGGAGCTATCCTAAACTCAACATGCCCAAACAAGAATTTGTTATCTTACCCTCGAGCCCTCCACTCTTCTAAGCTTCCCTATTTCTGTCAAAAGCACTATCATTTGCCAGTTCCCCAGGTTTGTAATCTTGATATTAGTCTGAACTCATTACTCTCCCTCATACCACATATCCAATCAGTTGCTAAATCTTGTCTCCACAATATCTCTCTCATCTGACCCCCTCTCTATAAACATAACCACCATCTTCTTTGAGGCTGTCATCATTTCTGTTCTAGATTATTTCAATAGCTTCCTAATTGATCTTTTTACCTTCAGTGTCTTCTCCCTTTCTAGTCCATCCTTCACATAGTTGCCAAAATGATTTTCCTTAAAACTAGATTTCCCTAATGTTACTCCCCTACTCAATAAGCTTCAGTGGCTCCTAATAAATGTAAGCTCGTTATACATTTCTCTGTGTAGCTTGAAAAGCTGCACAGCCTCATTCTAGCCTCATTACCCTTTTCTTTGTTTCCCACAAACTCACTTTCCTCCAACATGGAAATCCATCTCTCATCTCCATGACTTTGCATTGGCCATCCACCATGCCTGGAATACATTCCCTCTTCACCTCCATCTCATACTGTCCCTCTTTTCTTTTAAGATGCAACTAGGGCACTATGTACATGAAATTTTTCTTGATTTTTCCTCTCTAACTGCTAGTGACCTCTCTCCTTAACTTGTTTTTACCGACTTTATATTTATTTGTATCAATTAACTTTATATTCATTGTTTGTGTATGTATGCCTATTGTATATACATGCATAACATACATACATACACACACATATATAATGTATATATATGTATATATACATTATATATATGTGTGTGTGTGTGTGTACATATATACTTACGTACATACATACATATCCAGTTCACATTTTATGTGAGTAGATACTTCTGCAGAACTTTAGGTAAAGTGATTTTCATGTAATGCTAATTTGCTCTTGTGTGTGGAGAAGGGAAGGAGAAAGGGAGGCAAGAAGGGGCCTTGCCCCTGGAGGGAGGGGGCCGGCACACATTTCAAGGACACTTGGGAGCTGGATGTGAATACAGATAGGAGAGGATGGGCTTACCTAGCAGGGAAGGGGATACACATTTGGTACCAAAGACTTGGGTGGATGATTTCAACTGGGCAAACAACTGTTCACTGTTTTTGTTTTGTTTTGTTTGCCCATTTCAATAACTGGGCAAAATTCACCTCTCTTGCCACTTGATGTCTCAAGTCAAGTCTCTGATCTGGCAGCAGTAGGGGCAGCAGCAATGGTCGCTTCTCTCCCTGCCTCCATTCTTCTGCTTTCACTTGGAGGTTTTTTTTTAATTCTCTTACTTACCATATCCTGAAAGACATCATTAGAATCCCCATCCTCATCCTCCTCTTCCTCCTCCCCCTCTTCCTCCTCATCTTTATCATCATCATAACATTCATATAATGTTTGTACATTTGCAAGGCTTTTATTTTTTATCCTTACAACATTTTATCCTCACAAAAACCCTGAGAGGTAAGGATTATTATTATTCCTACCTTACAGATGAGGAAACTGAGGCAGAAAGTAATTTTCCCAGAGTCACGTAGCTATTGTCTGAGACCAGATTTGAACTTAAGTTTTCTTCTTGATTCTAGGTCCACTGTTGTTTTACATAATTCTTTTAGTAAGATAGAGTCAACTGCTTTTATTGCTTCTTCAAATTAATTCTCTGAAACTGTCAGATGACATAAACTAAACCTTTTACACACACACAAACAGCTATACAGTCAAAGAGGGTCTTTTACATTTTATTGGTTATACTGTTATTTCTAGAATGAGATGATTATTGGAGCAAACTTCATGCATTGGTAGGTTTTTCTATTTGTCCATAGTCTGCACACATTGCAGAAAGTAGATGAGGATATAGAGCCAGAAAGAACCTCAGAGAATACTACTTCCATTCTTTCTCTTTTATAAAAGGGGAAATTGAGGTTCAGTGCAGTGAATCAACTTGTACAAAGTCACTTGGGTAGTAAGTAGCAGAGCAAGTTTTTTTTCTTTTGTCCTTATCTAGTTGTTCAGCTTTGGATAAGGGAGATAATAAGGTTTACTATGGTCCTTGACATATGCAATAAGAAGTGTATAATAGATGGAACAGGTTTTAGCCCAGAAAATAAGAAGTGGATCCAACTCTTGTTTTTCTTTTAAAATAAGAGGCTTGTCAGGAGCTACTCTGGATTGTCCTTGAGTACATCTTAAAAAATAGGGTCAGCTAGGTCATGCAGTGAATAGAGCACCGGTCCTAGAGTCAGGAGGACCTGAGTTCAGATCAAGCCTCAGACATTTGGCACCTATTAGCTGCGTGACCTTGGGCAAGTCACTTAACCTCAATGGCCATGTCTCCCCTCTCCCCTTGAAACAAAACAAAAACAAACAAAAAAACCCAAATAGTCCCATCTTATAAAAAGCCGCACTAGGGTTAATGCCTTTGGAAATTCATCCATTGTGTAGGTGCCCATTAACTATGGAATTGCTAAATAAGTTGTAGTACATGAATGTAATGGAATATTACTGTACTGTAAGAAATGATGGATGTGGATATAAAGCATCATGGGAAGATTATTATAAACAGATGCAAAGTGAATTGAAATAATGAATATAATAACATAAATAGAAAGAAAAACAAAACATCCTCAACAGTGCTACAACATGATGACGGAGCTAGCCACAAAGAAGAGATATGAGAAAATACCTTGCTCCTTTCTTTAAATTTGTAGAGGACTGTGGGTGTGTATGTAATGTCAAAATTTTTCAATGTGGTATTGGTAATTTTGCTAGACTGTTTTTATTTTTAATCCTCTCTAAAAAAATAAACTGATAGCTTTCTAAAGGGGTGAGTTGGGAGAGATTTATTAGGAAAGGTAGGCAGTATTAAAAACAAAAGTTATTAATAGCGATTTAAGAAAATGAAAATCATCCTTTGCACGTATGATCCTAATCTTCCTGCTTCCTACCTAGCTGGGGATTTCTTTGTGTTCTTACCATTGCCTGGAAGGAGAGTGCAGTGGTGAGGAAATATCTGGAGTGCCTTAAGAATCAACTTTTATTTATTCTCAAGCCTGACAGTTTCACTTCTGGTTTGCTTCATCTGGAGCCTGTTCATATTATCGACCACAGGATTTCTCTTATGAAGGGGGTGAATAGTGTGAAGTTCATTCAGAACAGATGCACCTTAAGTGACAGTTTCTAAATCACTGCCTTTTTGTGTCAAGCAATTCAGTACAAAGCCGGCTGTCAATTGACACAGTCACATCAGTCGACTTACAAAGGATTAGTGTCCTTCAGTCCCAATAATACCTTCTTAATTTTTACTCTATCTCTTTCTTATTGCTAGACTACTCTACTCTTTGGAAGGTGCATCACACAGTACAAAGTATGATTCATTATCATCAAGCCAAGGCTGAGGAAGCATATGTCCATCTAATATATTTTTCCCCTTGATGAAAAAGGTGAACTGACAGCAAATTTCTACTTTATGAAAGACTGAAAAGTTCTGTCAACTGATAGGTTTTCAAATTCAATTTTTACTTTAATTGCATCGTGAAAATAATTTACTGAATTTAGCTACTATCTGGAGATGTTTAAATTCTCAAGTTCACCCATTAATACATCAAAAACTCATAGAGGGAAGAGCATGAAAGTAACATCTTTTTGTCAGAAAAATCCTTTTAGTGCCCAGAAGGAAATAAAAGTAGTCTATCACGATATTACTTTTTCCTTTACATACCTAAACAATGAAACACAAATCTCATGCCAATGTATGTAGAATGCTATACACAAATCTTATGTCACAAAGACAAGTGCCTAAAACATAAGTAAAAGGTAAATGTAAGTAAGCTTTTGATAAGGGTTCCATTGGAAAGAAGTTTTTATCCCCATCTTCCTCAAAATATGGTACTGAAAGACTCAGATTCCCTTAATTAACTTAAATGAAATTTTAAAAAGCTTAGATTATATTATTAGCTACTTGTATGACCTTGGGCAAATCATGTAACTTTTCCAGGCCTCAATATCCCCTTTTTATAAAATAAAGCAGATTTTTGCGGAAAAGTTCCACTTCTAAGACCTTTTTTTTTGTCCATAACTGTTTGACTCCCTAGGGGAAAAAAAAATTGTATACACATTTTGGTGTCATTAGCTTTTCTCTACTTCCTTATTTTTCCTCATTCTCAACTTTTGCTCATGTAAATATGGAGCCATCCTCTAACAATACAGATGTGTTCATTGTGAAGAAGATGAAATCATTCAGTTTTGTCCTTATGCTTTTCTACAATGTTTCTGTCCACAAATTCTGGGTGTCATTGGGAAACAGTTCCAAGGCTTATGAAAGTCTGATGCAGACAGAGTGCTTTGGTCAAAAGAGGCACTCAACAAATTTCTTTACAAATATCAGTTATTAGTAGCAGTAGTAGTAATAATACAGAATTAATGAGAAAGAGATTTTTGGTTTACAGAGTATTAATAACAAAGAGCTATACATAAGAAAGACAGCCCTTGTGAAAATATTAGCCAGATCCATCTTCTATGAGTTTATTAATGGAGAAATATATGCCAATGCTACAGTACAATTCTCATTTACCAATATGGCTGGTTTTCATTGGAACCACTGTAAGCCATTGCCTATACTTGAAAAAAAAGGTTTATTTTCCTTCCAGGCTGTTGGAGTCTGTACAGTCTGTTTTTTCCCACTTTCTAAATCAATAGCTCATGATATGATGTTGGATTCCAGTGCCATAGGAGCAAAAATGTACAACTGGGAACAGTTGAAAATGATGCCTTTAGCTTAGAAAGAGGGCAAGTAGGATGTAGGGAATGGGTTTACTATGAAAACCAAGGCAGAGTCCAGGAGCAACACACATAAAAAGTAGATTTTCCTTATGCTTTGTCCATCATTCAAAAATGTTATTGTTATTATTATCAATAATAATAATAATCCTACTTTGGGGATCTATGGAACAAATCCCTATTGTTAAGCCATACTGACTTCAATTTAATGTAATCACATTTGCCTGGTTAGGATGGCATTAAGCTGCCTTTATTCCCCAGAAGGTAACTTGAGGCCAATTCTGGCAAGGACCTTATAGTCTTTCAGTCTTTAACAAATTTGTGTGCCAAAGTGTGATTTACCATCACAGAGGGGACAAAGAAAGAACCAACAGCTAGATTCTCCGAACTACAGCTTCCTCCCTTAAGAGCCAGAGTAAATTCAAGTCAAGAGCCAACAAATAAGATCTGTTTCAGCTTATCTTGAAAAATTCCAGACTTATTCATAAATGTGACAAAAGTGCTTTTGGGGAGAAACACTTTGAAAAGATAAGAAGTAAACACTCAATGTGAGACCCAGAGATATGGATATCTTTCAGAAGGCTGAGCTTGGTGCAGAGAGCAGCCTTGACAATAGGGGATGATGTTAGATCTTTTCTCTTTTATGTTCCTTTTAAGTACTGGTGAAAACAGGGGTGGGTGGGAATTATACAGTCAAAGCAAGAATCAGAGTTTGAAAAACAAGACTGGGAGGGAGAATAGGATCGATTGGGAAGCAATGAGAGGAAGCTTGTTTTTAAAAGACATGCACAGAAATCCTTAGATTTGAGGGCTGGAAGTTCCCTTAGAGGTTAGTTAGTCCAACTGCTTCATTTTATAAAAGCAGACATTGGGATCCCAGATGGTAAAGTGACTTGTGCAAAATCACTGATGTGGTGATT
This sequence comes from Phalanger gymnotis, assembly GCA_028646595.1. Taxonomy (NCBI): domain Eukaryota; kingdom Metazoa; phylum Chordata; class Mammalia; order Diprotodontia; family Phalangeridae; genus Phalanger; species Phalanger gymnotis. The sequence goes on from CM053626.1 coordinate 72,918,943, forward strand.
GGCAGAGTGAGGATTTGAACTGAGGTCTTCTGACTTTGAACCATATATTGTTTCCACCATTTCATTATGTGGTACAACCAGAGCAGAACTTCAGGAGATTCTAGAATAAGAAAGGAAGATAAAATCTGTAACATAACTACTGACACATTGAGCTTACAATCCTCTAGAACCAGTTGGGATTTCTTATGCTGTATTCTAGCCATATGTTCCCCCCCCTTCCCCATCCTGTGTTATGGAGTTGATTTTTTAAAACCAAATTGCCAGACTTGCAGTTCCTACTTATTAAATTTCATCTTGTTAAGTTCAGCTCTCAGTTCCAACCTGTCAAGGTTATTGCGGATTCTGACTCCACCATCCAATGTACTGACTATTCCTCATGGTTTCATGCCATCCAAAAAGATGATATGCATGCCATCTATGACTTCATCCAAGTCGTTAATTAATCTAGGGTACAGAATTGGGCCAAGGACAGTACCTTGGGACATTCCCTTAGGCATCTCTCTCTTTTTGTATGGTCAGCCACTTAATTCTGCATCCACCTAATGGTGCTATTACTGTCTGAGGCTACATCTCTACATTTTGCCCAGTAGAGATTTTGCCACATATTTTGCTGAGATCCAAACATACTACATCCACAATATTTTCCTACTCTACAAGTCTAGTAACCCTATTAAAAAGGAAATTAGCTTAGTCTGGTATCCTGAAAGAACCCAAACTGGCTCTTTGTGATGTTTTCTTCCATTTGCTATTTTTTTTCCTGAAGCACTGATATCAAGCTCACTGGCTTCGACCCCTCTTTTTCTGAAAATTGGTTAAAAATTTCCCTATGTCTAATTATCTCTTTAGTGACATTTGGTTTAAAATTCCTGATAAGCAATTTTTTTTTGCTTCCCAGTCTGAATAGCATGTACCTTCATAGAAGCACACACACACACACACACACACACACACACACACACAAACGCAGAAAGCGAAGGAAAAGGAGAGGAAAGCAAGTAGTTAATTAAGCATAGGCAGTTCTGGCTTTTCTCTATCATTTATCTTATGATTAATTCCATATTTTGAGAAATCTATTAGTCCCACTTTAAAAAAATATTTTTTGCATCAGAAAAATAATCTGATGTAGGGATACCAGAGCAGTCAGGTTGTACGGTTTCTAGAAGCATCTATAAGAACTTAAAATAATAGATGAAAACAGATATAAGAGGGGTACGAAGGGCAGACTAGCATTCTGACCTATCACTTCTAAAAGATCAAGTGGGTAACACATATGATCATGCGTTCCTTGCAAAGAGGGATTGGGGACTAGAGGAAGAGATAGTGTGTTGAACGAGGGCCACCAAATTGTGTTACTTGCCTACTTTTACTTTAGAACACTTTATTTCAATGAATATGTGATCTCATCAATCAACTACTTTCATCCATAGTCTAGATTGCAACCCATCCACATTTTCTCATCTTGTGCTACATTCATCTATGTTCTCCCACAAATCCTCAACTGGGGGGCCAACTAATATACTTAGAATCTTCCTCTCGATCTTTTGACATTTTGTGAATACCACAGTGAAGACACACAAAAAATCCACCTGTTACCCCTCATTCTTGTTAAATAACTTGCTTATCTCCTTTTCTGGGCATATGTCTTTCTGATTATAGCCTTTATGCCACTTTTCTGGTGCAGTTCTTCATTATTAACATGTGACAGCTCTTTTGATGACCTAGAACTTTGTTTTCAAGGATTAGGTTATGCTCCATTCTTTGCAAATATATAACATTATATAGCTAGTGGTTTACTTTCAATGTTAGTCTAAGATATATATACATGTATGTATATATACATACATACATACATATATGTATATATATGCATGTTTTATCAACTAATATAAATGTTATCTATGATATATATATATATATGTTATGTTATATGTGTGTATGCATGTGTGTATATCTATCTGTCTATATAGCCACCTATGGACTGGTAGTGTATTGAACTACTTATCTGAGTTTGGAAAATAAGCATTCTTCATGCATTTGGTTTTTCTTACCTGAATAGTTACATAAAATGCTTTTGAGTGATTATGGATCCCATTTAAGAGGCTCTGCTTAGATATCTTTGGCCAAATCAAAATTATACATGTATACTTCATTTTATTCTAGCAACTTGGAATCAAACACACGATAATACATATACTCCTTCCACAATTCAGTTCCCATCAGAATGATAAATCTCACAATGGGGTAATCAATGAGTTATTTGACTGGATTGAGGAAGCAGTTCTCTGTTGCTATCAGGGCAAAACTTCCTTGATTCCAAACTGACTTGACTCTTAAAAGGAGTTGCCACCCCCAAATGACTATCAGACATAGCACAGAGGATGGAACACAGATAATGTAATTTCATCATCTACCTCTTTCAGTTTCTCCTTATTTAATGGCTCCTCTGCTGTCTCTGGACAAACCTAGATATAACCCATGTTTAAAAGAAACAACAAGGATAACAACAAAACATCTTAATTTTAATCTCCTATCTATCTCAAGCTATTGTCCTATATATCTCCTCTAGGGAAGTCTGGGGAAAAAGCTGTCTATATTTGTTACCTCTATTCACTTGCTTTTCAACTACTTGTAATCTAACTTTCAAACATACTACTCAACTGAAGCTGTTCTCTCCATGGCTATGTTTTTCTATAGCCATATTTATATCTATCTATCTATCTATCTATCTATCTATCTATCTATCTATCTGTCTATCTATCTCTATATATGTATGTGTATATGTATATATATATATATACACGTACACATGTGTGTGCATGCTTGTGTGTATACATGTATATATAATATACAAATATACATGCATACAAATGCATAATCACACACAGAGCTTTGATAGCTTAAAACATCACTAAGACTTTTATACATACAATTTAAGATATTTACATTAATTGATAAAAACAATAATGCTACAGTCTATTTCTCAGTCCTTATCCTCCCTACTTTTCTGCAGTGTTTAACACTGTTAAGTCTTCTCTTCTTCTCTAGGCTTTCCTGACACTGATCTTTCCTGTGTCTTCTCCTATCTTTATGCCCAAACCTTTTCAGCATCCTTTGCAGGATCATCACCCATTTATTGCCTCCTCCTCCTCCAGTGTGTGTATACACCAAGCTCTGTCCTGGACTCTTTTCTCAATGTTCTTATCAGATCGCTTGGACTTCAACTCTTAGCAACATGCAAATGACTCCCATACCTATATATTCATCCCTGATCTCTCTTCTGAGCTCCAATTTCGCATTTCCAAGTGCTTCCTAGATATCTCATGTAGACAACTTATAGGCATCTCAAATTCAACTTGTCCAAAACAGAACTCAATACATTTTCTCCTAAA
>CM053626.1:72927850-72957678 GCA_028646595.1 Phalanger gymnotis
AAGTTAACATAATTGAAATTATCCATTTCACATTTTATAATGCTCTCTATCTCTTGTTGGGTTAGGAATTCTTTTCTTTTCCATAAATCTGATAGGTAAACTATTCCTTGCTCTCCCAAATTGCTTATAGCATCAGCCTTTATTCCTAAATCATGAACCCATTTTGACTTTATTTTGGTATGTGGTGTAAGATATTGGTCTATGCCCAGTTTCTGCCCTACCATTTTCCAATTTTCCCAGCAGTTTTTGTGGAATAGTGAATTCTTAGTCCAGAAGCTGGCCTCTTTGGGTTTATCAAAGAGTAGATTGCTATAGTCATTGACTTCTCCATCTTGTATACCTATCCTATTCCACTGATCCATGACTCTGTTTCTTAGCCTGTACCAGGAAGTTTTGATGACTGCTGCTCTATAGTATAGTTTAATATCTGGTATGGCTAGGCCACCTTCCCTAGCATTTCTTTTCATTAATACCCTAGATATTCTAGACCTTTTGTTCCTCCAGATGGGGAGTGCTATTCATAATAAGAGGTAACACTTCTATGGCTAATTGTAAATTGAGTTTCTAAATGCTGTGTTCCAGCAGGGAAGATAAGGTTTGCCTCACTGAAGAATGAGGAGGAAAAGACAAGCATTAAGCAGAGAAGTAGTCTCATGTAGGGCAGATGTTCCTGAATGGGTTAGTGACATGAAGCCATAAAGTCCAGAATAAGAAATTATCCCAAGCACATGGGTTTTTCTCTCTCCTTTGCCTCCCTGACAGGTTCTTGTAAGCAGGTACCCACTCTTCACTAAGGATATAAAGTACATTGTTAGGAGATTGTCATTTATATTTATTTATAGATTTTGTGTGTATATATATTTGCTTTTATATATGAGTATCGACATTACTGTTGTTATTTTTCTGTATTATTAAGTAATTGTTATGTTATTAAGATTTTAAAGTATCATTATTGTGATTGACTAGTTGTGGGAAACATTGATGGGGCTCAAGACCTAGGGCAGTTAGTAGCGAAAGTGTCTGTTCCCTTAAAAAGGTTACCCCTAGGGTCCTATTAGAATTTGACTGTAATCTTTTGGTGTTTGTCTCCATCTTGGAATCTAGTCCTGACAGTGTGAGGGCAGGTCAGAGTGAGAGAGCCAACCTAGAGACTCAGTAGGTTTTCTTACCTGCGTGACAAGTCTGAGACTCCCTACATACTGTCTATAATGTCTATATGACTGTAGCTGATGATGTCATCCCTGTTACACAGTTAGAATACCACCATTTTTCCAAGTTTTCATTCTATAAATTTCCCTTTACATCTCTATTACCAAGTTCTTTTGTTTCTTTCTTTGAAATGACTATCAAATTCACTCCTAGTCAAGGCCTTAATTGACCCATTTGGATTATGAGATGACATAATAAAAATAGCCCTGAATTTGGAGTTTGAGGATCTGAGATTAAATAGCAGCTCTGCTATAATTACTACCTGTGTGACCCTGAGCAAGTCACTAAGCTTCTCTCGCCATCATTTCTTCCTCTGTAAAATTAGGGGTTTGGACTAGATCAACGGTTGGCAAACTGTGGCCCCGGGAACAAATCTAGATTGCTGCTTGTTTTTGTACAGCGGAAGATAAGAATAGTTGTTATATTTTTAAAGACGATAAAACTTTATTTTAAAATATTTTTAAAAATCCAATGTTAGTTCACTGTGGGTCACAGTTGCCAACCCTTGGGTTAGATAACTTCTAAGGTACCTTTCAGATCTAACCGTGATTCTGAGATTCTTCTTTACTGGCCTCTACCCTAGTGGGCCTTCCTGTCCAGAGTTTTTCCTCTATGAGTTACTGTCATACTTGTCTTCCTAAAATAGGTCTTTGTTTATCTCCAGAAATCCTCCTTGGTAAATGCCTTGTTTCAAGCCCTTCCATTATGTGGCTCTACCCTATAGATTTTAATTTAGCTCCAGATAATGCCTAGCAAAAACCCTACATTCTCCTCAGATCAACCTATGCAGCTCATTCCTTCCTCTTCCTCTAGTTGTGCCATTTAACTCACCTAGAATGGAAAGATCCCGAGAAAAAGGAAACATGCGCACACACACACACACACACACACACACACACACACACACGCACATACACACACACAGAATTTAAAATCAGAGGACTCGAATTTGAGTCTGAATCTATTAATTATTTTACTGCATTACTGTAGCCATGTTAATTCTTTTGTCTAGGCTTTAATTTTCTCATCTGTAAGATAAGGCAGTGGAGTTCAGATTACCTCAGAGTTCCTTACTAGCTTTCTCATGATGCTAAATCTATCCTGCCTGCACCTTGCCTCATATCTCCCGAACTGCAAGTGTCCCCTCTCTCAAATTACCTTCTATTTAACTTTGTTAGATATGTGTATTTCTTCAATTTTATAGTTATGCTGAATATATTTTATGTATGTCCTTGTCTCTCCCATTATAATGTAAGCTCCTTGAGGGAAATGATCATCTCATCCTTTGTTCTTGTATCCTTACTACCTAACAGAATGTCCAGCAAATAGTAGGTATTTAATAAATGCTTATTGATTAGTTGATGGGTAGGAAGTCAGAAATAGCTGGACAGAATTGTATTCACCTGGGATTCCAGGTACTCAGCTAAGGCTTGAGTGATTTTGCAAAGGCCAGAGGCCAGACCAGATGAGCATACAGATTTCAGAAGTTAGGTACGCTGAGGCAATTGTACTGTCAAACAGGGACTGTGACCCTAGAGGCTAGAAGTATTTGGCCTCTGGTCTCTTTTATTCTTCTTTCTAGCTATGAGTGGCCATAGGTCTGAAGAATCCTGGAAAGTCGGACAAAAATTTCAGCCAGAGGAAGTCAGAGGTCCAAGATTGCTGACTATGGCTAAAGTAAAATTTTTCTAAGGCTGAGGTGATACCAAGACCCTTCTAAAGTACCATAACCAGCTCAATTTTCACTTCCTTCACCTTGTTTTTTCTGAGTTTTCCAGCCCCCATTAACTTGCTTTTTTCTGAATTTCCATGTCATATAATCAAAACCACCTAGTTAATGACTTTATTATTCTCTAATTGCCCCCTGTCTTGTCCTTCTATTTGCTTGAGGGCAGAGAGCATGTTATGTCCAGTTTGCCTCTCCCTTCCAACCTGCTCAGCATCTAGGAGAGAAGGAGACACATACATGCAAGATTATTAATAAGTGCACATTTTATGTAATGGCTTACTTAAAGCAAGGTATACTGGTCTAGTCTTCCATGCAGGTTATTTCTATCTTTTTAAAAATTCTCTCTAATCTGCTTTCTCCCAGGTGTCTGATCAGAGCTTGAAGTCTTAACCGATTGATTTGTTTTGGTGGCCTCACAGTTCTTGTGCCTTTCCTCAATCTGCTTTATAGAATTTTAGTGTTGGAATCTTCCCTGGAGCCCATTTAGACCAATGCATCTCTGAACAATAATCCACTCTATAACCTACTAACCAAGAGGTCATCTAGCCTTTGCTTGCTGACCTCCAATGAAATAAAATTTGCCTCCTGAGGCATCCCATTCCATTTTTTGATAGGTCTTATTATTAGGAATTTCTTCTTTACTTTGAATCTAAAACTAGGCAGCTAGGCAGGCCAATGCATAGAACTCTGGACCTGGAGTCAGGAAAAACTGAGGTCAAATATGACTTCAGACAATTACTAGCTGTATGACCCCGGGCAAGTCATTTAATCACGGCCTGCCGTCCGTTGTTATTTGCAATTCAGTCGTTTTCAGCTGTGACCTCGTTTGGGGTTTTCTTGGCAAAGAGTGGTTTGCCATTTCCTTTTCCAGCTCATTTTCAGATGAGGATGGAGTTAAGTGACTAGCCCAGGTTCTTAGAGCTAGTAAGTGAGGCCAGATTTGAACTCAGGAAGATGAGTCTTCCTGATTCCGGGCCTGGTGTTCTTTCCATTGCACTGACTGGCTATCATCTGTAAAATGGGGATAATAGCACCTACTACCTAGGGTTGTCGTGAGATTAAAATGAGATGATATTTGTAAAGCACTGTGTAAACATTAAAGTACTGTTATTATTTAATGCTACCATTTAGGGTGGCCCTAAAGTCTGGACACATAGGAAAAAAATGCATATTTTGAAATATTTGGAATATTAACAGATCTTAGACCCCTTGACTTCTTTTTCTGGTGTATGCTAAAGGAGAAGGTATACTCAATGAAAATCACAGATGCAACACACTTGAATGAACCCATAAAGCGTAGATTGCTAAAATTGATGGCAATGTGGAGTCATTGCATCGTGTTCATGTGAATCTTACAAAGCACATCAACCTTTGCATCCCAAATGACAGAAATCACATTGACTATGTTATTTGTTAATATTTCAATTAAATAAAATGTTGTTGAAAATTTCATTCATTTCATTTCTTGAAAATATGCATTTTTGCCTATGTGTCCAGACTTTAGGAATACCCCGTACATATTAGATTATTAATAATAATAGTAATATCAATTCTTCTGAAATTTCCCTTTGCAACTCTATAACTTTACTCCTGGGCCCAAGGAGAATAAATCTAATCTCCCTTCCATGTGACAACTCTTCAAGTAATGGAAAGCTTCTATTATGTTTCCCTGCTATCGTGAATAGATTAATAGGCTAAAGAAGACCTGGATGAGAATTGCGCCTCTGACACTTACTAGCTATACGAACCTTGGCAAGTCACTTATTTTTTTCTGATCCTCAGTTTTCTCATCCATGAAATGCAGATAATAATACCAACCATCTCACAGGATGGTTGTAAGTGTCAAATGAGATCATTTATGGTAAGCATTCTGCAAACTTTTATATTACTCTATCTATTCAGGCTGCTGGCTTTCTTATTATTACCATTATTATTTTACCTAGGCTCAAAACATCACCAGTTCTTTCAACAGATCCTAATATGACAAACTCAGGTCCCTCGGCCAACCTGGTTGTCTTCTTCAAGATACCCTCTGGCTTATTAATATCCTTCCTACGATGTGGTGCCCCAAAATGAAACTGACATTCCATATGGGCTCTTAGCAGGGTTGAATACAGAAGAACATCAGCTGTCTAGTCCTGAACACTCTGCAGCTCATTCTACCCACGGTAATTCTCAGATGCCCTTCTTTCTAAATTTTCTCAGCAATACCTCCTGTGTTAGTGAACCAGCTCCTGTTCTAGACATTCTGTGGACAAGAGCACCTTTGAACCATCAGTCTCTTTCTTGTTGTTGAGTTAGAAAAAGAAACATTTGTAAAGCACTTACTGTGTGCAGAACACTGGAAATTATGAAAGTATTAATAAATCCTACAAATGATGGTAGTTGTGCTTAGACAACATTTATCAAAAAAAATCATCATGTATCTATTAATCATTTAAAATTCTTCTTTTTGCAAGAGAAATGAACAATTAAAGGACACCTACTTCTTTTTTCCATGCACGAATTGTGGAAAGTGTGAACTTTTCATCACATCTTAATTCATGCTTTTTTCCCCTCATCACATTATTACCTGTCAAATATGAACTTTCTAACCAGAGATTCATCAGCATTACATGTCATTGGTGAATATTTTTGCTAGCTTTCTTTCCTCCTAAATATTGTAGAGAGTAGAATAATAAGTGAAACAGCGAATGCCAACCTTCTTTATTCATTTGATAAATGGTAGTGTGAAAAACCAAAGCCAAAAGAGTAATCAGCTTCCTCAGGCCAATTGCAGAGCATATTGCAAACATACAGGTGTGTGTGTGTGTGTATGTGTGTGTGTGTGTGTGCGTGTGTGACTTCTTTCCCCACTGACAAATTTGCACATTGGTCTGCAGTTAAAGTGTTCCCTTGGTATTGATGACATTTTGATCTGAGTAACAGTTCTGGTACTCTGTTGAGGTTACTTTCTCTATACAGCTTCAAAGTTGGAAGCTCAGAAAATCCATTAAAGTGGAGTTAGAGCTGAAGGAAAGGTGATGACATAGCTGTTTGAGGTGAAAAAGGTGAGTGTCTTCAGAGGACTTCAAGAAAGTGCATAATGAACACAATTTGGGAGCTGTCCCTCTCTCTGCTGCCCAGCTGCCTAACCTACATCTCCTGCAGAAGCTTGAGGATAAAATACAGTGTGACCTGATTAAACCCTTAGAGTGCCCCCCATATGAACAATATTCTTTTAAGTGCTACCCTCATTTCATGGGTCTGATTGTACCCTTTTATACCTGGGCCCTGTTTTACAAAGTCATTCAGTCAGCAGGATGTCAGCTAGCTACAAGAACTGCCTGTTTCAATGTAAAATAAATGGTTTTTTTAAATCTTCCATAATAGGTATTTCATAATGAGAGAGAGATTACTTTTACTTGTGGGGTCACTGCAAAAACTACCTATTAATTTCAAAGCAAACCTCTTAGACAATGCCTTTCCATACTAATATATTCCAGAGATAGGCTGTTTGATATCTTTCACTGAGAGATCTCAGTGCAGCATCTTTTGGTACTATTGGTCCCAGAGCTTGTACTGCTTTGTGTCTTCTAAAAAGGATATCATTCAATGTTGAGTATTGCTAGTGGTCTTCTCTTTTAGATTTAGAGATAGACAGAGAGGTTTTGGCAATATCTCATATACTGAATAGGAATCTTTGTGTGACTTTATTTTCCTGACAAAAGCTCATAGAGGCCCCTATCTCGTTAAATCCAATTATACCGCAATTACTTTCAAAAATTAAATTGAAAAATGCTTACTCCATTAACAGCTTCTTTCAACCTCCATCTTCACTTCTTTTCTGCTCTTGAAAATTTTTATTTATTTTTTAATGTGAAGGTGTTTGGTATTCAGGCCTGAGCTCCTTTTTCATCCTTGGATCTTATTGCAATATCTAGGAATTCTCATGTCTCACCTGTTCTCTGGATTATGGTGAGCAATATCTTGTCCCAGAAGCAGATTTGTAGCAGCTTTTTTTTCTTAAGAAGTAGAAACTCTCTGATTCACTTCCACCACCAGCAACTCTATCAAGAGTAATTCTGCAAGGCTAGCAGTTAAACTAATGAATCCTGGCCTCTCCTGGAGGCAACCTATTTCCCCTCCTGAGGTTCTAAATTGCTGATAATAACCTGGCAATTTAAAATATCCTCTTGGAGGAAGGCGCCCTCAACAGAAAGAATGATCTTTTCTAAGCCTTCTTTCCTTCAGCAATTGGAATGATAGCAAATCTTATTGGAACTGTGGTAGGATTATTTCTCCCACTTTCAGTGCCTTGATGAATTTTTAGAGGAAGAAAAGAAATAAACCTAAATACAAAACACTTCTATTTTTATTTCCCTACACAGATGTGTTTATAATGGCTAGTTCTTATGCCTCTCCTTCTGTCTGTGTGGGATCACACCCATTAAACCAGTATAATATACGTATGCTATTAGGGACAGTTCCATCTGTACTCCTGAAATTCTTGGATACTAGGATTTAGATCTGGAAAAGACATCATCCACCATATTTTCTGACTCTGTCTCTTTACAGATGATAAAACTGAGGCCCAGATAGATTAAATTATTTCCCCAAGGTGGTATAGGTGGTAAGAAACCTTGATTATGATTCTATTTGGTTTAGAAATACGTTGTGTACATGTTATGTGCATTGCCTTGAACATGGGGTTAGGCAAAAAAAATATCTATGTTCTGAGTGCCTTGCTTTAAGTGGGTATAGGGGCATCTCAATTTGGTACTTATTCCTTCATCAGAAAAATGTCTTGCTTGGAGACCCTTTGTGCAAATATCTAATCCTGGGTATTTCTGCGTATGTTTCCAAATGAAGCAGTATGTTGTGAACTCTTGTTCAATGATGGACAAGACATAGCAAAGACTGGACTTAGGTAGATGATCTCCATTGCCCTCCATAGCTGAAAAAACAGCCAATCGTACCTCTAGAAAATTGGCTCAGGTGATACGTTTTATTGTATTTATTTATGGTTGTGGGGGGTTGGTGTCAGAGCTCTGATCCCAGTGCCCATTATAGAACATGTTTAGTTCTTGACCCCTCCTGAAGCCATCTATGTGTGCAGTGTGACTGTGAGCTAGTTATTTTTGATGGATTACAGTGTAGCTACAGGGCAGGGAGCTCAAACCCTTTGGGTCACATTGGTAGAGCTTTAAGAGACATTTAGACCTGAAAAAGTTTCATTGTAGCTAGACCTAGGGAGAGGTTTTGGCTACTGTTTTTAGGCTCACATTCTCACTTTCCCACTTTCACCTTCAACCTAGATAGAAAGAATCCCACCAAATTATAGTCCTCCCCCTTCTACACACATATACACCAACTGAATATGAAAATTGGTCTCTAATTGTTGGATATAAGCTTGACTAGCTTTGAATTAACAGTTAAAGCTGTATTCATTAATCTGAACAGAGAAGAGCAGGCAGACTGTCACAACATAGCTCAGTTCAGTAGTCATGCAGAGCAGGTGAGAGAATGGAAGGCATTTACAAAGCACAGCAGCTGATCTCAATCAGCCTCCATAACCTAGTGATGAAGAACGCAAAGCAACCTTTTGCAATATCCCTCCAACACTGATGGCACATCTCCAGGTCCACATAGTCCCAGGGGACAACATACCAGTGATGGGCAGTTATCCAGAAGAATTAACCCTCAGAGACTGCCAATGCTTTCTGGAATGGAGTGCTAACAACACACATTCAAAACAAAACCAAACCAAATAAAACAACAATAAAACATGTCACTGAGCATTTACCCTTTGCAGAGAGATTTCAGGGAGGGGAGAGGAGGGGAAGGGAGATTCCTTAGGGAAATATGTGTGAAATTCATACCTTTTGATTAAGATACTAAGGGTGATAGAACCACAGGGGATAAAATTTAGCATCACTGGTATCTTTCCCTCAGCACTGAAGTGAATTTGAGGTGCACCCTTTTAAAGGAAATGAAGAAATCTTAATATTTTTAATGATTTTTTATTTGATTTTTTTAGTTTTCAGCATTGATTTCCACAAGATTTTGAGTTACAAATTTTCTCCCCATTTCTACCCTCCCCCTCACTCCAAGATGTCATATATTCTGATTGCCCTCTTCCCCAGTCAGCCCCCCCTTCTATCACCTCCTTTTCTGCCACCCATCCCATTTCCCTTTACTTTCTTGTAGGGCAAGATAGATTTCTATGCCCCGTTGCCTGTATACCTTATTTCCCCGTTGCATGCAAAAACAAACTTTTTTTTGAGCATCGGCTTTTAAAACTTTGAGTTCCAAATTCTATCCCCTCTTCCCTCCCCACCCACCCTCCCTAAGAAGGCAAGCAGTTCAACATAGGTTGCACATGTATCATTATGCAAAACACTCCCATAGATAGTCATGTGGTGAAACACTATTTTCCTTCCTCCTATCTTGTCTCCCTTTATTCAATTTTCTCCGTTGACCCTGTCCCTTTTCAAAAGTGTTTGCTTTTGATTACTTCTTCCCCCTATCTGCCCTCCCTTCTATTGTCCCCCTTTTTATCCCCTTCCCCCTACTTTCATGTGGGATAAGATACCCAATTGAGTGTGTGTGTTATTCCCTCCTCAAGTCGAATCCTATGAGAGCAAGATTCATTCGTTCCCTGTCACCTGCCCCCTTTTCCCTTCCAATGAAATGTTTTTCCTTGCCACTTTTATGTGAGATAATTTACCTCATTCTATCTCTCCAGTTCTCCCTCTCTCAATATATTCCTCTCTCATCCCTTAATTTGATTTTAATTTTTTTAGATATCATCCCTTCATATTCAACTAACTCTGTGCCCTCTGCATATGGATATTCCCTTCAACTACCCTAATACTGAGAAAGGTTTCATGAATTACACACATCATCTTTCCATGGAGGAATGTAGGCAAAACAGTTCAACTTCAGTAAGTCCCTTATTCATCTTTCTCATTTACCTTTTCATGCTCCTCTTGATTCTTGTGTTTGAAAGTCAAATTTTCTATTCAGCTCTGGTCTTTTCCTGAGAAAGCTTGAAAGCCTTCTATTTTATTGAAATTCCGTATTTTGCCTTGGAGCATTATACTGTTTTGCTAGATAGGTGATTCTTGGTTTCAATCCTAGCTCCATTGACCTCTGGAATATCATATTCCAAGCCCTTTGATCTCTTAATGTAGAAGCTGCTAGATCTTGGGTTATTCTGATTGTGTTTCCACACTACTCAAATTGTTTCTTTCTGGCTGCTTGCAGTATTTTCTCCTTGATCTGGGAGCTCTGGAATTTGGTGACAATATTGCTAGGAGATTTCTTTTGGGGATCTTTTTGAGGAGGCAATCGGTAGATTCTTTCAATTCTTTCTATTTTACCCTCTGGCTCTAGAATACGAGGGCAATTATTTCTTGATAATTTCTTAAAAAATGATGTGTAGGCTCTTTTTTGATCGTGGCTTTCAGGTAGTCCAATAATTTTAAAATTATCTCTCCTGGATCTATTTTCCAGGTCAGTGGTTTTTCCAATGAGATATTTCACATTGTCTTCCATTTTTTTCATTCCTTTGGCTCTGTGTGATAATATCTTGATTTCACATAAAGTCACTAGTGTCCACTTGCTCCAATCTAAATTTTAAGGTAGTATTTTCTTCAGTGGCCTTTTGAACCTCCTTTTCCATTTGGCTGATTCTGCCTTTCAAGGCATTCTTCTCCTCATTGGCTTTTTGGAGCTCTTTTGCCATTTGAGTTAGTTTATTTTTAAGGTGTTATTTTCTTCAGTATTTTCCAGGTCTCCTTTAGCAAGTCATTGACTTGTTTTTCGTGGTTTTCTTGCATCATTCTCATTTCTTTTCCCAATTTTTCCTCTACTTCTCTTACTTGCTTTTCCAAATCCTTTTTGAGCTCTTCCAAGGCCTGAGAGCAATTCATATTTGTTTTGGAGGCTTTTGATGTAGGCTCCTTGACTTTGCAGACTTCTTCTGGCTGTATGTTTTGCTCTTATTTGTCACCAAAAAAAGATTCCAAAGTCTGAGTCTGAATCTGTGTCCATTTTCACTGCCTGTTCATGTTCCCAGCCAACTACTTGACCCTTGAGGTTTTTATCAGGATATGACTGCTCGTAGAGTAGAGAGTACTTTGTCCCAAGCTTTAGGAGCCTTGTGCTGCTGTTTTCAGAGCTACTTCTACACAGCAAGCTATGCCACACCAGCGCTCCTCTTCCCCCAAGAACCGCCAACCCAGACTGTGACTCAGATCCAAGCAGATTCTGCACTGCTGCTTAATTGTTCCCATCAGGTGGGCCTGAGGCTGGAAGCAACTGCAGCTGGAAGCAGCCCCAGAGCTGCACCACTTCTGTGCCCCTGGGGTTGAGGCTGACTGTGAACTTGTTTCACTCTGTCCCAGAAGCTTTTCCCACTAACCTTCTCTGTTGTCTTTAGTGTTTGTGAGTTGAGAAGTCTGGTAACTGCCACAGCTCACTGATTCAGGTCACTAGGGCCTGTTCCTGCCCGGTTTCCAGTGTGGTTGGTCCTATTGTGGCCCAGGCTGGACTGTGCTCTGCTCCACTCCCAGCTCCATGCAATAGACCTTCCCTGTGACCATCCAGGCTTTTCTGGGCTGGAGCCCTCCTTCCCTTTGTTATTTTGTGGGTTCTGCAGCTCTAGAATTTGTTCAGAGCCATTTTTAACAGGTGTTTGGAGGGACCTAGGGGAGAGCTTAAGCAAGTCCCTGATTTCCAGGCACCATCTTGGCTCAAAATCTTAATTTTTTTAAATGTCACTTTCCTTTCTCTTCCCAATGTTTCCAAAGTTACTGGCAGCATGTTTGCAGCTAGTGAGAGTTTTCTACAAGAGCTATCTATATTATTTTTTGAACATGATCCACTGGCAAAAAATATTTCCATTTTTAATTTAGGAAGATGAAATCTGGGAGAGGCAACATGGCTTGCTTAGGGACACCCAAAGGCAAGTGGAAGAATGATGAATATTGCCCAGTAATATTGTCTCAGTGAGATAGCATCACTGCTAAAAACCTTCCATGACTAGTATTTCAAGCATAGATTGCAGTACAATATGATGCCCAACTGTTTGACCTTGGGCAAGTCACTTAATCTCCCTCAGCCTCAGTTCCCTCATTTGTAAAATGAAAATAATAATCCTTCTCTACCCACCCCACAGAATTGTTGTTAGGATCAAGCAGAGTAGGAGAATGTTTATAAAATATGAAGCATTTTACAAATGATGATATTACTTATTAAACCCCATTAAAACCCACTTTAGTGTCTCCTTGTGGCATGAAGATGGTGCCAGACTCTTGAAGGCTAAGCTTTTGGTAGACAAGTCCTTCTACCAAGCTGGAAAAGCTTTGAGTATGTATCCTACAATGGACTACATGTTATGTTATTGATTTGAACATCAATCTAATTTATTAAATTGATTTTTAAAAAATTAAGGGCAGGACTTTACATTATCGTTACAAGGTTTCACCTTGTCAACTTCAGCTTATTGTTCCAGCCTGTAAATTTCTTTTTCAATCCTAATCTCACTGTCCAGTATATTGATACTAAACCATTTCAACCCCTCTCATTTTGAAATTCCCAGAGGTTGCTCAGTTGGATGTAAGAAAATTATAGGCCTTTGAGCCTAATCTACTCAGTGCCCAACCTGTTATTAGGTCAGATAGAGATCATAAATCAAAAGGCAAAATATTTAATTGGGGCAGAAGAACAATATAATAATTGCCAGCCGTCCATACAGAAATAAAGACAATCTTCCACATATTCATCAATGAAGATAGACTTAGGGCCTCCTTCCTTAACAACTCTCTAAAACACTGATGATCTAGGGTAAGGAATAATTTAGATTTTATTACAATCTAGGATTAGCAGACTTTTCCTGCCTTTGTCTTCCTAGCTCCATTCCTTGAAAGCCAACTGAGACTCATTGTTTTTGGGCTCTGTCTCCTACAGCTACATGGTATGGTTCTTGGGTTACACCATGAACTCCCTCACCTCTATTACTCAACCCTGCACCTGCTACATTTGTGTAGAAGCTGTCTCCTGTGCTATGGCACTCTGCCCCTGTAGCTATCATCTGCTGAAGCTCCACATGATGCTGTCTCTGTTTCCATAGATGTCATAATGAAGCTTTTCCTACATCTGTTGCTTCCTTGGGGAAGCATTATTGCTCTTCTAGAATATCACCATTGAGGGCCAACATACCTCGGGGCTAGTCAACACATTTTCAGCACTTTGTCAATAAGTTTCACAGCTCCACTTTGCTGATGCAAAATAAATAAATACATTAACAAGCAAACAAACAAATAAAAGTGTTACCAAAGTAGCTGTAAGACTTCTAGATTCATCATTCCAAATGGAAGGCCCCCAGCCTTTATTTTTAGCTGAGTTCTATCTTCACCACCCAAAATAGAGATGGAAAAAAAGATACAGTGGGATAAAGTATTGGAGTTTGTATCAGGAACACCTGTATTTGAACCCTGTCTTATATGACTGAGGGCAAAAAACTTAACCTATTTGTAAAATGGAGATAACACATCCATCTTACAGTGTTGTTGTGAGGACCAAATGAAGTAACATTATTTTTAAAGTGCTTTGAAAATCTTAAACCAATATGTAAAATAATTATTATTAAGCATGTTTCTATTGGATTTGTATATAGATACATATGTCCGTTTCCATTTGTCTTTCTATATTCCCATCTATCTCTTGCTTTCACCTCTGGTGTCTTAAGCCAGATGATTAAAATTACCTTGAAGCTCCAATAAAATTCAAGAATGTATTCAAAATCCTAGAAGGGGAGAGGTAAAAGGTCTTAGTTTCTAGGAGCCATCTATCCATCCCAGTAAAGCCCACACCCTACCACTTTCACAAATTATACCTTGAAAGTTTATATCATCTTCATATTTTGTAAATAAACCAGTTATGCCTTAATCCAAGATGTTAGTAAAACATTCTGAATAGAAAAGAGCTAAAGGATGAGCCATGTTGTATTTTGTTAGTCAGCTTCTTCCCATTTGACACTGACACATTCGTCATAACTCTTTGACTTTAGTCAGCCAGGCAGTGCAGAATCTGCTTAATGATATCATTATATAGTTGGCATCTTCATTTTCTACAGAAGAAAATCATAAGATTCTTTGTCAAATTCTTTGCTGAGGTCTGGGTATAATATGTTCACATCATTTCATTACTGTTCTAGTCCATTAACCCTTTCTAAAAAGGAAATGACATTTCTCTGGCATGACCTGGTCTTAAGCAACCTATCCTTGGCTCATAGTCTACACTTCTTTCTGTTTTGTTGCAGACTAAAGAAGGATCAGAATTACATCATCTAGTATAGAGAATGATAGCATTTCCCCCAAGTTGACACTGATATTTCCAGGGGAAAAGCCCATAGAGTTTGTGTTCCTGACCCAGCCCTGGTAGTCTACATTTCCTTAGTTAAGACTCAGGAGATAGATAGCTACTGAGATTATTTATCACAGTCCTGTACAAAGGCTAATGCTTCTATAGAGAGAACTGGCATGGCTGGGAGGTAGAACACCACTATACAAAATGTAGTACAACATGGGAGAAAGTGCAGCGAGCAAGCTTGATTGGGGAGAGATACTCACCAAACAAAGTGACAATCAGGGAGGATGGACAAAGGGTAGTCTGCTGGTGTCCTGAATGGAGTTAGGCACACCCACAGATGAAGCAAAATGTCTGTTAAGTGCCTACTATGTGCCAGGCACTGTGATAAGAACTGAGGTTATAAAAAGAGGCAAAAGGTCCCTGCCCTAAGGAGATTAGCATCTAATGAATCGAATAGGACCAATTATTGAGGGAGTACAGGTCAAGGTTCAGGACTCATGCTGACTCAGGCTGATGGGATAGGGGAGAATAAGGCACAGCATTTGTAGGTAATTGATGTTCAAACTCACCACCAGCAAGGTCTTACTCTGCCAGGGTGATTTGGATTTTTAGCTTCCTTGGGGATTTTTTATTGAGCAGGGCAGGGAGGCTGTTATATTTCTTTTCCTTCCTTTTCTAAGTCTTCATAAACCAGCATTTTGATGATACATTTTTAAATTTTGCCTGGAGTTGACTTAATGTCATTGGCCTATAGTTGGAAGTACTCACCTTCTCCTTTCTTAAAAATGGACTAGTAGTTCATTTTGAATTTCTTGACACTCATTTATCATAATTCTTTCAGAATGGAGAGGCAGTGTAGAGAGCAGGTAGAGAACTAGACTTGGAGAAATGGGTGTGAATCCCACTTTAGATATTTACTACTTTTGTGATCTAAGACAAGTCTCTCTCTGAGTTTCAGTTTCATCTTCTATAAAATGGGGACGCTAATAGTTCCCATCTCATAGGGTTGTTATAAAGATCAAATGAAATAAGGTATTGTAAGCCATTTAAAAAAAAAACTTTAAAACATTATGTAAATGTGAGATATTGTTGGGAAGATATAAACAAAAGGCAATTTCAGAGTGTGGAGAGGCCATTTCTAGCTAGAGGGTAAATAGAAAAAAAAATTGTGTGGGGTATACTTTGAGCATGATCTTAGGTAGGGGTTCCAAAAAAAAGAAATAGGATTCTGGAGAACAAATTGGAACTATGCCCAAAGGGCTACAAAACTATCCACTCTTTGACACAACAATACCACTGCAAGATCTATATCGCCAAGGGATCAAAGAAAAGGGAAAAGGGCCTATTCATACAAAAAATAGTTTAACAGTTCTTTTTGCGGTGACAAAGAATTGGAAATTAAGGAGATTCCCATCAACTGGGGAATGGCCAAATAAGTTGTGGTATATGATTTTGATGGAATAAGTACTCTTGCTATATGAGAAATAATGAGCAGGATGGATTCAGAAAAAAAAAAAAACCTGTAATGGCTTAAATGAACTGAAGCAAAGTGAAGTGAACAGAACCAGCAAAACACTGTACACAGTAAAAGCAATATCACAATGATGATCAAATGTGAAAGACTTAGCTATTCTGATCAATAAAATGATCCAAGACAATTTCAAAAGAGCCATGATGAAAAATAATATCCACCTCCAAAAAGAGATCTGAGGAACTCTGAGTGCAGATTGAGCATACTTTGAAACTTTTTTTTTATGTTTCTTGCTTTTTATTTTTATTTTTGCAATATTTCCAATATTTAAATATGTTTTATATGCCTTCACAGGTATAACTGATATATTGTTTGCCTCTCAGTGGGTGAGGGAGGGGTAGGTGGGAGGAAAAGAATTTAGAGTTCAAAATTAAAAAAAAAAAGTTGTCAGTTTTTAAAATAAATTTTAAAAGATGGAGCCAAGATGGCTGGTAAAGGCAGGAACTCAATTGGACTCTCCCAAATTCCCCTCTAAACAAGTTTAAAATAATTCCAGGAATGGTTCAATATTTGGCTGGTTCAGTATTAGGAAAAGTGTCAATATAATTGACCATATTAATAACAAACCCCACAGAAATCATATGATTATCTTGATGGATATAGAAAAAGCTTTTGACAACCCTCATTCCTATTTAAACAACAACAACAACAACAGAGGATTAAATGGAGCCTTTCTTAAAATGATGAGTAATAACTACCTAAAATCATCAGCAAATCATATCTATAATGCAGATGATCTAGAAGCCTTCCCAACAAGATCAGGGGTGAACCAAGGATGCCCATTATCACCATTATTATTCAATATTGTACTAGAAATGCTAGCCATAGCAATAAGAGAAGAAAAAGAAATTCAAGGAATTAGAATAGGCAATGAGGAAATAAAATTATCATTCTTTGCAGTTGATAAGATGTTGTATTTAGAAAATCCTATAGAATCAAGTAAAAAGTAGTTGAAATAATTAACAACTTCAGCAAAGTTGCAGGATATGTATTAGGCCCAGATAAATCATCATTTCTATATATTACCAACAAAGTCCCTCTGGAAGAAATAGAAAGAAAAATTCCATTTAACATAACTGTAGATGATATAAAATACTAGCCAAGACAAACCCAGGAACTATATGAACACAATTACAAAACACTTTTTAGACAAGGTCAGTTCTAAACAATTGGAGAAACACTAATTGCTCATGGGCAGACTAAGTCAATATAATAAAAATGACAATTCTTTCTAAATTGATTATATAAATCATATCTAATAATATATATATAAATCATATATAAATCAAACTACCAAAAATTGTTTTATTGAACTAGAAAAAAATAATAAAATTTATTTTGAAAAACAAAAGGTCAAGAATATTAAGGGAATCAATGATAAAAATTGGGAGGAAAGGTGGCCTAGCAGAACCAGATCTCATACTGTATTACAAAGTGGTAATCATTAAAACAATCTGATCCTGGCTAAAAAATTGAGTTGCGGACCAGTGGAATAGATTATACAGAGTAGTAAGTGACCATAATGATCTAGTATTTGGCAAATGCAAAAATTTTGGGACAAGAACTCAGTATTTGACAAAAATTTCTGGGAAAAGTAGAAAGCAATTTGACAGAAACTACGTATAGACCAACATCTCACATTGTATACCAAGATAAAGTTAAAATGGGCCCATGATTTAGACATAAAGGGCGATAGTATAAGCAAATTAAGGGAGCATAGAATATTTTACTTGTCATATCTATGGGTAAGGGAAAAATTTATGACCAAACAAGAAATAAAGAGCATTATAGGGTATAAAATGGATAATTTTTATTATATTAAATTTAAAAGATTTTGCACAAACAAAACAAATGCAGCCAAGATTACAAAGAAAGCAGGACACTGGGAATACACACACACACACACACACACACACACACACACACACGCACACACACACACACACAAACATATTTGGCAAGTTTCTCTGATAAAGATTTCATTTCTCAAATTTATGGAGAAATTTAGAAGAATATGAGTCATCCTAAATGGTCGAAGGATATAAATAGGTAATTTTCAGAAGAAATCAAAGATATTTACATTTATGTTAAAATGTTCTAAATCACTATTAATTAGAGAAAATGGAAATCAAAACAATTCTAAGGTGCCACTTCACATTTAACAGATTGGCTAATATGACAAAAAAGCAAAATGACCTGTGGAAATTGGGATACTAATGCACTGTTGCTGGAGTTGTGAGCTGATCTAACCATTCTGGAAAACATTTGAAATTATTCCCAAAGGGCTATAAAACTATGCATACCCTTTGAACTAGCTATACTAATACTAGGTCTGTATCCTGAAGAGAACAAAGAAAAAGGAAAAAAGACTTGTGTGTACCAAAATATTTTTCACAGTTTTTTTTGTGGTGTCAAAGAATTGGAAATTGATGGGATGTCCATCAACTGGGGAATGGCTGAACAAGTTGTAGAATATGATTATGAATACTATCCTTCAATATGTCTTTTCTCTCACTCTTGTCTAGGTGGATCTGAATGTCTCATGAAACTTCTATAGGAAGATGAAGGATATAGCCAGGAACTCCAAGTTTTTGATTCTGTGTCAGATGTGACTGGAAGCTTTATGGAATCAACAAGAAGCAAAAGTATAAGCTAAATGTGGAACAACAGGAGTATATTGGGAATGGTTGAAGAGACTGTCATATCTCTGTGGTGCTGGGATAAAAACAAGCTAATTTGAAATCTATTTCAGTGATTGAACAGTTTTAGCTAAGATGCTAAGAATGAATCCTTTTAGGAGAGGGAAAAACATGGAAAGATCCTTTGTGTCCTATCCCCACCTATGACCAGAGGAATACCTTGCAAATTCTGGAAGGTTCAAAGATGTTGGACTTCAATTGGTGACAGTAAGAGTGTTCCTGGAACAGTGGCAGCTAACAGAAGCATTTGGATCAATAGTTGAGAGACGCATTGAAGATTTGCTAGCCACCCTCTCTAAAAAAAGCAGATTTATAAAGACTAGAGTCCAAAGGGGAACTTCAAGAATATTCAATGAAATGGAAAGTTCTTCCAGGACCTAGGAGTTGTAAGATAACTTTTACCACATATGCTCTCTAAACTATAGCCTATTTTCTCCTGGACTCTGTGTTCACTTTTGGAAGAATATAGCTTCATTCTGGCAGGATGTTTTGTCACAGTTGTTCTTCCTATATGACAAATACCTGTGTCTGAGGAGGGAGGGAGGGAAGGAGAGGGAGGGAGAGAGAGAGGGAGGGAGAGAGAGAGAGGGAGGGAGGGAGGGAGGGAGGGAGGGAGGGAGAGAGAGAGAGAGAGAGAGAGAGAGAGAGAGAGAGAGAGAGAGAGAGAGAGAGAGAGAGTTGCAAAAAAAGAGATTACCAAGATATAAAGCAGAGAAAATTGTCATGGAATACGAAGTAGTCAAATATGACTGTAGTATAGGTACATGTAAGAAAATACTGGGAAATAAGACCGCTCTGTGGAATGAGAACATGCATGGCACTAAACATCAAATTACGGCATTTAGAATGAATTTGATCAACAATGGTGGCCAATGGAACTTTTTGAACCAGGAAATTTGTGCTCCAGAACCATATAGTAGGAAGAGAACTATCAGTTGACATATAGTACATATTTCACAGTGGTTTCATAAGGATCAAGTGAAGCAATGTATGCAAAGTACCCTGAAAGCTTTAAAGTGCTACATGAATGCCAGCTATTATTATTCAAATATCACTGAAAACAATTCTGTGATAGCATATTCAAATTCTTTCAGTGTCCTGGGCTGTAATTTTTCTACGTCAATTGACTTGAACCCACTGAAGACATCAAGGGTCTCTCTTAGCATCCTCTCACTTATCTTGGTTTTCAATTTTCTATTAACCACTTAGGTTTTGTCCTTCCTAGTCAGGTCCTTCTCCTTGGCCATTCATCTTCGATGAAAAAAGTAAGAAAATTATTTCCCTTCTCTTCTTTCGTTGCTTATCTTTTCTCATACTCACCCCCACCAGGATTAAAGTAAAGCTATTAAAGTAAAGCTAACCAAGTAATTTTGGTTATCTTTAGTAGTCGTGACAATCTTTAGCACGTACTGTACTTTTGTCTTTCTCTGCTGTTTTTGCAATACCTCACAATTCTTGCATTCATCTGCAGAAATGCAATGTCAGGGAGTGCAAAGGACACTAGACTTAGAATCAGAAGACTCGGGTTCAAATCCCAGCTCTCCTAAATTATTACCTTGGTTAAGTAGATTTCTCCAGGCTTCAATTTACTGATTTGTAAAATAAGGATGTTGGACTAAATGATATCTATTCCAGTTCCAAATCCTGTAAAATATCTGCCCTCTCTTCCAATATATGTCCTTGTTAAATCTGAATGTCATCCATCTCCTTGTTAAATTGTATGTTAAACCATATATGTCCTTGTTAAATCTGAATTCCTCCATGATATTCTTATACAGCCTTATCTATCTTTTCAGACATATCCCCCTTTTGGTCCCCATTATGATCAATAGAATGTGTGTGACCAGAATATTATTTTTTAAAGCTTCCCATCCCACTTAATTTCTTTTTTTGGAGTATCAGGTTATAGGATCCTTACTACACAATTTCTGAACACTTTGAAATCTGGACATCTAAAGTCTAGGGTGTACATCTGACTATGCATACCATTCCCCTCTTTATCTGTCATGAACTCAAAGATGACATGATCATATCCTTGCTCTTTCAAGCAGTTCCTCCTTACTGTTCAAAATAAGAGAACTCCCACTTTTTTCTACCTTCTGAAAGATGAAATTATCATCAAGTGGAAGCAAGAGTTTATCAGCTTCTCTCCCTTAAGCAGAGGGAAATGGCCAATAGATGTCTGGATAGCTGAAATCCCTTATCAAAACTGTATCCTATCTCTGTGTTAGTTTTGTGATCTCTTCCTGGAGCTCATTATAATTTCTTCCTTTTGCCTAGTCTCACTTCTGTCACTCCCTCTTTTGATCATTAGTTGAGTTGCTGTCTACCATGCCTTCCCCCATGGAGTTCATAGATTTCCGCAGAGGTGAATATTTTCTTGATGTACATTTGCTACCCCATTTTTGCTTCCATTTAGTCATCCCATTACCTATTTCTTTTCACATTTCAATAAGGCTTTAGTTACTGCCTTTATTTTGGCTATATAGCATTCTTTTTTAATATCCCCATACTATATAGTCAAATATAGACATCTGAGTCCATTAGCATCACTTCTGTCTTTCTCCTCTTGCCTACAGGGCATGTAAGCATCTTGGTTGCTATTCTTTTCCTTAGGTCATACTTTTTGCTCTCTGTTGCAACTGTGAATTGTTACTAGGCAATTTCTCACTCCTACTCCTTTATACATTCCTTGGTAAAAAGTAATTTTTTTAAAAAAAATTACATAAATTAATTATACTATAGCTTGACAAGCATGTGTATGCAGTCTTGCATGATTATCTTGTCTTCTGCTCACTCCTGTAAACATGGCACCAAAAGTGCAGAAAATACTTTATGGTATAAAAAATTGGTGTAGCCTCATCTTACCTCTTGGTCTGTGGCTCATTAAAGAACAAAACAGATGACTGCCCCAAGACCAATAAACTTTGTTGATGATGTATTCAGGGACCTATCAATTTAGATGCCACTACAGAAAGAGTGGCAAATATAGAAGAAGCAAATACAGCTTCATTCCTCTATCCCATCCAGGCCACATTCTTTCCTTTTTTTTTTTTTTTAACATTGGCTACTGGGGAGATCATGTTTTCTTTAGATTGGCTTTGGGTCAATTTCCTTTCCAATTGTCTAGTCAGAAGCAAATCAGTATGTAGCTGATATACTCTAAATACTTCTTGTTGTTACTGCTCAGTCATTTGGTTGTGTCTCATTCTTTGTGACCCAATATAGGGTTTTCTTGTTGAAGATACTGGAGTGGTTTGCCATTTCCTTCTCCAATGGATTAAGGCAAATAGAGGTTAAGTAACTTGTCCAGGGTCACACAGCTAGTGAGTGTCTGAGGCTGGATTTGAACTCAGGTCAATAAAACTTCCTGACTCCAGGCTCAATGCTCTACCCATTGAGTCACCTAGCTTCCTCCATTTCCTCCTTAGGTGTCCTTAAAATTAAGCTTCTTTGCACAATTCTAGTCTTCAGACATTAAGGGATAGTGCTTTTCACAGAATCATAAAGGATGTGAGGCTATCTTGTGTAACACTCTCATTTTGCAGATGAGGACATGGAGGCTAAGAGCAGTTAAATAATGTCTCCCAAGTCTCCTGAGATATATTTTTAAAAAACCCAGTAAGCCTTATACAGTCTTGGTTCTATTGCAATGGATTAGACTATTGGTGAGAATTTAGTGGAGTATTAAATTACAATATTGTGGCTTCACTAGTACCAGGCTGTGTTCTGAGAACTATTTCTCAGCCTTCATTTTGGAATGGCACACTAACAGAGAAGTGAACTGTGCAAACTGATTCCATTAGCAAGAGAAGGGTCCTAATCTATTTCTCAAGTCAAAGCACAGGACCCACTTCACCTCATTCATCACTTTGTTAATCTGATTTCAAGAAAGAAGGGCTAGATTGAAAAGAGAGGTTATTCAAATCTCAGATATACTTTGTAGGCATAATGAGTGAGCAAAGGATTCACCGCTCAGCTTTGTTTCCACCAACTGGAGACAAGTACAATGAGGGTCATGCTACTTAACCACACGTAAGGATAGATGTACAATGTCAGGGCTGGATACTGAATTATTTAAAAAAAATGGTGAAGGATTACACTGTTACTAGTTGGATGTCTGCATGTAGTTTGAAAGCCCATGAAGCAATTCAAAAGAATATGGTCTCATTTTCTTTCATTCTACAGAATGAGTGGTAGTACTGGATGACAAATTCCACAAGGAAGTTGAATATCCTTCTCAGTCCAGTGGCACACCATGAGAAATGACAGTCCCAATGTATCAGCCACATTTCTGTCACATAATGGAGCAGTCTGGAGGAACTGGAAACACTACCACCCCAGGAATTTCCAGGACATCTGGTAAGTCAACAACATTATCACAAATATTATGACCAAGAATATGAGTTTTTGCAACAATGGATTCATTTTCCAAATGTTCCAGCTGAGAAAGCCACACAGAACATTCCCACCATTGAGCAGATGGCTGATGGAGAAGCCAATATTTTCCATAGAAACTGAAGTTTACTCTTACATTAGATACTTTCTGCATAGGGGAGCAAATAGGTGCCTGCATTTAAATTCCATCCTTCCGTACTGGGGAAATGTGTTTAAAGCATTATATATACATTTTATAGAGTGCCAAGGATAATATGGCTTTCTATAAGGTAATATAATGTAGGCTCTCAGATTTAGACTTTTTTGTTGCGAAAGGGACTTATTCAAAGCCTGCTTAGTTAGCATGAGATGTCAGTTGAGAATGGAATTCTGTATCTTGATTTGCTAGTAAAGATTGTAGAAAATTTGTAGGCACTCATCCAGATGGATTACCAATGTGCACACAGGATATGGATGACTCAGGATGGGGTTTCATTTTCAAAGAATACAAAACTAAATGCAGCCTGGCATCTTCCTGCTTGTAGTATTTACTTTGTTGGTAGAGTAGGACAAGGTGGCAGGTGGAGGATAAAGCATGTTATTTGACTAACATGAAGTTAATATATCCACTTGCCCAGAGTGCATTTACTGTGACAGGAAAGTGGGTCGATTCTGCTTAAAAATATTTTACCTTCACAAGCAATATGTCAGGCAATCAAGACAGGGTATGGAAAAAAAATGTGTCTGTAAAACTAAACAATAAATCAAATAGCAGGGACTTGTTGCTGCAAATACGGACCTTATTTTATCCGAAGTGGTTGTGGGGTTCTAGGTTGGACCCTTCACTTCCCCTGTAGATAACCATAACTGACTATTTCTGAGTTCTTACATGTCTGATAAAATTATTCTCTCCTTCCACTGTAGCTGTTGGTGATTATATGAAAACAAAAGTGGGATTTTAAAGAATGCTTTTGTTTCTATTCTGATTCTAATGCTTTTTCCACTGGTTCAAATATGTATATTACTTTCCTTGACATCTAAAGTCCTTCCTAATCTTGTTCCAGTTTACCTTTCCAGTCTTATTCTTATTATTCCCCCTTGACAATAAACTCCTTGTTCCATCCAAACTGGCCTACCTGGCGATTTCTTACGGCATGGTATTTCTTTGTTTCATGCCTCTGTGCATGCGTTCTTTGTCCTCCATACCTGGAATGCCCATCTTCCTTGGAATTTTATTTCTTGGAATCCCTAACTCCATTCGATGCTTATGAAGGCTCAGCTCAAGTTCATTATCTACACAAGAACTTTCCTAATCCTTCTCTCCTTAATTGTTTGGTACCTCCCCAATGAAATGACTTTCTATCCATCCGATTTAGTTATTTATTGTTTTCCTTCAGCAGAATGAAAGCTTCTTGAGGGAGGACCTTATTTTTTTAAATTTTGTTTTTTTAAATAAATAATAAAATTAAATTAAAAAAAATTAAACATTTTATTTTTGTCTGTTATTTCCAGTGCACAGTGCTTCACACTGAGCTAGTGTCCATAAATACTTGGTTAATTACACCGAATGGACTTTCTAATAGGCCAGTTTGTGGTGACATCAGTATAGTTATAGTTAGTAAGTAAGATAGTGTTAATGCCAGTAACAGTTTCTATTTAGAAGAGGGAAGTGGCCTAATATAGTAGGCATGGAGTGCAGACATACCTGGTCCAATACTAATTCTGTCTGCCAAGTTGTGTGCCTTTGACTAAATCAGGTTACTTCTCTGTACCTTAGTTTTCTTATTGGTCAAATGTGAAGGTGAAATCAGATTACTTCTAATATCTCTTCCAGTTTCAAGACTCCTTGATTCTATACTTTAGAGGCTCATTTGAGGGCTGCCGAGCTCAAATTGTTGCTTGGAGTAAAGGGCTTTAAACATATTTTATTGATATCTTTTATTTTTACATCACCCATGTCTCCCTCCTTGCTAAAGTTCTAGTCAGTTATTATGGCATCTTTATCTCTGGCTTTAATGTAACCAGTTTTGAATTAGCTTAAAGTTAATACCACCTTAAGTCTTTTTTTTTTCTCAATGAAGCTCCAATCGTTGGTCACCATTCTGGGGGGGTTAAAAGTATTAGGCTGGAACAGTTGATCTCTTGAAGTTTCAGTGGCCTAGAATTCTATAGTCCAGCAGTGTGAGCTCTATGTTTTTTTGAAAATATTCCAGAAATCCCTATTATTTCATAACTTAACACTTTCTTGCAGCTTCTGCATAATAGATAACTATCAAAAAGATCAGACTGAAAAAAAAAACTGATTGTGTTTGTTTTAGAAGTGGAGTAGATAGAGGTAGTTAGGTGATGCAGTGAGTAGAGTACCGGCCCTGGAATCAGGAAGACCTGAGTTCAAATCTGGCCTCAGACACTTGACACACTTTTTACTGGCTGTGTGAGCTTGGGCAAGTCACTCAACCTCAATTGCCCTGCCTTCCCCCCTCCAAAAAAAAAACAAACAAACAAAACAAAGTATAGTGGATAGAATACTGTGTTTAGAGTCAGAAGACCTGATTTCAAATCTTAACCCAGCTCTTTAATGACTTCATGATCTGGCAAAATCATTCCTCTCTAATTCTCAGTTTTCTCAACTGTAAAATGGAGATTTTAGGATTTTAATCACTGCATTATTTAATTCATAAGGTTATTGTAAAGGTCAAATGATAAAATGTATATAAAGTACTTTACAAATATTAAAGTGAAATGTCAGCTATAGCATGATAGAAAAGAAGGATTGGCTCCTTCTAGTTTGCCACGACTCCTCTATATCTTTATTCCCCTATTATATAATAGAAACCCACTTTGTTTTGTGTGTGTGGTTAAGAGGGTCCAGAACTGAAGACTTGGGTCCCACCTCTAATTTATATACATCTGGTAGACCTGGCTACAGATAAATGGACCCTCTTTGCAGTCATGACTGTTCTCTCTTGAGATCCAGTATAGTGTCATCAGTTACTTCTTGGCTTGCTTTCCATAGATTCCCTGTTGTCACCTGAAACTCAACATGTCTAAGTTCAAATTCATCATCATTTTTTGAAAACCAGTTTCTCTTTAAACCTTACCCATTTCTGTCAGTGACAGCATCGTTCTCCAAACTGTTCAGACTTAAATCCTTGAAGCCATCCTTTATCCACCCCTTCTGCTTGCCCTGACATTCACTCAGAAACCAAGACCTTGGATTCTTTCTTCCTAATGCCCCTCACATATCTCTTCTACTATAATAGTCCAAGCCCCCATTACTTCATACCTAAACTACTGTAATAATTTCCTAAGTGGTATTATTTGCCTCTATTTTCTCTCACTCTATTCTTTTCAGACCTGTCAGAGTGATCTTTTTGAAATAGTACTTGCATACATTTTTCCTAAAAACATTTGATAGCTCCTCATTGCCTATAGATTTAAGCTCTTTTTACTGATGCAGATTGACACCTAATCTGGAATTTATAGT
The DNA here is from genome assembly GCA_028646595.1 of Phalanger gymnotis. Lineage (NCBI taxonomy): Eukaryota > Metazoa > Chordata > Mammalia > Diprotodontia > Phalangeridae > Phalanger > Phalanger gymnotis. Next base: position 72,954,241 of record CM053626.1, read on the forward strand.
CTGAGAGAGTTACCTGGGTCACTCAGGATAAGTAACATGCTAAGAATCCCTCAAGCAGTATATTTCAGACACAAAACTTAAATTGAGAACTTCCTAAATCATGGACTGGCCCCTTTCCACTATTGCTGCATATAGAATAAAGTTCCAAAATCCTTAACCTGGCATTCAAGGTCCTCCAATGCCCGAACCTCTAACCTAACTCCCCCCAACACTCCATCCTCTTGTTTTCTTATATGAAACTTCCTCTTCAGTCAGGAACATACGTGTATTTCCATCATTGCTCATAGTCTTCTCCTTTCATGGAATGCAGTGATAAGATTAACATCTTGCTGATGTAGCTTTTATTCCCTACTCACAACAGAGGGAAGGTTTACATAAAAGAAGACAAAGATGACCCTGGGATCTAACTATTCTTAGATTCATTTATACAACTTAGTAGTCATTTAGGGGCACAAAAGCCCTAGCAGTGTGATATCTAGGCCTCTCAGATTTGGTGGGTGCCTATGACCATTTGAATTACTATACTTTGATGACCTGCTCAACAGACACATTTCCAGGTGGGAAAGAGGCAGGCCACGTCAAGAGAAGCTAAGTTATAATACATCCTTATCACGTATTCTTTCTGTGTTAAATCAAAGTAAACCTTCTTTTATTAAATATTCAATGACTTCCTAGTAGTTTATATAAACATCTAACTTGAACTAAGAGGGTGCTGGTGTTAGAGCCACACCTCCAACAAATACTCTAACTCCTTCCCCTCTTTTTTCTTGAAGGACCAGCTCATTTCAAATCCTATCATTTGAAGCCTTGCTTAGCTTCTCTATCCTTAGTCTCTAGCCCTTAGCTCTGAACTCCTGGGTTCTTGCTATCTGTATCACTTCATGCTTAGCATGCCTTATCTGTTTATGCAGGTTTCAATTTTCCCCCAAAAGATTTTATGTCCTCCATTGAGGAGAGGAGATTGTTTCTCATGTCACTTTATACCTTCCCTGTCCAGTACAGTGCAGTATATATGTAGAAATTCAATAAATGTTGGCTACTCTCCATCGTGATGATACAAAATCTTAAGAAGCATTGGATTAGTGGGAGTGCTAGAAACAATTCAAATGTAAATCCCAGTTTTCAGCCATGCCAGGTAAACTTTACTGCTAGAGCAGATGCATTAAAAGAAAAACTACAGGGCAAGAAAGTTTCAACTGTACACTAAAGTGTCTTTCTGAGGCTTTTCAACACTCATCAAACATGGCCTGCCTCAGAAACACCTTGAGAGGTGTCAACACACCTCTAAACCCAATTCTCTTCCTTATTATAGCAAGGGACAACTCAGTAAGCTTAGCCTTTTGGACAAAGTTTTCCAGATTGTAGAGCTAGAAATGGAAACTGAAGTTTCTGATAAAAATGGAAAGCCAGAGCTCTTGACTTCCCATTTACATTTACAGGAGATCCCTGTACTTCATCTCCATCCTGAAGGCTTAGTCAGGTGAGAACTTTTTACCCAAGACAACTGTCAGGATGTGAAAATGAGCCTTAACACAATTTATCAACTTCTACCCAACTCAGGCATGCATATAAAATGGAAGAGGGAGTGAGATCTGTTAATAACAAAGGGGTTTTTTAAGACAGCCGAGAACATCCGTCTAGCACCAAACATATTCCGTGATTGATACTTACATTGTTCTTTATTATCTACATAAGCCACAGCAAAATGTAGGAGCTAAAAGAAATGCCTGGAAATTCAATGGCTTGGAGCCAGGCACACTGGCCTCAGGGAGAGCTTCTCAGGGCCAGAGAGGGGATGTGGTGTTAAAAACTTTGGAATGGTAGACAATGACTGACAAGTCCCTACTACATCAGGGAAAAAGCAGTAACGTATTAAATGACAATCCATTCCTCTCAAAGCCAAGTTTCCAAATTGTAGGCCTAGATTTGTGTTCACCAAAATTATCCAAATCACATTTGCAGTTGCATTGTTTAATAAGAGGCTGAATGACACAAATAGGAAGCCATTTGATTCCTTATCCTAAAAATGTTAATCAAGAAACACGGCCAGCAGAGTAGCCAACATTGGCCAAGTGCCTACACATATGGTCTCAAAATACAACTTAGAAATGGACTTTTAGTGAGGAGAGAGTTGAGATGTTATGGTATCATGGCTATTTGGCTTACAAAAGTAGCACCATGACTTTGGGCGAAGTCATTTTATCTCCTTTGGCCTCAGTGTCCTCATCTGTAAAATGAGAGAACTCCAACTGGATGACTGCCAAAGAACCTTATTGATTTGACTTTCTAAGATGCTTCTTGCTTCATAGTATAATACTTAGTGTAGCCAAGAGACTGGCAAGCTGCAAACACCCTACAGGTAACTCAAGAGCAGGCAAAGAATTTCTCTATGCTTGGCTGACTCTTCACAATGATTCTACTATCCTGATGATTAAAGAAAATTAGGTTGATAGTAATACATACTCAAGTCCTCTGTGACATAGATTTGTTGGTTGGTTGATTGGTTGTTGTCTTTGTCCTCAAAGAGGACCAAAACGACATCATTATGCTAGGTCAAGTTACAGTGTGTCCAGCTGTGGCCGATAAGACCAATACAATCTTGGAATATTCTACTGCATTTGGGGTGGATTCTCTAAATTTGTGCGTCTTATGTTTCTTTTGAGCTACTTCAATTCTGCTTTGCTCATAGAGCACAGCACCTTCTCTGATATGGGCACACCATACTCAGCGGTCCTGTTCCAGTGTCTCCCATGTCACACAATCAATTCCAAAGTTCTTAAAAGAGACCTTGAGAGTGCCCTTGTATCACTTCTGACCACCATGTGAATGCTTGCCCTTTTGTAGATCTCACCAAGCCCTTTGATACTGTCCATCATTAGGGCTTATGGAAAATTATGTCAAAATGTAGTTTCCTGGAGAATTTCATCAACATTGTGTGTCAATTTCATGATAGAATGCTTGTCCAGGTTCTGGATAATGGACAATACTCTCATGCTTTCCTGCCAATGGAGTGAAACATAAATTTGTAACAGGAGGCCAGAGCTCTTCTGTTCTCATCTGCTGAAAATGCTTGTGGTATGTGAGAATTTCACGAGAAAATCATAGAACTTGAGTTGGAATGACCATTGGAAATCATCTTATCTTAAGCTCTCACTTAAGAGAGGAGGAAACTGAGGTTCATATAAGGGACCTTAGAAGCCATATAGTCCCTCCTCTTCATTTCATAGGTGAGAAGGTTGAGGTTTGCAGAGGTTAGATGCTTATATGATGTCAAATAGTCAGAATTACCAGAGGCTGCCATTGAAGCCAGGCGTTCATGACTCCAAGTCTACCGTTGCATCCAAGTGCATGTTGCTTCTAGATCAAAGGTGTACTCAAAGTGATGAGGCTAGTTTGTAATGGAGCTAAGTTTAGAATCCAGGTCTCCTAAATTTAGTC